>VDFB02259681.1:0-318806 GCA_007258455.2 Sequoia sempervirens | reverse complement strand
ATATTATATTCCCTTGGATTTTCCAAATCTTCTTGGTTTAGGCATATAGATTGTCAAAGGATTGCTAGATCCCAAGAAATTTGTAGATTGTACCTCAAGTAGCTAAGATTCATATGTTATCCTACAATTTTTCTAAATATAAATAAAAATTTGGAGTCTCCTCCAATGCCTCTTATTGGACTCAAATTCATAGTGCCAAACTTTGCTTGATTCCTATCCCTTTTGTGTGTCTTGACCTTGTTAACATACCATTTATACCTAATCTATGAAATTCTAAGTGGGTTTTTCACGAGTTAAAATTTTGTCCAAATATTTAACTGTCACCCCTTGTGTGCTCATTATGTGTCACGATTTGCAAAAAATCCAAAAAAGGTCTATTTCCATAAGTTTCTAAAAGTTAGAGTTTTAGATTTTTAGGGTTTCCCATCTTGGTATGCCATCCCATCCATCTCCACCTTCCTTATGGTCCTTATTGGATAGTTGGACTTCATCCTCTTCTCATGCCTTTCCATATGATTTCGACATCTCGATCCTTTAGCTTGTAAAATTTCTCTAAGTATGGTTGTCAAACTATTGGCCTCTCCCTTACCTTCATACCATCCATCCAAGCCCTCAAAACCTCAACCCAATTTCTTAAAAAAAATTAAGCACTAGAGTTTCAAACTCGTGCTTCTCTTGATACCATTTTCTTAGCATCCTCAAGCTCCGATCCTCAAAAGTTTGCACTAATCACTTATGTATTTCATTTGCATTGGACTTTTGGACCTCCTTATCCCATCATGCCTTTTTCTCTTTGCCCACTGAACTATCAAAGTTCCCTTTCCCCAAGTACCCTTCACATGTTATTCTCAACTCTTTACTTTTGACTCAATATTTTTCACTAAGTATTCAAAGTTGTGATGATCCTTTTACCCAAATACTTCTTTCCTATGATGCTCTACTCTTGAATTCGATTGATTTCTTCACAAATTCTCTCAAAATTAGAATTTCATTCAACACTTTACCTCAATATGTTTCCTTGTGCATCTTCAAACTCTAGCACTTGATAACTTCCTTTTTACTTTTTATGAGAGAGAGAGAGATGCAGGCTTGCCTTCAAAATGGTATGAGGTATGAGTCATCTCCAAACCTCAATCCCTAACATTTTGGAACTCTCTTATCTCATTGTGATTGCTTGTTTGAACTTCCTCCATTCCACATACCTTGATGATATGACTTCTCATCACCCTTGATACTCGATACTACAAATTTTCAACTAGCATGTGATATGAAGTATCCTTGTCCTCTGAAAATCCTATGTTTTCTTTTGTATACTCTCACATATTCCCTAGCACATCCAAAAGGTCAGTTATGGCTTGATTTGAGAATTACAATAGCTAGAAAAAGGTTTTTCTTGACCCTAAATTATTTTTCACCATTTGAAAATGGATTTACAAGTTTCAGTTGTAAAAGAAAAAATATCTCAGAAATGCCAAATAATTGATCCAATGGAGCTCTATTGTTGTAGGATTAGATTTGATCACACCTAAAAATCCTTTTAAACAAAAAAAAAAGGGCACAAATTTGAGGGGATCAGAAGGTAAAAACAAACCCATATTACATTTAAAGTGGTGATTAAGGTTTCATGACCCGATGATGTTCATGCCATCACCTAACACCACTCTCACAGAATTTGTTAGCTCGACCGTGCCCTGATAGGTCTAGAGGCGCATTGAATGAAAATAATATTTGCAAATCTTTAAACTATTCCTGCATGCCTCTCATGTGGATTTCAATATATTTGTTGGAAATTTTCACATGATTTAAGAGGCAAATTGTGACACGTACAAAATTGCGAACAAGAGATTATAGGTTTCCTCACGCCAGTCATAATCTGTTCATCTCGAGGATCTTATAAGCCTCTGCACTTCATGAAATGATAGATCTGTATATTCTAGTTTGTTGTTCTTTCGAACGGTTGGTCGCCAAGCCAATTTTTGGGCTCCAAGTGCCTCAAATATATTCTAGGGCATCAATAGACACGTGTCTGAGTTTTATATCACATATCTTTTGTAATGAATGTTTCCATGGCAATTTGTGAAGATTCAGGGGAATTTACAAACACAATTATATATTTCCTCTTGGTGTGATTATAATAGAAGTTTGATGTATACATGACATCATCTAATGTATTACAAATGTTTTATAATGGTCACTTTTTTTTTATTGCACATGGGTTGTCGTAGTTTTGAGAAGGATCATTATGTATGTCTATTATATTGATATAATCTTTGGTTTCATTAAAAATGAAAATATGATTTTGTTGATGTTGTACTAAATATTTTTTTTTCCTCTTTGTTATTCATGATTTTGTTGTCTAATGGAGTAGGCAACAATTCATTTTGGTTCAAGATCAACCACTTTTATTTAAAAAATATTTGTCTTGGTTAGCTAGAGTAGATAAGGAACATATTATATTTTATGTTTTTTTTTCATGATTTTGTGTTATAGTCAAGGATGAACCTTAAGTAAATTTGAACTTTTGAATTATTAGTGAATCTGAACATGCATGTTTGCACCTTGTCATTGTGTATGTAATGACAAATGAAAACATCATAAGGGACTATAATTAAGTTGATAATTTTAGGTTCATATCAAGGTGTGTAATCAGCTATATAGAGGTCTTATATAGGTAGTTGATCTTGACCTTTGATAACTATGGGGTCAAGTGTACATTTGGGTATAGTTGTTGTTTGTTATAGTCATGTTATAACACAACTAATGTAAATACTTATTAAGGTATACCTCTAAGAATAAACTCTTGAATTTAAGCTAAGCCCAAAGTGTAGGAGAGATTACTTGCTCTCAAAGTAGGTCTCTAACCATCTACAATCTATTGATGAACCTCCTTTGCCTTCTTGACGACATATCCTTGGCCTTGAAGTAAGAAGAAGCTCTAGGATTGTGGACTACGGTTTTGGGACCTAACAATGACTATCACTAGGGATATAAAGATTTGAAAATTATTTTGAGGACCATGGTAACTCATTAAAAAAAATTGCTAGCATCACAATTTACTATGCATTTGTTTGGGTAATTTTGATAGCTCATCAACTTATTCCTAACAAATGATATCAAGGAAGAAACATTGTTATTGGGTTCAAGGAAATTAATTGGTAAGGCTAAAACTAGGATTAGTTTAGTAGCCTTGAAGATCAAATTTGCTTCAAGGATTTCCTTTTTTGAAAAAGGTAGTGACTCTACTATCCAAGAATAGTTTTATTGTTGGGGTAACTTGTTATCGTTGGTGTTTCACAAGCACATCTTATATCTATAACATATGTGGTGACTCTACTATCCAAGAATAGTTTTATTGTTGGGGTACCTTGCTATCGTTGGTGTTTCAAAAGCACATCTTATATCTATAACATATGCTTATTAAAGGTACTTGTGTTGTTCTTCCTATTTTGAGATATATCATTTTATGACACATCAATATTTTATATGGTAGTGTGTGGTCAATCATGGTTGTTTGGTGTGGATTTAATACCCCTTCAAGTGTTCTTTCAAATTATACCCCTAAAAATTGTATTGAACCAATTGCTTATGATTTTTATGAATATGCTTATTCCTGCTATTGAAATAACCCTACAACATGTGAAAACCCATGCCAAGATTTATAAAAAGACACAAAAGAATATGCAAGAAACCAATAAACTTGATAAAATGAAAGAATAACATGATGAGCAGATCAAGTTATTACAATCTAATAAATACCTCCCTGTTAAAAAATAATTTTCTTAGCTCCCTATCATTCCTATAGATCCAACTTACAAGCAACTAAATCTCTCTTAGGTTGGTTAATCCAAGGTATTCAATCATATGCCTAAGTTTGATGGGTATGATAGTAATCAAGAGGATGCACATGTTGCTACAATTTTGGATTTTATGGATAAGTTTCATTATGAAGATGAGGACACGTGGATGAGCTTCTTTGTTAGGTTACTATATGAAAAGGCATAAGTGGTATCAAAGATTTCTAGAACATACCTTTGCTTTTTGGAATGGCCTTATGGTTAAATTTGAAGATGAGTTTGCACTCAATGTTGACCATATTGTTCTTGTTCAAGAATTAGAAAATATCAAATGGCAAGAGTGACAATCAAGCACATATTTCAAGCATAGGTTTGTTGTTGCCTTTCGAATATTCTAAATGATTTGACTCAACACAATTTCTTGTGTTGACATGTTATTTGAAGTCTATGGAGTTGCTTTGAGTTCAATGCAATAATATTTAAGAATTTCAAGTCTACAACATGATTATACATGCTTTGATTCTATGGAGAAGGTGAGAAATTAATATATTGCCAAGTTAATGTCCTCAAATGCAAGTGTTTCTCATAATGAATAGGGTTCTATGAGCAACAAAAAATTGGATATAACTTTTAAGGTAAACACAACATCAAAGGATTAATTTTGTGTGTGCAAATGAGTTGATGTAGGTATTGGTACAACATGAAAGTGGTGTTGATGATAACAACAATATTCAATGAATGATTAAAATTTGACAATGTTTGCTTGTATGATAATGATGCAGGTATGGCTGCACTTAATGATGAAGTTTGTGATTTTGTGGTGGACCATGAGAAGGTTGAAGGCTCTTTTGCTTCAAGTCATGATTCTATGACCTTTTTTTGCCGATGATTCATATACTGATTTAAATTAGTTAAATCTTTCAACAATGTAATGCATCAACAAATATGACTTTCATAATAAAAAACATGAGGTTGAACATGTTTCACACATTTTTATTAAGGTTTCTTGTGTTGCAATGAACTCTTACACTTGTGAGCAGGAAGATGATGATAGGAAAACTTTTGCACATGGTTATAGCAATATATCTAGTGCAACAAGTTGCATAGATGAGATTGAAACAAAGAGTTTGTGAGATGTAATTAGTTCATTATTTGAGATGCCTTAATATGATTCTTATGCAAAGGATGGAGGATGAAGCCATGTATCAAATATTTGATCCAAGCATAAAAGACATCAATATGTGTGAAAAAAGGTATGTTGACTGCCTATTGTTTCATAATTTGATAAACATGTTGATCATAGAGATTTTAGTTCTTTGAAGATGCAACTTCTAATGTTGTGGATGACAATGTGGTTGAATTAAAAAATTCTTCATGGGTCTAGCATACAAGTGATAATAGTGTTGAGTAGCAACAATGTGTGAACAAAGAACATTAATATGTTGCAGCCCAACTTGACAATGTTCTTGTGTTTGAAGCATTTCAATTTGGAGTGCAGGATGATTTCCATCCTTGTAATGAACAATGTTTCAGCTAGGTATGTTTTTCTTTTCCATATGAGTTGGAGGCATTTTAGTTTTGTCTTGATTCATATGAAGAGGTCAAGAGGTATTGTTCTTTCGGTGTTGAATGAACAAATTGAATGGATATGTAAATAGATTGAAAAGAAAAAACACTAGTTTAACATTTACTCATAATTATACTATTTTAGATACTTCAATTTTAATTGAATTTTTTTTTATAGTAATAAAAAAATTAAACACAGTAATTTTAATATATTTTGTTTCACTTAATTGTTTTTATTTAAATTTTTTATTTTTGTCAGTTAATAAGACATCACTAATAAATTATATTTTTTATTAATAAATATTAATAATTTATATTTATTATTAAATATTAATAATTGAACATATAATTAGTTGTCAAAAATTAAAGACTTTCTTAACACACTCATACTATTACAATCTACCCCTTGCCTAATTGCAGTTAATGAAAAGTTCGTGTAAATTATTTCTAAATCAATAGAACATAAATAATTTTTAATAACGTTCCATAGGATCACTGACAAAAAAGGCCTTGAATTTTTTTAAGGCATTTGATTGGCATATGTTTTTAGCCGTCTCAAGATGATTTGAGAAATGGAAGCAAAATTGACGGGACCAGGATTATTCTTTGATCCTTGTAAAACCCCTACAGTTGCCATGATCCTTGTGATAGACAGGTGACCTTTAGAGACGTATTAACAGAACCAAGACTGTCGTATTCAAATAAAACAAAATGACCTTGAAAGTTAACCCCTGAGATGTAAGGGTCGCCATAGTGTGTTTCCTGAATCTGATAGCTGGCCCTTCGATTTTTGAAGTAACTGGGATGTAGTCGATGGATGCACTTCAGTGAGGGCATTGACGCATTTAACACGATATGAACAAGGCGGGCAGAAAAGCGTAAACATTCAGCTAATAATGTTTGCAAAGAGATCAAACTTGATGAAGATCAAATCATACCTCTTAGATCAGTCATGAATCAATTGTAGAATAAGTCTACTCGAGGACAAGAATTAATTCCATACAACAAAAAAATAGTGTCCACGTATACGCCAAAGTACTTAAAACTTCGAACTCCACCATACATGAAAATTCTTGTAGGAATATTGTCCACATATAGAAGATTTCAGAGTCACAATATTTTCCTTGGAAAACAAGAATACAGTTCACAGCATAAACTGCAAACCAAAGAAGAGCCTTTGGCACTTTTTATTGTGTTACATGAAACGTCATGAATGTCGTTATGATCATACCAAAATACATACCTCCATGCTAGTTGAATGACTCGGTGTTAAAACTTTCAGGCACACAATTTAATTGGAGGTGGTGACATTTATACATACTTTTACATCATTTAGCAGCAACACGGACCCAAAGATATGATTTCTAATGCTTGTCTCATTCCAAAACAAGTCACCATCTTGCCACAAACAAAAAATTCAGTGCATGACGTGTGAAAGAATTTAATCTAGCAGTTGCAGTTTGTCCAGTTTGATATTTTACAAACTTTGATATAGGAGGGAAAGAATATTTTGTTTCTTGAATAAGAATACAAGTAATCCTCAATGCATTATAATATCATAGACCCATTTTCCGCGAACATTTATCTGAAAGGTTTGCAATCACAAATCCTGCAAATACCTGTAATGATGCCAAACAAATTTCAAACAAGATTATAATTTATCAGGTAAATACATGTTCAAGCACAAAGTCTATACTTCACAAGAGCCATTAAGAAAAAATGAAATGGTGATAAACCTGAGCTGAACCAAGCATATAGATTGCCGAATAGTGGCGCCTATGAATCACCATGTCAGCTATCATCGCAAGAGGAATGGTGAGGGACATGCCAAGAGTTGCAACTAGAGGTGTTGTCCATACCACAGATAGTGCCCTACAATTATTAGTGAAAATATGATTCCAACTTAGTTCTAGAATCAAAGGCCAAACTTAATGTATCCAAATAAGCATTACTTTAAAAGCTGCATACCAAAAGTAATCGGATAGGACACTTCCAATGAATCCATTTGCAATCACAACTTCATCCAGTTTGGCAGATTTAGGAATACTAAATTTTGGTTCAATGCCAATAGCAGCTAAAGGCCATACTGCAAGATAATGTAAGCATAGATATTATTTAATTTCAATATAATGATCATCTAGGGCAATTACAAATTAGAAAGCATTAAAGGGAACGACTTAACAGCAATCTATGCCAAGTAGAGCAACTACAAAAGGAGAGAAAACCTTCTATATGGAATGGTAAAAGTAGATTGTATTATCGTAATGCCTATGCTTTGCAGATAAAATTAATTTCTGTATACTGCTTCTATCATGTAAGTATCGATGCATTGAAACAAAAGATGAAGCATGAAAATAATGTGACTAACCGGAGCATTCAATGAACTTCAATTTAAATTCTATGAATTGAAGTTTTGATTGATGCATTCAGATTCATTTGAAATCTACTAAATCCGAGTTTTGTTGGAGGCAGACCATACCTATATAGAGGTGTGCAATCATTATCTATATGCAAGTATAGCTCATGAATGGTCTTATTCTTGTACCATCACTACCTTTATATGAAGTCCATTCTCCGTATGATTCGTGTGGTATGTATTGACCTGTTCAGGAACATTTGTATTGCTTGCCTCTTTTGGGACGAATACATTGTGGAAAGACCATCCTTCACAATAGATTGATTTGAAGAATCTGCATTGATTATGGTGGTATTTGTGCTTACAATTGGTGGAGAATGAGTGACCCATTGGTACTAAAAGGAATGCATTAAAGATATTTGAGATTTTCTATCAGCACATTATGTTGATCTCATATTCATTTGCGGAGATTCATTAATGGCTCTTGTCTGGGCTACCCTCACATATTGTGTTCACTGTTGATTTCATATTTATACATAGAGTTGGTTTTTTGCCCTTGGATAAACAGCCTCGTGAACTCTAATAATTCTTACCATCATGAAGTCACAATTTTAGATTATCATTGGCTCTTAAGTGAGCATTCTTATGGGACTTCATCGTAAACATAGAAATGAGTAAAGTCGGTTAAGAGAAAAAATGATCAATTAAAGTTGAGCAATGACTACAAGAAATTCGGAAGCTAACTAGAGGAAAATAACTTGTTTCAAATGTTACTAGAGCATTATTCTTCACTTCTCAGTAAGTAAATCCTGATAAGTTTAATCTAATTAATGAAAGCCTGAAGCAGACTGCAATCAAATAATTTCTCACAAAAACTAAAGTGTTTACCTGGCCACCAAAGAGTCAGCAGAGTAAATAGTCCAATATAACCAAATATCTTTTGCACGTCAGCCCTTTCACCTTCAGAACCCGCAAGCTTCTTAAGGAGTACTGTTTAGCAAGAAAACCATGCCAAGGCCATTACATGAAATTTGAATCATAATTATTGACAATAATCATAACACAGGTGGAAAACATCTCATCTGTCTCTAAATATGATACTAGGAAAAGGAAATGAAGGGAATGGAAAGGTAGCTCTACCTGTGAATAGGCCATAACAAACTGCCGAAAGTAACCCAAACACATCCCCTACAATTGAGTGTTCACCATTTCTGCTCATTAACATGTAAAGGAAGCAATCAAAAAGATATTAGTCTAATAATTGTATCCATATGCAAGGTTGTTTATGACTTCATAACAGCCACTTCAGCACACCCAGACAACAAAAATACAGGTGTGTAAATGCAAGTAGTGTTGTAGTCTCCATTATGTATATTTAATTCATAACATCCTTATATAGCAACAATAAATTTATAGTTCACACATAATGGAAGAATACCATGTTTTTCACCATTCAATACAAAATAACCAATACCGATGCAAAATATATGTAAATTAGAAAATAATTTTATCTGAGAAAAAAGAGAAGGATAGAAAAGAATTACACGGAAGTACTTTGCACAGCATCATCTGCAGCCCATGTCTTCCCAAGAGTAGTCATCGCTACTCCAGCCATGCTTACAAATACTGCAACAACTTTAGCAACATTTAGAGTATCTAGCCCAAACAATGCTCCAAAGAATAGGGTAAATAGCCCTGACGTTGAAGATAATATAGTTGTACTTGCCACACTCGTCCTTGCCAAGGCTGCATTAGAAAAATACTGTAACAAATAAAAGAAACATCAGTGCCTATATACTATGTCATATAGATAGAAAATTTGGTATGCACTTTAGAGAAAAATAAAAATTGAATAAAGAATCATAAAGTCATGATATGTCAAGAAGTCGATGTACTTCAACTATCAGCTGTTTTAATTTTTTTGTAGTGCATAGCAGATCCTCAAGGTAGTTGTTCCCAACCATTGTATGTACTCACACAGAGGAGTATATATGTTATCGGGACATGGCCATTGGTATGGATTTCCGTCAGTGTTCATCATAACATAATTAGGTTTGATATGTATGCCCCCTTCTAAATTTTCCTTGTTTTCTTTAAGCATAATAAGCCCTAACTCATAATAATAGTTGCAGAAATTAATAATAAGTATAAATTGAACCTAGAATTTGTAGTTTTAATGATTATTATATAATTCAGATTTAAATCTTGTAATGTATCTTGGAAAATATAGAACTTATCCTTTTATCTCTGCTGTAATTCTCCTCCAATCTGCAGTGATCTCTCTCTTTAAATGCCTTTGAAGTATTTCTAAAGTTTGCCTAAGTTAGGGGTTTTAACTTTTTGTTCACAAACTCGGCTATAGAAATTAAGGGGTTTTTGTCCTTTAATTCCAGGCCTAGAGGGGTTTCGTCCTCAGGTTAGTTAATCCTTGGTTCATATTCCACAAGGGAAATAATAAAATAATGTCTTGATCAATTGATGTCCTTACTCTTCATTTCATGCCCTTTGACCCTTTCATTACCTTAATTAATTTTCAGCTTTTATGACATTGCTTATTTCTCCTTGATTGCTCCTTTTGGTGGTGATAATTAAATTCTATATTACAGGTACAGCGATCTATGTTTTATTAGCAACCAGTCAGTGCTTCATTTCTGGGCAGAGCATTATATGATATTACTATTGTTGTTGATGGAAAAGGTTATTCATTTCTCCATTTCTGTCTTCTATGTGATGTGATGTTGCTCTACCATAATTTGTTTGTGCTGGCTCTATTTTGTTCATTCTAAAGTTTGGCACCTTTATTTTTTTCTCTGTTGTCATACTGAACCTATTTATTGTCTATGTGAAGTTGTGAACAACCAAATTCAATCTCCGTCATTTCCAAAGTGATCCTACATCTAAATGGTTGATCAATGTAGATACCAATGTCAATGAAGAGAATTTGAAAAAATAAAAAAAATGTCAGAAAAATAAAAATTCATGGGGGCAATAAGCTGATTTAATCAAATCAAACAAAGACAAAGAAATGGCAAAAGGCTTCAGGTAGGTCCAGGACACTATGGCAACCAAATCCGCCAGGAGGCAAAGGACACACTGACTCCCCTCAATGAGCATGGGATGCAGATGTCCCAAGGATTGCCCGGAGGAGGTAGAGGGAATGCAGACTCAGGGAATATGAAGATAGAGTGAAGAGAAAGGAGCAACACAATCAATGGAATTTATAATAATTTGAATTCAGACTCTCTAAGAATTGCCTTCGTTGTCATTGTCTGAGACTCTGAAGGAATCTGGAAAAGACACGTATCCTCTACAGCTCTGTGGGAATAGCTAAGAGAAATAGTATAAGTTGATAAATAAAGAGACGAGAACCAATGACCACAATAGTGTTCAAATTTGAGAGAAGAGTTTAAAAAATTACTACAGTAGGAATAACAATAGTTGAAGATAACAGGAGAGGAATGGGCAGAACTTCAAAAGGACAAAGAAAGAATATTTGACAGACTACACATGATTAATGATATCAAGTTTCCACAATCCATAATGTTCTTTGCAATGATTTCTGGCTTTGATTGTGTGAGAATTTTTGCATCAATGTTTCAGATCACACTCTGTGATCCATCATCAGGATGAGAGCAGAGCTAAAGGAGAAAATGGATCAGAGAGTGTGATCCGAAACGTTGATGCAAAATTCTCACACAATCAAAGCCAGAAATCATTGCGAAGGAGACTACACATGGTTGACCAAAATATAGTTGACCAGGATAACAAATCTGTTAAGGAAAACCACATTGATGGGGGGAAGAATGTGGAAGGCAAAGGTAATCGTCCTGAGAATAGGAGTATTGTTGAAGGTGAACAGCCAGATATTGAAGACTAAGGGCAGACTTGATGGTGAAGTTAAGAAATGATAGACTGAAGAAGACAGCTACCAAGTAACAACTTCGGGTCAAAAGCCACACCCTTTTGCTTGGATGTTTGCAGATTACATTATGCATTGACAGTGGTAACTAGGAACTAAAACAAACATAAACCATTCAATATTGCCAAAGGACACAAAGTTTGTAGGCTAAAACAAAAAAGGAAGGTTAGGCAAGGCCATTTAGTAAAAACAAGGGGGGTGCCATAAAGGCCACCACCAACACCATCAAAGCTAAAATCCATTAAATTTCACAGAAAAAGCTATCAAGATCTTTTATGTCATTGTAAAACATGTTACAATCTAAGCTAAGTTACCCGTTTGGGTTCAAGGGTTTGGTTTGCGAGTTTGGTCGAAAAAAATTTGGGGTTGGATTCGTCCATACAAAAACATATAAATATATATATTTTATTAAGAGGGGTAAACGCTTTTGACCCAGAGCTATGAACTAGTGAGGTCACAAATGGGGGACCTCATCCCCAATATAAATTCTCAACAATTACACCCCAATGAGGTTTGAACCTTGATGGCAAGAATAACAACACAACAACTTAACCGTCGCACCATGCCACTATTGACATAAGAAATATATACATATATCAACAGTAACTAAGTTCAAAATACCACACATAGCATCATATATTGTATAATAAACAAAACCACCATAAAAATAAAAAATATTAGAATGTCATTTAGTCAAACTTGAATGTCATGATATATATTATATATTAAAATTAACTACATTGCTGCATTTCTCCTTACAAGGTAAGCATCAAGTAACACCAGGGAAGATTGTCCAATTGGATGACAATATTATAGATGAAGACTTCTAGGCAAACTTAGAAACTTGGACTCGGAAGTACTTGGCAAATCAAATGAATCCACCCAAATTCCCCATGGGTTCACCCAGGTTCGTCCGAGATGAAGCCATAGACTGTGGGTGGGTCCCTGCCCAAACCCACAAGGGACTGGATCAAGACCCCGAACCCGGGCTGTCTAGGGGCCAGACCGGTAACATAGAATCTAAGTAATGAACAAATCATATCTCACATCTTTGAGAAGCGTAATGGCTCGCTGGTTGAGGTCTAGGGAGCAAAACAAGACAAAGCTGAATCCTGCAAAAAGCTCCATATTGCAAAAAGGATTTAAGTTGTTGCAAGATGAAACAAGGGATGAATGACTGTATACACATGTAATAGGAAGTTCAAGAAATTAATCTCCATATTGTGGATGGGTTGAGGGAGAGATGGTTTATTGAGGGTCTAGACCAAAGTATAAGATGAAACTGAAAATCATGTTTCCAAGAACAAATAAGTGCAGCCTACAAGAAGGTAATGAATTTTCAAAGTGAAGACAAGGCAAATGCATGAGTGATGATAGCAAGTAACTAAGAGGACATGATGATCTTGTCAAGTCACATACTATAGCATCCCTAAGAAAATATATGATGTCGAATGTATGATAAGTCTTGGTGTAATGTTTATTCATGAAAACTTGTAAAAGAATAAACCCGCTTCCTATCCCCCATGGGAAATAATGTGTCCATAACTACAGAGGACATGTGACAAGATTTTGGTACAACAATTATAAGGTACAATCAAATGGGATCCATGTTTATAAATCTTAAGAATGTGGTCCAAACAAAACCTGCTGTGCATTAAAGTAGCCCATAACCTCACCTACTTTTACCATTCAAGTAATGTGCAAGGACTTCAAAAAGAGGCATAGCAAACATAGGTTCTTAATACAATATATCAGAGAAAAGCGGCATAGTGGATTTCATTATAGTGTCAATTTCTAGAGAAACCAACAAAAGAGAAAGGAATAATGGAGCAGAATGGAAAATCAGATTAATGAGGCTTATATCAGAGAAAATTTGCATAGTGGATTTCATTATAGTGTCAATTACTAGAGAACCCAACAGAAGAGAAAGGAATAATGTAGAGAATGGTAAATCAGATTTATGAGACATAGGCAGAATTCCAGAAACAGATAAATAACATTCAGTTTATGACATTGTTAAGGAAATTGCTCAAAGAATGTTTAAGCCATATAGGTTACAGGTGTTAATAACCAAGGAATGGAATCAGAGGTTAGATGTAAAACAATACTTTTTCAAATACAAATTTGTCATGACCCCTTTTTTCGAATTGAGATAATTAGTAATATTATTTATGTTGGGCCCGATAATTTCTGATTTTAAGCGCACCTTAATAATATCATTATAATTAAAATAAAAAGGTGTTTTTTCAAACACTCGTTTTAAAATAAAACTATTTTTAAATGCTTAAAAATTAACAATAAAATAAAATCAAAATTAAAAGTATTTTTAAATACTTGGAGGGAAATTTAGAACCCAAGGACCCAATTCGAAAAGGTATATCAAGGAGGTGCCCAACTTCATTTGGGAATCACTCAACTTATCATTTTTTCATCTAATTTTCTGATTTTCATATTTGAGCAGTTTGTTCAATCTAGGGCATCCAAGGACAAAAAATCTTGGTTTGTTTGGAGTTTGAGAGGACGAAAACCCTTGTTTTCAATTTTGGGTGATTCCATTCATGGATCACAATTGTGCTGATTTTTTAGGGATTTGAAGACATATTTCAGATTGCTGCAGTGGCGCTTCAGTGTTGTTGCTGATTTTTGGGGATTACAAGCAAGATCCCAGCAATAGGTGAATTGAATTTGCATCAACAAAGCATAATTAAAGGTTAATATATTGAGTTTCAGGTTTTTGGTGGAATTTGGACAACACTTGATGCTGGATCTGAGTTACCCTAGTTGAGCACCACATTGAGGAAGTAAAATTCAAATACTTAGGGCACCTTCCAGTCAAACCAGCAGCAGCATTCATCATTTCAGTCATCATTTAGCATGCAAATGGAAGCTAAAGTCACTTTCTGAATTGTTGTCAATGCTCACAAGATAAAAGTAATTTTAGCAGCATACTTGACAAAGTCTTCAAGGGTTTCGAGTCAGATCTGAATATTCCATACTAGCTGTACATCTCCAGCCAGCCATACCAGTCATGGATCCAAGGAAAACTGAAAAAAAAATCAGAAAATAATAAAATATTGTTTTGGCTCATTTTGAGGGAGAAACAGGGATTCAGGGCAAACCCTAGATCAGGTCATATAGTATTCACAAACATTCCAAGCCAGGTCATACATTTGTACCAGGTCGTACAGCATACTAGTGAGTGCAAAAACGCATTATAAAATTCTAATCAGCATTTGGAATAAGTAAATATTTTCTTTGAGGATCTCATTGAGTTTTTCTAGCATCCTAGGGTTTCATCAGCAAGTTTTGAGTTTCATCTATAACTTAGGATCTGGAATTGGTGATCAATTGACCATTGGCTGTTTGTTTTCCATTCAAACAGACATCTTCCTTCTAAGCTGAAGACTGTAGAAAAGGAATGTAAGCTGAGTGTGAGCCTACTAATGTGTTTGTAAGAGTGTGAGTAGAATATACCATGCACAGAAGACTCAAAAAGGAGACAAGGGATCCTGAGAAACAGAGTACAAAAGGCTGGAAGTCATTCATTGTGGCCTCCATGATTTTCAGAGTCTAGTATAAGTCTGGTTTTGGGCTCCATACCTGTATCAGGTTAATTTGACATTGTTTTCTGATTTCCTGAATGTTGTGAGCTGAGTGCCTGCAAGTTAACCTGAAAATTTTGAAATTTTGATATGTAACTTTCTGAATCTCTGTAATTACCATAGTTCCATGGAGTTCCTTGATGGGGGGACGAGGGGACCAAGGGCCTAAGTTTGGGGATGGCGGGGGGATGGTGATGGGGTGGCGGCAGGGCACTGAAATACATATAGTACTTTAAAAAATAGTTATAAAAAGATGTATAAGTATAAGAATTATACATCTTGGAGGCAACTAGGAGTCCCCTAGACATCTTGAGGACACCCTGACGTCCTCAAAGTCCTAGTCACGTCTTGGGAGACAGCAACACTGGTTGCACTAGTGGTGTGCTGGTGGGGGGACGTCCCCCCCCAGTCCCCAAGTCTCCGAGACAGGGACGTCTAGGAAACACGGGGTTTTTGGGGGGCCACGTCCCCATGGAACGCTGGTAATTCCCTGTTTCTGAACTTTGAGTAGGGAAATATTAAAATACTGTTATTTTGTTGTCAAAATTCTGAGTTACTTCTGTTGGAGTTGATAACCTCTGTGTGTGTAGATGCTTGCACTGTTGCCTATCTTAGGCCCCCAGTCCCTGACCGCACCACTTTGTTTTATGAAACACGTATCTCATACATTATTTGAAAGGGTTGCTCTTGAAGTAGTCTTTCTATTTTTTGCATGATTATTTTCATGCTTAGGCTCTAGCTGATCCAAGTTAATGTAAACACTAATAGTCTAATATAGAATAGTGATTAGAAAATTGGAATTGGGTGCAAGAGCACTGCAAATTGATTCAATTAATGGAGCTTGGAGTTTGGATCGGCGTATAATACTTGTTTCTATGTTATGCACATTTATATGATCATTGTTAGACATAATTTGATCTTAGCTAATGTGTTAAATGGTAATGTAGAATAGTGATTAGAATTGGATACAAGGAAAATGAAAATTAATTCAATTAAAGGAGTGTTGAGTGTAATACATGATCGCCTCTTTCACAATTTTAAAGGAAAACATCCATACATACAAGTAACTTACAAGATGGATTAGTATTACCAAACATATATATATATATATATATATATATATATATATATATATATATTGACATTGTCCTTCATGCAAAAAACTGAACCATTCAATGAAAAAAACAAAATTTGCATTGCAAATAACTTCTCCATGCCAAATAGACTAGTAATTGCAAGCAAACAGTTCTCTCTGTCATTCTTCTTGTGTATCTTCAAATGAACGAAAATAAATATTCCAAGTTCACACCATAGACAGGGAAAATAGATAAGCATCATACAAATCATGCCAGCATCTTAACCCACCTCTGTAAAAAACCAAACTGGTGTGAGTAAACAGCTGATTTTTGCAACCTCTCTTTGGGTAAGCTCTACTTGAAGCTTCAGAACTTGCGAATCTTCCTGATGCTTTGGAATTAAGGTCTTCCCTTCTTCGTCCGCATTAATATCACCATTACTTTCTTTTCTTGAGAAATAGATTTGCATTTCAGACTCCATATCGTCACATGATGCATGAACCTTCAAGGGGGAATTAAGACAACAAGAATTATCAACACTGGAATCTATCACTTTGCAATTTTTACTGCGTCGTTTATTTAATGCATTACAGATCCAATCCTTTGCCAAAGATATTGGAAGATAAACAACCATAAGAGATGCTCCCAAATATGTGAGGGCAAAAGGTTGTCTGTAGGCCAAAAATATAGTCTGCAACATTTCAAAAGACTATATTAGAACATACAATAATCTTAAGGCAAGTTAAGAAAATGAAGGATACAAGACATCTGAGATTTTGCTATATGCTTTACTCATTTTTTTCCTTCACACCAAAAAGATATCCATGAAAATTTAGCCAGACAAGTCAAGCAACTAATCCAAAGGAAGAAAATTTATCACAGACAACACACTACGATCTAGACAGGATATTCTCATTACTCTTAAACAGGAACAACTTTGAAGACAAGTTGCCAATCCATTTATAGCATTGCAAGCAGAGCCAACAATCCATAATGGATCAACCAGTATGAACACATACAACATAAAATACATCCCAAAAGTCAATAAGGATGAGAGTTCGGTAACAAGATTGAGCAAGCCAAAGAATAGTTACAAGAGAGAGGGAGAGAGAGAGAGAGAGAGAGAGATTGGCAAATAATGCAGATACTATGAAAGTTTAAGGTGCTCACTGGTAACAGAGGCAGGCAAGTAGCAAATTTCCCTTGAAGACAAAGCTCTCAAGTCAATTCAGAACATAGTGAAACCTGATAGCAGCTAGCAGGTTTCTGTCATGAAATAACAGTGGAACTAGTTTACAAAATGCAAGCCCTCTATAAATCTCCAAACTAGATGCCAAATAGTGATAAAAGAATGGGCATCAATTCATAGAGTATTCTTTTAGAAGCTTGAAGCTGGCATTCACAGTTGTATTCAAAAACAAGTATACCTTCACTCAATTGCAAATACAACTTTTAAGATTTTAAAACTCAAGGAACATCTGTGCATTAGAAAGTTAACCTAGTTTGTCTTTAATTGGGGGACCAGGAGACTATCTAACCTGAAAAAGAATGCTGCAAGTCTTTTTCATCAACTGATGAATACCAACAGTGGAATTACATTATAACCATTATGAAAAACATATTTATTGATATTGAATAGTGAAAATGTGCAACACCTCAGTTGCAACATTATGCATCCAAGCAAAAAAGAAGCAGTCATATTCCAGCATTTAAAGCACAAATGCCGCCATGGACATATGGTCTGTTTAATCTGACTTGAGATCTTCATTAAAGAAGCAGCATGGTCCAAAGAGAAATTCCATTAGCACTTGGATTGAATGCATAACCACAGAGTTCTGGGAGGTCTTCACATAAAGACATTTATCTCCATTTTACTCGTTACGTTGTTGACTCCTTTAAGGGAGACAGTAAAAACTCTCTCCATGATCAAATCCTATGTCAATTAAAGACAAGCATTCAAAGCACCCAGAGCTTCAAATTTCTGCCTCAAGAAAGCCCATGATTCATTGCGTCATCCACAGTATTACAGTGGCTTGGAGATATACCCTCCATCATCTGTTTAAAAGTAAAACTACAAATACCAGTGCCCAAAGACAACAACAAGAGATCACCATATTCCATGGCAACAATATCATAGATTTTCAACCATGAAAATGGTTCCAACATCACAGAAAGTACATTGTTTCCTTCCTTATCATCTTCTGGAAGCAGATGATCCAATACTACTGGGGATAATCCTGCAATTATCATTTATAATTTTATACCATAAGTTTCAAATACTGTTGTTACTTTGCCAGATCTTTCTCCTATTATCTCTTCCACACATAAAATGCACAAGATTGAAGGTGGGGAGGATCTATGTCATGCCATAATCTTGTAATTTCCATTAGATGGCTTGTTTCCTACCACTGTGATTTTCATTGGCCAAGATCTTCAGTTCTCTTGACCTGCTCCGATTCCGCATTGGAAATATAGTATGAGCAAAGAAAGAATACCAAGAGCCATATCAAAGATTCAAAGTTTTAAAAACAATTCACTTGCAAATCTCATTGCAGCGACATAACCTGCTTACATCAGAAAGTAATGTGCTTAATTTATCTATTTTGTGACACTACTGTACTGTCTAAACTGCTGTTGTGAATGTGGAGATGCCCTTTCAACAGGATTGTTAGTCCCGAAGCCTTCTTCTCAAATAACGTCAAATCTATTATTAAATATAGCATACTCAAATGATTTGCTTCTTCTCTCATAATCAAGTTAAGCCATATTTAGCAATATTAGTGTAAATCTAACAACACTGAAGAATCAAGAGATGATAAAGGTTTCTCATGCAACCCAAAAATGCCTTCCAATCACAAGCTAGGTTGTTCAAATCATAGTTGCAGAACTCAGTAAGTACTCGCAGCTCAAACCCTAAACAAGTACTTGCTGTAAGAACTTGGCTCCAAGTTATTGATAACAATCGCTGCAATTTTTTCCCACTATGCACCAACTGCACAGGTAAAATTGCCATTGACTCACAACTAGGGCAAAACAACTTGACGAACATGAAAAGCAAATTTAGTGAGGCTTTTTTCAAATTTTGAAGGTTCATTTTTGGGTGTGGAATGAAATTTCTACAGGTCGTTGCTGAGTACTGAAGCAAGTTGACAGGTAGTAGTGTCACAAAAGTGAATAGTGAGCTAGGGTTACAGTCACAGGTCTGTGTGTGTGGCTGTGCATTATTGTTTCCTAAGTCACAGGGTTCGGTGAACTTGAAAAATGGAATTCGATTTTTATCGAATCTCAAATATTTATTTGAAACTCGCCGAATTTCTTCATATGGAAAAAGCGTTGTTTTTTCCATTAAAATATATTATTGAAAACTGCTTTTTGGGGTTTTGTAAAGCAATTTCTAGGGTTTGCAAAAAAATTTATAAAATGGGATTTTTGCTGGTCGTTATGAACACTGTTGATGTTATATTCAGCTTCAGTCGTATCCTTCCAGCACAGTATTTGTTCTTGATTGAATAAATTAAATTATAGCTTGAGAGCTATTTAATTTATATTCTTAATTGGCACGAGTTTTTATATGTGCCGACTTTCCTCTCATTGGTGGCGTCCAAATGAAAAGGGATTATTGAAGGCCGACTTGAAGACTTGTGAAGAGGCACTTGCTTCTATGAGAGGCCAACCTCTTATTATTGTATTTTATATTATCTCTATGTCAGCCGACCTTCTTCTTGAAGAGTTGCGTCTCTTCCACCATCTCATATATTTACACTTCATTTGTTTAACATTTGTTCATACAATTCATTCGCACTTCAGTTCATTCACATTCAGTTAAGAGTTTTCATATGCGAGCTTATGCAAGAGTGATCTGAGATATTCATTAGAGAGCTGTATTCATACAGTCTGTATTAGCATCAGTCTGTGATGCTGTATGCTGGCCTTTTGAGTGGCCTATTGTAGATGTATCATTCACTTTGAAGACTCAATAATATAAGAGATATTATTGGCTGGGTTTTTCTCCCTCAAGAAGAGGGTTTTCCCAGGGTATCTGCTGTGTACTGTGTTATTTTTTAATTAATTTCTGTGCATGTTAATCTGATTACTTAAATTTAACAAACACAAGGCAATTTCTTATGGTTTATATTTTATAAATGTGTCATCTTTTTATAATGACTTCAAATCTATTTATCAATGTTAAACTATTTTGACAACTTTGTGGATATATTACTTATATTTAAAAAAAAAGATTTATATAACGAATTTAATGCCAATTTCTTTTTCCGAATTTTTTCCTTACCGAACTTCATCCGAATTTCAATGTTCCAGAACTCAAACTCGAACTCGAATTCGAACCTTGTGACTTAGATTGTTTCTGTAGCAGCATTATAATTTCATTGCAGGTCTGTTAAACTTTAAAAAATTTAATCAAATCGTGTTGCTATAATTTTGGTTTTCTATGCCTTAGGCTCCTGTTGTAGATGATGCAGCTATACCATCTAGTTCCACAACACCCACACAGCTGCAGCAAACTTTTCTGAGCTTTAGTCATAGAAGAAATTTATAAACTCTGTAATATTGATACTGATACTTGAAGTTCATATGTATTGAAAATTTGAACTTGCTTTTTGGTCTAGGATATTTAACTCTGATTTTGATCTATATATGAAAGAAATCAGTATTCTGTTCCATAAATTCATGAATATGTGTGTTTTTGCAGAATATTTTTAAAACTTATATATTTTTTAATGTTCAATAAATCTGCCTTGTTATTGCTGAGATTTTGCCGAGTCCCGAGTCTTTTAAAATTTTGGGTCGGCCAAGTAATTGCCACGTCCAATATTTTTGACTATGGTTCAAATAAAGTAACCAATTATAAGGAGTATTGTGTAGGCATGTCTTCAAAGCTGTACACCAAAACACCACATATCCCACACAGAAATAAAAGATTAGGCTATGTTAGCAAATCAATCCCGTAATTAGCAAACAATCAAAGTTGCATGGAAACAGACATATCCAGTACAACTATGGTATCAGATACAGATAAGGTGTTAAATACTAATACAATGAATTTTCAAGACCCCCCTAGCACAGAAATGGCTAGATATGGCAATTATAAAATACAAATATATTCAATTATTTATACATTTTAAGGCATAAAAAATTACATTGGAAAATCTTATTCATATATATTTTGGTTTTTATATTTTTGAATTTTTAGTTTTGAATATTTATTTTGTTATATGATATTGTAACTTTAGAGAGTTGAATATATATGTATTTAAACAATTTATTTTTAATGTCTTTTTTTGCAATTTTTTATTTTTTTTCACAACCTTATCCAAATACGGCACCCTTGCAGCATCCAAGGGCATTGTATCTATCCAATACCCAATGAGGGGTATGTGTATCTCAGTAAGGGAGGGGAAGATAGCAAGAACTCTGGTATTTATGCATTAGTGCAGAAGTGTCAATCTCAAATGATGTCAGTACAATCAGATCACTGATGAAATGTAGCAATATGGAAAGAAGGTGTTCCTTACAAGACAAATGTCAAGAAACATGCCTTGTTTCAACATTATATCTATGTTGCTGAATCATCGAAAAACTAGGCTGATTCTGAGTACGAAACATCCCAAAATCAGAGTTTGCATGGAATCAACTCAAAATTGGGCAAGATTCAATTTTTTTTGTCTTGATCTCGAAAAAACCCTAAACCACATTCTTTATTCCTAAATCCTGAAAAAATAAAAACCCTAAACAGATGGAAAAACTCAAACGTCTCTGATTGCACTTATTTTTAATATTTGTCAAAAAATATTATTGTTATTTTTATGTCTCTCATTTTTAAATTTTTAATGGATCACCACCTAGCCTAGTACAAGGTCTTTTTCCTTTGGCATTCTCATCCGAGTGGAAGCCATGGGCCTAGATAAACTGAAACATGAAATTGTGAAGGATATGTCTTTGGTGATGAGAATAATCAAGCCCACGAATTCAAGCTTGCAAGCTAGCCCACTACTTCTTCAACCCTTTCTTCCCCTCTTGCCTCTTTAGAAACCATGCCCATCAAACTCGGACAAAGCATTGAGTTTAGTTAACATGATTTGAAATTGAGTGGAACTATAACAAGAGGGATGGGAGATGGAACCGATCCGTGTTGGGTAGCAGCAGGGATAAGCAGCAAATGTGCTTTTTTTCCTCAATCTTTTAGGCTCTTGAGTGAAACCTATTTTCTTATCTTGTGTTTCCTATAATTTAAAACAATATGATAATTAATATTATAAAATAATTTTAAAATTTAAACTAGTATATATTATATTAGTATATTGTTTATTAAATTATATATTAATAATTATATAATAAAATTATAAATTAATAATAATAAAAAATTTAAAAATTATACATTAAACACTTGTATAAGTTATACAACATTAATATATTTATTTTTAAATAATATATTTAATTTTTAATGTATAAATTTATGATTTTTATGTGTTTTTTGGACAGACGTACCCAAACATACCCAAGCCCCCACAAAAAATTTGCCGTACTGGCATACTGTATGCATACCCAATTTCGATTCAGCAATTGAGCATTATATAGATGTTATCCGAAAAAACCAATGTTCTGACACATCCCTTGCCTTTCTAGCCTTGCCCCCCCTGGTCTCCAATCGTGACCCAAAATCAAGGATGTCCTGAAAACGTGCCCAAAAACAAGGCCGTCCCCTATGGCCCAGCAAACTTTATATTGCATTTTTAAAAAAAACAGATTTTTAAATTTAAAAAAAAGGGATAAGCGGGCCCACAAGGACCACCCATCCCTTTTAACACAACCTAAACCTATTTCACTTATCAAAACAACCAAAAAGAAAAAAAGAAAAAAACTCATTTTTACATTTGCAAACTTGAGGTGAAGAGCAGCAAGTGGAAAAGGAGAGAACAACAGTTGAAAGAGGAGTCTAGGGCATCAAATCTTCAACATTAAAGGTAAGTTCTTCATTTTATATTTGTTTTTTTCGATTTGTTTTGCATTTTTTCAATTTTTTTACCACATAGGAAGGGCATTGTGAGTTTATTTTTTCTTTTATTTGAACTTGCAGCCCTCTTTTCAATTCTTAACAAAAGAAAATCATGAGCAGCAGTAGTGAGAGTGGTAGAGATGATAGTAAGGAGGTTGAGGTTCAAATGCATGAAAGTCAAAGAACTAGACCTAGAAGCAGAACTCATAGAAGTATGGCAGCCACTAGGGTTTCTTCAAGGAGTGGGAGTGTAGCAGGGCCAGCAACTTCAAACCCATTTGAATGTCCTTCCGAAGTCCTCAAATTATATGCAAAAGACCCATTTAACCCCACAAAACCTCTATTACAATTTGCTTTGTCATTTGTGCGAAAAAAATATAAAGGCAGCTCTACAAGAGTCTATTGTTATCTTTTGTGGATTGGTGGTAAAGGGGTGAAAGGTTGTGAAAAAATAACTCCAATTGAGAAGATTGAGGCAACTAGATTGCATATGGAGGGGGAGGCAAGAAAGCAAGCAAGTGGAACTTCAATTGAGAATTTGCAGCCTAGGGTGTCATTGCCTACAAGGTCCATGGATGTTGGATTTCATGGGGGAGAAGGTTCTACTTCTATTAGAGGAAAGAAGAAATATAGTGTTGCTGATATGTTTAACACACAATTACGAGATGCGGCTGATTCCTCTATTGCTAAGTATTTTTATGCTCATGCCATACCTTTTCATGTGGCGCGTTCACCATGTTTTAAACAAATGATCAAAGATGTGATAGCTACAGGACCTTAATTCGTTCCACCTAGAGAACACAAGCTACGCACCACCCTCCTTGATAGAAAATATTCCAAGGTGAGTGTGTTGATGGAGGATATGAGATAAACATGGATAAGGGATGGTTGTTCTATTATCATGGATGGGTGGACCAATATCAAACATCGGCCACTCATCAATATTATTGTTACATGTACACCAAGCTCTTATTTTCTTAGAGCTATTGATTGTTCAGAGAAAAGGAAGGATACAAACTTCCAATTTCATATTTTGAGAGATGCCATAGAAGAGGTTGGAGCCTCTAATGTTGTACAAGTAGTGACCGATTCAGCCCGTGTGTGTAAGTTAGTTGGACTGATGGTAAAGGGTGCTTATAAACACATTTTTTGGACCCCATGTTGTGTTCATGCATTGGACAATACCTTGAAGGACATTGGGAAGATAGATTCGGTTAAGGTAGTGGTGTCAGAAGCTAGAGATGTACAAATGTTCATTTGCAACCATCACATTTCACTTGCTTTGTTTAGGACATTTTCGAGGAAGGAATTCTTCAAGCCCATGGACACTAGATATGTCAACTATTTCATTTTGTTAGAGAGGATGATTGAGGTTCAAGAGGCTTTACAATTAATGGTACTCAATGCAAAGTGGGGTAGATGGCAAGAGGCAAGCACACCAGAAGGAAGAAGTGTGAAGCAAAAAATCCTTGATGATGTTTGGTGGTCCACAATGAGGTAAGAAAATTTTAAGTTGCTGATTTTATTATTTAATTTTTAAAATGTTAATTTAATAAGTTTAAATTTATTGATGTTTGTTAATTTTAACTTGTAAAATATTTCCATTCTTTTTTAAGATTTTAATTTTTGTAACTTGTTTGCACTTGCAAATATGTTTGCTCCTTCATTGAGCCTATTGTGCGAGTAATTAGATATGCTGATACAGACTCTCTTAGCCTTGGAGAGATTTATGAGACATACCTTAGCATGCTTGGCCAAATCAAGCAAGCAATTCATAGCATGGACCCTACTTTGGGATTTTATGAGGAGCATCTTACGCCCATTGTGATGCAAAGGTGGAACACTATGAACACTCCGCTTCACATGGCAGCCTATGCTCTCAATCCCAAATAGTATGCAGCAAGACCTGGCAGAGTGCCTCCATCTCATGATGAAGAGGTGAAAGATGGCTTCATGAAGGCCCTTAGGAAAATGTATACTGAAGAGGAATCTACTTTACTTCACACACAGTGGCTTGCATTTGTCAATCTTCGTGGTCCAGCCTTTAGCAAATCAGAGGCAAGGTCGGATAGAGCTACATTAGCTCAAAACAACCCTATTGGATGGTGGACGTGGCATGGCAAGGATGCACCGAGGGCGACGTTACTTGCCATTCATCTTCTTTCACAAGTTGCCAGTTCCTCTACTGCAGATAGGAATTGGTCCACATATAGCTTCATCCAATCAGTCAAGAGGAACAACCTTACCTCTAGACGATCGGAGAAGTTGGTGGTTGTACACAGTGCTTTGCGGCTACAAGATCAACAGACTCCTGAGTATTGTCAAACACCAACCTTACGTTGGAATGTTGATCCTAAAGATGCTATATAGATCGATGAGGAGGAGACACAGGAGAGATTGGTTGGGGTTCCATTGCTTGAGGCAACCCCTTAGAGTGGCAGTGAATTAGACTCGAACTCTAATTTTGATATAGACCCACCAATTGCATCTGCTGATTAGGGACAGCCATATATTTTCTATGTTTTTGTCATTTTATAGTTGAAACTTGGAGCCTTTCGGCATTTTGTTATAATTCTTATATAATATGTATGCACATTGACAATTAAAGCATTTGAATTTTGTTAATTTGTTTGTCAATTCTCATGTAAAATCTCAATTCAAGTCTAATGTTATGTATTAATCTTCTACAATGTCTATGATGAATGCTTTATCAATGTTAAGATATGAATATTTGAAATTTCTCTATATTTAAAAATATGAAAAAGAAAAAAAAAAAACCCTATTTTTTTAATAGCCGTCCCCTAAAAAATGGCCCAAAAGTACCCCCATACGGGAAACACTTCCCGTCGTCCTTGTCCCTGAAACTTGGGGGAGCATAGGAAAAAACAGATTTCCCAAGTAGCAATATATAAAGCCCACCACTTGGAGCATATATAATACAAGTTTCTGGCTACCTGATTTGCATATTCTGTGATCTCAATAAGATACTGTTAAAATAATGCAAAATACTCATTCAAATGCCATTTTACTACTCATTGAAGAGAAGAATTCCCTCTGGATGGTAAAGTAATACAGCAATGTTGCTTATGGAACAGCACTACATCCCGCAAAATTTTCCCATCATCAATGCATTAGGAGATTATTGTTTATAAAATTATATGCGGTAAGTAACAATCTACGTTAATGTAGATAAAAAACAATCCATAGCCTGAACCACAATGGATCTGGTAGCTTGAGTAGTAGATCAACCCACCCTGCCTACATAGTAATGAGAAAGTCCCAGAATGGATCCTAGCTTGTCCGTGGAAACTTGCATTGTATCAGATCAAGATTAGGACCCAAGCCCAAAAATGTGCTTTGAGAAAGGATGTTGGAATAAAATGATTCCTGTTCCAGATCACAAAGATGCTAGTACTCAAATGATAGAGCAGGCCACCATGCAGAACATGGTCAAGTGAAGGCCCTAGGTCCAAGTCTTAGCTGGTGCATGGAAAATTACAAGGGAACATTGTTACCAGAAACAAGAAACGACCAACAACAACACGACAAGAAATGGTTTTTCAAAGGTTGTAATTAGAAACTGATTACTAGGTGATAATAGTCTGCTATGGGCCCTTTGTTCTTGCCTGGAGCTGGTGGTGTTTGCCACATAATGGGTTCAGAGGATGGAGTTTTTGTTGGCTGCTTATAGATATAGGGTCGTTTGTGACATTCCTTCTATGACTTTAGCCATGGTGATGAAGTTTAGCCTGGGGCTGCTAGAAGAAAGTCTTCACTCAGCCATGAGTATCAAACTGTGGAAGGGGTGATTGTGGTCAAGAGTGGAGGTTGTGGGGGTTCTTGGATGCCTTTAGTCAGGCCTGGGTTTGTGCAACCGGAGGTATGAATGTGGAGGACTGCTCTCAGGGGAGCTTCTTTCCTTCTATAATTGTCTCGCCATCAGATGGTGTTTGAGGAGGTCAGGAAGGAAGTTGCGTTTGTCGATCCGGAGGAGTGGCAGTAAGGTGGATGTGAAGCCAGTGGCTGTTATAGTGGTTTCTTTCTGGTCAGCACTCTAAGGTGTTAGTGGCTGCGAGCATTTTTCTGGTTTTTTTCTAGGGTGCCTGGTTAGCTTTGGATCTTATGTTTGGCTCCCAGTTCACCCTGTGGCTTATCCAGGGTTTTCTAATTTCCTTTTTTCAATTCTGGGTTTGGTCCTGTTAATAAAACCATCTTATCAATTAACAAAAAAGAAACTGACTACTAGGCAATAATAATAAAAGATGTTGAATGAATACAAAATGGTGAATAAATACACTTTAAAGCTGAATCTTATGAAATTAACTAGTTGTAATCTGATTAAAGAAAGTGTTGATATTTGAAGTTTTGAACAAATAAATACACTGGCATTAATAATGTGTTTAGTTAAAATAGATGATGATGTTTTGAGATTTCTATCATGCATCTTATACGAATTAAATCATCCATTGTATCTAAATAAAAATTGTATAAAAAGAAAATGTCAATATCACAATCCATCAAATTATTTAACCATTAAGAAATATTTCTGCACCCTAATTATAATAAAGAAAAAAATATAAATATGTTCAATCAGAATCATATAATGAAAGCACTTGAAGATTGAACATTTGTCCCAAAAATCAAAAGTAAAGTTTTCTGACTACTCATATCAATACACAGCCCTTCTAAGCGCTGAAAAATAATGCAATACCAGTCCATCAAAAATAAAACATTTAGTTTACAAGCTGAAAGCAACGCCAAATGTCCATCTATAAAAAAAGAGTGATAAACTCAAGTAACATCAAAGTTGTATTTTAACTTTGGTAACTTGAACAGATGAAAATATTTCAATATAAACTAATATAATGAACTTTCATGATTTCCTTTTATTTCATTATTTTAATAACACTAAAACTTGGACTCCACAGAGAGGTAGAAAAATGTTTGTGGCTATAGCTGAAATTTAGCATAGGTCTTAAACTTGGACAAAACGTCACGCCCACCTTCTAAAATCCACCTATCAGTTTTGCTGTCGATTCAAAGGTGAACTCACTCCTCTGTTATGGTTGTGTGGATTTTATTGTGCTCCTGTGGTAGTCCAGGATGATGCTGATCTAGGAAAAGGTCTTTTATCGATGGTCATTTGATTCAGGTGTCAAGGATCAACGTACAGAATGTCAGGTGGTTCATCTTTAAGTAATAATGTGGGACGTGTGCCCAGTTCAACTGGAAGGATTTCATTGAGGAATGAGGCTTCAATTGCAACCGTCGACAAGGGTGTGATAACCCTACAGTTCATCTGTTACAGGCACTGTTACATGCAAAAGCAGCGGCACAAAACAACAGCCCAAACCCATACACGAAAGCCTTTCACATTGCGTATGGGTTTTAGGTTGTTCTAAGGGTTTTAGGTTGTTCTAACACAGAACGGTCCAAGACTGGTGCATTAACTGCAACTAGGCAAGGGACAAGTTGGTGAACCAGAATCATTACACAGAAATCGCATCACGCCAAAGTCCTGTTATTGTGGAGCACGGCCTGCCTTACTCTTTCAATCTCTTCCCACCCTCATGCACCTGATGGCCCAATTTTACCCTAACTGGCATATTAATAAATACAATAATCACAATAAACCAATTCCATTCCGTTCGATTTAACTAGGAGAGAAGTGAAGAGAATAACAGATCTAACAAATGCACCCTAAAAAAGCAGAATAATTTTAAAACTCTGGCAATTAGCTAACTACCACGTCTCTGTAGCCGAACATTTTATTTTATTTTATTTTATTTTGCTAAGGGTACATGGAGGCTAACCAGCTCCAATTTAATTTTTTTGAAAACCCAAACGGCCCTCCTTCCCGGGCATTCAGCATGCCCAATTTATCATATTTTCTTAATAGGGGAGCTTGGCCCATTAAATGAGAACCCAGATCTTCATAGTGGTAGTTGCTCCAACGTAATACTCAAAACACATAATAAATTTCATTCAATTCAATTCAAGCTCCAACAAGAAGAGAGCAAGAATGATAGATCTGACAAAGTAGCCCAATCAAATCAAAATTCAAAAAGAAAAAGAAAAAGAAATTGGTACCTGAGTGACTTCGGCGGAGGTAACCCATATAATAACCACCACAGCAATTAGCACTAGCCCCCCTCTGTATTGCCACCGCTCTCCCATCTTCCCTGCAATATCTCCTTCTCGTCACTTATATATTTGCATCGGTATATGACGGAACAGCTCCCTTATTATTCTCAGAGATATGTGAAGCCCAGAGTAAGAGGGAATTGTTGTAGGCGTTGTTGGGTCTCACTCCCAACCAGAAGGGCCTGCTATGCTCCGCTTTCTCCTAGATTATCTTCTGCATCACGGTCAGTTGGTGCACTTGACGTTTCTGTTAACTTTTCCGTCAAGCTCGCCACGAGTTTTAAATTATCGTTTCCCTTCTTGGTCTTTCTGGCGACCTCGTCGAGGGAGAGCACTAATGTGCATTTGGTAACCAAAAAAATCATTATTTTTATCCTCCCATGTCCCATCTGACAAATTTAGTACAGTTTTTTAAATAATATTTTTGAATTTATATTCGTAGTGTGGTAGTTAATGTTTGTTTGCTTATTTGTTTGTTTTCCAAATAGAATAGCTCATAGCTTAAAAATTAAATAGATAAGTAGGAGGTATTTTCCACTCAAATTGTGATATTGCGAGTCAAACTCATTGACCCATGTTTCATGAGTAGTGGTTTAACAATTAAAGTTTAAAGTTTAACAAGAGACTTTTTTTTTCTAGTTGATAGTGTGGTTATTTGAATTAGTTTAAGATATAATTAGTGGAAGCAAAATTTAGATGATTACTGTGTAGTTGTTCTTAGGAAAGAGAAAAGCATTTGATATGTTTTTTATAGAAAAACTATTTGCTTACATGCAAAAATCTCATAATATTATTAGTGATAAAATAATTTGAAAATCTTTGTTATTTATAGTTGACATTGTAAATATTCAAATTATACGTAAATATCTTTCAGCATCTCGTGTTTTGTGTAATTCATATAGTGTATAAAAATTCAACTCATAGTTATATGAATTAATTGTTTTTGTTTTCGTTTTTGCAAGGTAAGTGAAGAAGTAATCCATAATTTCATTTCATAGTTGAATTGATGTGTAGCAATATTGAAGTAGGAGTTCTAATGAGTGAAAGAGGTAATCTCCAACATTATAAATGGTTTTTCAATGTTGCAAAATTGAGACTGGGTTGAGAATTCATAGTTTTCTGTCATGTCTACTTCTTTTGTGTCTACTAATTTTTTCAAGTTTTTTTCATTTATTTGAGATGAGCACTATATTTGTAAGAATCAAATTTTGAAAAGATGTTGTACTTGTGATTTATATGGAGTCAGTGGTTATTGAGTTGCTTCTTCTATTGGTTTTGGCAAATTTATATTTTTTATTTTTATGTTATTAGATTCTCGCACTCTATAACAAATAATTTATATTGGTATTGCAATACCATCAAAATTTTAATAGTTGAATATACTAATATCATTTATTTGAATTTGTGTAGTATGTAAATGTTAAAAATTTCTAAAAATTGCTTACCCCATTTTTTTAAGTTTTTCATGAAAATGGTGTGTGCTCATGGTCTGCAACAATCTTCTGCAAGGCGACGCTTTGCAAGGAGCCAAGCAGGTTTCAGAGGTAAACGACAAGAGGATATTCATGGTGTATGGCACCCGGACAGATGGGCCCGACCAAAGCAAGATTTTCAAAATGATTCTCGTGCAAAGGGATGGGGTCATGAAAGAAGAAGGTTTGAAAATGACAGACAGGGGAAGTGGCAGCTATAGAAATGATTCCTTTCGCAGGTCGTGTCAGAATGGGAATGATAACCAAGGGAATGGTGGTCTGTTGAGGATGGTAGAAGAGGGCAGGGACATAAACCCTAACAAAAAAAAAAAGCTTCACTAAGGAAGTTTGGCATAAGAAAAAGTCTGATGCGAAATGGCAGGAGGTCAGGGAAGAGGCGAAGGGAGGAGAACTCAAGTGACCGGCTGTCAAAATTGGGAATGGGCTTCCAAGAGGTAGGGCTACGTTGGTGGTTAATCCTACTAATCTTCAAGCCAAAGTTTTAAGGTTGGAGAATCTGGGTCTGTTTGGGAAATGGTTTGGTTTGGATCTCAATTGGGACTATTTGGTGAAATGGTGGAAATCGCACTAGGGTGAGTAGTTGCAGTTCAAAACCCTTCAAAATGGTTTTTTCTTGGTAATATGTCTAAATAGGGCTCTGCAAGAGGAAATAGTGAATGGCATTTGGGTCCTCGATGGAAGTGGCTTTATTTGAGGAGGTGGAAGGTAGGTTTTAATCCTGCATCGCATGTTTTGGAAATAGTTCAAGATTGGTTTAGTTTGTCAAATCTCCCCATTGAGTTCTGGGAGCCGAGCATTTTAGAGGAGATTGGTAATAGTTTGGGTACTTTCATCTGTGCAAAAGAAAGGAAAAAGGCAGGGGAGGCACAATCCCATGTGTGAATTTGTGTGGAAAACAACCTGGTGCAACATATTTATGATGAGATCAAGCTATTCTTAGATTATGGTAGTTGGATTCAAAAGTTGAAAAGAGAATCTTCCTCTAAAGATAGTCTAGTGCGGCCCTTGGGGTGCAGGATGTCAATAAGTAAGGTTGGAAGTTCTAAGGTGGTGGTTGCTATTAGGGCACAACAAGTAAAAGGGTCATCTGCAAAAAAGGGTAATTTATCAATAGGTCCATATGAAGATAAAGTTGGGAGCCCAATCAAAAACCAGGCAAAAGAGAAGGTTTTTTCTCCTACTCATCAAGAGGCTCAGAGGGTTCCGCTATCACCCTTGGGGGTCAAGCTTGGAGAGGAGGAAGAGTTGTTGGAGAGTCAAAATTTGTCCTTGGATGAGAAAATTTCAGAGGCGTTGGAGATACTAGGTGAAGATTGCTCCACTGTGGAGTTGGATTCGTTAATAGAGGTAGGCAAAGAGTTAGTTGTTTTGGCGGAGGAGGCAAAATCCAATGCATGGGTGCTTGCGAAGGAAATGGAGGTGGAGAATGTGGGCAAGGATTTTCTTCCATAAGGGTTGTCGTCGGGGGGTGTAGATGGAAGCCCTCAGTCAACAAAAAAGAGGAAACTTTCCCTAGGCCTGGTTGATGTTAGGTCAAAATTAGGGATTCATCATAAAGATATGGTCAAATCCTCGTCGGACTATGGAGAGAATAAAAAGAGAGGAAGGATCTCAAACTAAGAAAAACAGAAATGGGATAGGGAGGCAGAGGGTCAACAAAAAATAGATTCGATGATGAAAGTAGGGAAGAGCGATGCTCTTCCTGAACAACAATGAAACTCTTAACTTGGAATGTTAGGGGTCTAAGTTCCCCTAACAAATGGTGCTTGGTAAGGCATGCGTTGGAAGTTAACCAGGCATAAATTTGTCTTCTTCAAGAAACAAAGTTGGGAGACCAAGATCTTTCAAAATTTAGCAGAAAATTAAAGCATTGGAAGTGGTTGTGCGTTGGGGCTGAGGGTGCTTCGGGTGGTTTGTTAACCATTTGGAAACCTTAGTCGGTCGTGGTAGAGGAGTTGTTTGCCAGAAGGCACTGGCTGGAGTGTCGGGTAAGAATTTTGTCTTCCAATCTTCAGTTTTTGCTCATCAATGTATATGGCCCTTTTATGAGTTCACTCAAAAGGGTGGTTTGGCAAGAGTTGGATGGGATTATTAGTAGTTTAGATTTGAATTTATGCATTCTAGGGGGGATTTTAATGCAATTTTGAGGTCTGAGGATATGAAAGGTGGTGTGGGTAGGGTGTTGCAATCTCAATTAGACTTCCAGCATTTTGTGGAGAGAAATTCTTTGGTTGAAATTTTTACTGGCAATGGTAGCTTCACTTGGACCAACTGCGGGAAAGGTTTTTGTAGTATTGCAGAGAAGTTGGATAGATTTTTCTTTAAGGGGAATTTGAGTCTTTTTCCTTTCAAGTTAGATAGTAATATTATTTCTAGGAGTGGTTCAGATCATTACCTAGTTCAATTTTGTGTGGAGGGTGATAAGGGGCTGGTTTGTTGCCCTTTTAAGTTTTAGTTAATTTGGTTCAAGGATCCTAACCTTTTGGAGCTGATTGAATCTTGGTGGAAAGAGTGCTCCTTGGGAGGTTCCAAAATGTTCAACATTGTCACAAAGTTGAAATTCGTAAAGCAGCAGGTTAAGCAGTGGAATAAGGAGTGTTTTAAAAACATTTTTGAAGAAAAGCTAAGTGTTGAGAAAGAATTGGAAGCTTTGTCTGAGGAAGTTATCCAGGTAGGCATGGATGATGTTCGTTTTGAGAAAGAGAAGGAGTTAACAAAAAAATTGAATGTAGTTTTGGCGAAGGAAGAGGTCTTTTGGAGGCAAAAATCTAGAGAAGTTTGGTTAAAGGTTGGTGACAGAATACTAATTTTTTTCATAATTCTACTAAAGTTCGGAGAGAAGTGAATTGGATCACTTAAGGTGGTTGATGGTCATTCTCTTGAAGATCCTGTGGAAATTAAAGCCTCGACAGTTGATTTTTTTCATAATATGTTAAATGATCAGGAAGGATCCCAATTGGGGGCTCAAGCTGAAAGCCTAAAAAGTATTCCAGTATTGGTCTGCCCCACTCAAATGGAATTTTTGAATGCAAAATTTATAGAGGAAGAAGTAAAAGTTGTTGTCTTTGGTCTTCATCCGGAGAAGGCTCTTGGGTCGAATGGTTTTCCAGCGGTGTTTTTTCAGAAGTGTTGGGACTTTGTGGGTAAAGAGGTGGTTGATGCGTTTGAAGACTCAAGGAGCTTGGGTAGAGTTCTCAAAGAGATGAATAATACTCTACTTGCTCTAATCCCAAAGAAGGAGAAACCTGAAACATGGGATGAATTTAGACTTATATCCCTCTGCAATACTCTTTACAAAATCCTGGCTAAAACGGCGGCTAATTGTTTGAAAATGCTTTTACTATGTATCATCTCAGAAGAACAGACTGGCTTTGTTCTAGGTAGATCTATTTTTGATGGGGTGATAATTACTCAGGAGGTAATTCGCTCAGTGCATAAGATGAAGAAACCTGCTATGCTTATGAAATTGGATATCAAGAAGGCTTATGATAGGGTTAATTGGAGGTTTCTGTTTAAAGTTATGGAAGCTTTTAGTTTTCAGAAAGCCTGATTGGATTGGCTTTTTGGATAGATTACATCACCTCGTTACTCTATCCTTGTGAACGGGTCTCTGGAAGGCTTCTTTGCAGCATCACGAGGTCTAAGGTGGGGTGATCCTTTGTCCCCCTTTTTGTTCATCATCATGGCGGAAGCTTTGGGCAGAACCTTAGAAAATGCCAGGAGGTCTAGGTTGGTGGAGGGCATTCAAGTGACAAGTAGTTTACCTTCAGTCACACATCAACAATTTGTTGATGATACAATGTTGTTTGGTGTAGCCTCAACAAGGGAAGCAAGGCGAGTAAAAGATATGCTAGATAATTATTTTTGAGCTTCAAGACAAGAGGTCAGTGTAGCCAAGTCAGAAGTTTTCTTTTTCAATTCTTCTTGTGTGAAAGAAATACAGGTTTTAAGGATTCTTGGTTTCAAAAAAGGTCACTTAACTTGCAAATATTTGGGCATTACGTTGGAAAAAGGAGTTCAAAGTGGAGGTATTTGGAACTCTTTGGTAGAAAGAGTTAAGGAGCACATTTCTCCGTGGAAGACCAAGTGGTTATCTTGGGCTGGAAGGTTACCAATGTTAAATTATGTGTTGTCAGCCCTTTCAATTTTTATGATTTCTTGTTTGCCTCTAACCGCTGGCATCAGTAAATCTTTGAATAGGTTAATGAAGGATTTCTTTTAGAAAGGCAACTCAGATTAGAAAAAGTTTCCCTTAGTAAAATGGCAAAAGATTTGTGAGAAGGAGGCAGATGGGGCTGGCTTGAAGAATCTTATTTTGCAAAATAAGGCGTTGGGGGCGAAACTAGCCTGGGTGATTCATTCCCAACCAGATCTTAAATGGGTCAAAATTGTGAAGGCTAAGTATTTGGATGATGATCTGAATTGTTTCCTTAATGACAGGTCTCTCCCTAGTGGCTCACGAATTTGGAATTTTATTTGTGACTCTAGAAAGCTTATTTTGGATTTTTTAACTTGGGAGGTCAAAGACGGGGGGAGGCCTTATTTTGGGAAGATTCGTGGGAAGGTTTTCCTATTTTAGCATAAAATCCGGTATTAGGTAGAATCAAAGAAAAAGCTACTCGAGTGTGGGGATCAAAGGTCAAAGATTATTTTGATACTTCTATGTCGGTGGAGAATGGTCTCATCAAATGGAAATCTTTTAGGCACTTGGGGTTGTCTGTTCAAGAGGTGGAAACAATGGAGAAGCTTCTTTGGAACGTAGAATTTGGCAAAGGAAAGGTAGGGATAAACTACGGTGGAATGCTTTGCCCTCAGGGATTTATTCAGTTAGAGTTGGTTACTCTATTTTGACTTCATCAGGGACCGAGTCCTCAGTTTTACCATTGCGATTTGTTAGAATAAGGCTTGTTTGCCTAAAGCTGGGATTTTCACTTGGGCGACAGCTCAGGGCATAGTCCTAATAGGGGATAGATTTTCCAAGTTGGGCTTTCAAGGTCCATCCAAATGTTCTTTATGTCATGCAACTGAGGAGTCTGGTGATCACTTATTTTTGAATTGTCAATATACTCAGGCGATTTGGCACTGGTTATGCTCTAAGTTTCGGTGGAAATCAGCCTTCCCGCTTAGACTCTTCGATTGGTTAAAGTTGTGGCCGTCCCAGCCTAGGCAATCTCTATTTGGGGATTTGTGGGTGTCAAGCCCATCGATTGTTTTATGGGAAATTTGGAAGGAGAGAAATAGGCGTATCTTTCAGGATAAGGAGCTTTCAATCCCCATGTTACAGTGCAAAATTGAAGCTAGCATTATAGAATTGTTTAATGCTAGATTGGGTGAATTGAATCCAAAGAAAGGCAACTTTACATAATGGGATGCGTGGATCTTGAAGAATTGGTTTGGTTTGAATACTCCAATTACTGGGGGTTCGGGTAGGGCAGCTTCTTCAAAAGCTCGAAGAAAAGTAGTTTGGCTTCCACTAGAACCAGGATGGGTAAAATTGAACTTTGATGGTGCTTCTAAGGGAAATCCAGGGCCCTCTGGTGCCAATGGTATAATTAGAGATTCTAAAGGTTTGATTTTGGGGAGGTTGGTGAAGTCTTTACCGGTTAGAATGAACAATGTTGCAGAATTTCAAGCTCTTCTTCTGGGTATGGATTTATGTGTAGACTTGGGGGTCCATAGAGTTGTAATTGAAGGGGATTTCGCTCTGGTGATTAATGTGCTCAGATCTAAACAGACTCCAAATTGGAAGTTAGGTGAATTGTTGGCAGTTGTGCTAGAAAGGATTGAAAGGTTTGACCAAGTAATGTTTAATCATGTGTTGCGAGAAGGCAATTCTGAGGCAGATATGTTGTCAAATATTGGTGTCTCGGGTCTAGATTTAAGAGAACTCTTTTGAAATAAGCCAAAGTCTGTGAGTGGTTGGGCGGGTTCCTATCCTTGATGGCGGAGGGAGAGTTCACGAGTTGACATGGAAAGGTCAAATTATGTGGGAGGTAGGGTGGGCATCTCTCCAGGATAGCGGAGGGAGGTGGCGTTGAAGCCACATCGGTCGGTGGTCGGGGGTGGGTGTTGCAATGGCATTCCAGCTGGCTAAAAGTTTTTAGTTTTTTTGAAGAGGCATTGGCATGTGTGAAAGGACAGCTGCGGTCATTTCGCTAAGCTTTGTGAGGTGGGTTATTAATGGTGATCCCTGCATACGGAAAAGCCTTCAGCTCGTTGATGGTGTACCATTCACTGCGTCCGCCGATAGCTTGGTAATATGGGATCATCCTTTTAAATGTTGGTTTGGCTATTTCTTTGGTGTTTTTTTCCTTGCAGGTGGTTGTGGTTGTTGCGAACTACATTCTCTCTCTTGGTCGAGGCTTCTAGCATCGGGTTGAGGATGGTGAAGGGGTCAAAGCTTGTGGTGGAAGTCTCTATGACGAGCCTTGCTTGTTTTGGGGCCGACACACCCATCTCTTTGCAGTCATTGTCGTGGAAAACCTCGTTCAAAGAGGTTATAGATCAAAAGATCAAGCGTATTTTTCTCAATTATGAGTCGTTGGTGTTGGTAGCGGTTAAAATGGTGTTGGGTTCGACCCATTTGGAGAATAAGGAGTATGGGAGGGACAATTTACACGTTTCCTCCTGTTTCCTTGCCTCGCTTCTGGATAATCTCGTCCTGAAGGCGGAGGCCAAAAGTTTGTTGGTTAAATTATTTCGTGGAGACCTGGTGGAAGGTGTGGACGTGGTGTTCAGTGCAGTGTTTGAAGGTAGAGGCTTTCCATGACCGTGCAACCTAGAGCAGCTTCGTTCGGAGGACACAGTCAAATTTTACCCGTTTCTTCTGGATTTACATGGGTCGGGTTTGATGAGGCATAGGGCGATAGTGGCAGTTGTGGTCATTTTTCTGAAGGAAAAAAAATTGGTTTGTTGGTGGTTGATGATGAAGGATGGTAGGAGGAATTCAAAGACTTTGCTCGTCTGAACAAGTTTTTGTAAGGGGTTCCTTGGTGGTGGTTTTTTGGGCTTGTGCAAGATGAAGTTTTTTTGTTTATCAATGGTGGTATGGGCAGTTTCTTGCCGGTATGGCCTTTCTTTGCATATTTTGGCTGGTATTAGTGGTCTTGGTCTGGTTCGGCTCTATGGTGGACGGTGTTCAGGTTACTTGTTGGCAGGTAGATGAATTTTTTGTTAATATTATATTCCTTGCGTAGCAGACGCTTGTATTTCTGGTTAAGTTTTTAATATAATAATTAGTATCTTGCATATCAAAAAAAAAATCTAAAATATTTTATTAGTGTATTCTAATGTGATATTATTATATTGTCAAGTTATTTAATATACAAAGTATGTGTCATATTGATACATATTTATTTTTGACACAATATAAGCAATTGTGTTTAAGAATGATTTAATTAGTCATAAACACCTGAAGAGCACAAAAGATTTACTGAGAGGGGGGGTGAATCAGTAAATCAATACAATTTTTTCACCTTTTTAGCTTTCTACACAAACTCAAACTCTCATCAACATCAACTTATTGATATGAACCAATTTACACAAGTTGATACATTTTTATTGAAATAATTTTATTTTTTTTTAAGTAGGCACCAACCTACTTGACTTACAAGAGATATGATTTAGTAGATTGCAATCTACAAGGGACACCCAAACCTCTACAATTTTAGTAGGCACCAACCTACAAGGAGCACCAACCCCTAATGCAAGGCACCAAACCTTGACTTGATGATTGCAAGATGATGCCTTCAATCTGACCTGCACTATCCCAATCCTCCAATCTGCCTTGGTGATGAATGATCTCACACTTAGCCCACACAAGAAGATGGGACTTCAGATTTTGACTACTCACTTACACAACCACACTTTCAAGTCTAAAATGAATTACAAATATATACTTTGATCCAAGATTGTGTCTCTTGATGAAGGATCATGACTAACAACTTTGCTTCAGCTTTTTGTGACCACAATATCAAGAACTTGGTATCCAAATAGTCTGTATATCATCGGTATATTGTAAGCTTCTTGTCATTTTATCCAATGTTGTCTATCATCAATTCTAGATGTTCTTTCTGAAGAGCACATACGTTTTTCACAAGGTTTAATAAACTCAAGTGGTGGCAAACTTCTTTTACCCAACAATGTCTATGTTCTCTTCACAAGATGGCGACGTAATATATTGATGATACTTACGATTCCTTGTATCCTTGATTGTGGAGATCTTGAAACAATCATGCTTAAGCATTATCGAGACTTTTTGTCTCTTCCGCCATTTAATATAATTTGTTTCTTCATAGTTTATTTTGAATCTCCCTTTATTCTTCCTTTCAGATTCGAATCTCTTTAAATAATCCGACAATCTGTTTATAACTGTAAATGCTTGATCTTCTTAGGGATGACAAAGATTTGCTCAGACAGCTTTGTACATGCAACATACTTATATTATATTTGATCTTCAGCAAACCCGGTAACAAACCATCTCCATCTTTTACTTTGACATCAATGACAACATTTCCAACAACACCAAATATATAATTGTAATTAAATTTCTTTTATAAATCTAAGAAGAAAAAAAGTTGAATGCAATTACATTAACTAAATAGAAATACCATAAGAGAAATACTATTACTAGCAATTGCACCTTGGTGTGCAATGGGTACGCCGAAGAGCTATGGAAGGTTGATTAGGGAAAAAATTGGTACATTTTTTTTAGATATTTGTGCAATACATGAGGTCAATTGGTAGGCCATTTAGCAAGTGATGTTGTTTGTGCAACAAAGGTGTCAATGGAGAAGTGATAGCTTCAAATCAAATATACATCCAATTACAAGGATCCAAACACAATTGAAATAAAACTTATGAATTAGGAAGATAATCAAGCTTCGTTACCAATAAGCTCATGTTATGTTTGTAATAGAGAGAGAGGGAGAGAGAGGGATTAAAAGAGGTATAGATAAAGGGGGAGAGAGAGAGAGAGAGACAAAGAGAGAGATAGAGAGACAAAGAGAGAGAGGGGGGAGATATAGAAAGGTAAAGATAGAGATAGGAAGTGATATATAGAGAGGGCGAGAAAGGGAGGTATGAAAGAAGAAATATGCAGAGATAGAGATAGAAAGGCAAAGAGTTATAGATATAAAGGTCTAATGAGAGAGAGAGAGAGATGGATGGATGGATAAAGAGAGGGAGACATGTCTAGTGATAGAGGGGGTAGAGGAAGATAAAGGTGGAGATGAAGATAAAGTGAGAGAGAAAGACGTCCAGACATATAGATAGAGAGATAGAGAGGGAGAGGGAAAGGGAGAGATAAAGACGGAGAGAGACATGGAGATATAGAGGGAGAGATAGAGAGGAAGAGATGAAGAGAAATATAGTAAAATATAAAAATAAATAGTAATATTTTAAAAAATAGTATTTATCAACTTCTATAAAAAACAAATCATTTTACATGCTAATTAATATATTAATAACTATCTAATCAACTCAAAATATAAAGTAAAATTTTAACATTACAATAACATAAAAAACATAGGTATGGATGATGGGAGTTAATAACTTGATAACGAAATCCTCCCGTAGACATACAATATATTTATACATTGAGACAATTGAGAAAGTGAAGGAATATCAATAGTGAGCTCAAGCCTCGTAAGCCAGCATGCATGTCCTTGTAGTGGGGGGACCCACCAAAGAATACAACCTCACTCCTAGAATGGATGTTTGTAACTATCATTATACGTAATGTTGTCGATGATTTTATCAATAATTTTATTGATAAACCATTGAGGCTATTTGATGGATCCATTATTTGTGTTGGCTATAAACTTTGCCCCCTTTCCATATGTACAAATTTTGATAGCAAAAGAGACTGGCATACCTTCTAGAATAGGTTGTGTTGTTGATCGTGAAAGTCAACCTATATCTCTAAGAATCTGCAAAATACATATATTTAATTAAATGGATATTAAACTTTATTATCTTTTTTTTATAATGGTTGCGAGTGAGATGTCTCCATTAGTAAAATAACCTCCTTAAATAAATCAAACAATAGCCTATTCATTTAAATTTATGATATTAAAACTAAATATTTATTAATAATGATATTTGATCTTTAAAAATAAAATAGAATATTAAATTATTAAAAACCATACAAGAGAATATGTGACCAATAACAGTAAAGAGTAAAGATGAAATGAATGGATTCAAACAAGTTGTTAGGGTTCAAGTTTCAAACTATTTAAAACAAATGCACAATTGTTAGTCCCTGTCCAAGGTTAAATAACTGGCAAATACAATTGTCAAATGCAATTGTTAGTCCTTGCCTATAAAGACAAGACTTATGTTCTTAGGAAACCATGCCAACAAAGAAATAAACGTCTTTTTCTATTGTCTATAGTGATTTAATTTTCAAAATGGAAATTTGGTCAATTTTTTCTTTTTTTATTCTAATTTTTCAATTAAAAATGGAGGGATAAAATTATTTGGTGAATGACCAATGAGTAGAAGAAAAATTGAAAACATTCTCTAATGCTTCATTTTAAACATTTTTTTCTTTGTTGCTATTTGGTCTACGAGGGTTCTAATAGAAAACCAACACTAACTTATGTTGTGCACTAATGTTATCAACCCCTCATTCTTTGTTCCTCACATGGTTGGCTCAAATGTAAGTAGAAAATACTACACACTCCTATAGTCTCAAAAACTCTCATAACAATCCATTATGAAACTTTGTATGTATTGTTTTTTTATTAATTACATATATATTTTTAAAATTTATTTATTTGGTATAAAAATAAAGAAAATGAAAAGGATTTGAATTAAGATAAAACAAAAGTTTTTTTATTAAATATTTTTACTATTTTATGTGAAATGGTACAATAAGTAGTAAGTATATATATAAAATTACTATAATTAATAATAATTATTATATATTATATTCTATGTTATCTTTATGTATGGTATATTATATTATTCATATATTTATATTTATATTATGTATTATATTATACATTATGAAAATAATATATTTATATATTATTTATTATATTTATATTTATATTATACATTATATTATATAAGTTATAAATATCTTATTTATTATTTATATTTTATATAATATTATATTATAAAATATATACTTATTATATAATTATATTTTATTCAACTTATTAATTGATACTAAATATTTTGTAAATTTTATTAAATATTTATATTTATATAATATAATATATTATATGTTATTGTCGGAATAATGTATAATATAATATATAATATAAATATAATAAATAATAAATAATATTATATAATATAATTTTATATAATGAAAATAAATATATTTAAATATTTTTTTAAACAAAGATCAAATTTTAAAACCCATTTTTTGAAACTATTTATTTTTACATAAATTAAAAAATTGTCATTATATTAAAAATGAAAAAAATATAATATAATAAAATAATAAACAAAATATGAATGAAAATAAATATAATGTAAAAATAGGAAATTTTTTTTAATAACAAATAAAAAATTTCTAAAAAATATAAAAGTAGGTAATATTTATTTATTTTAGAAAGATTTAATGAAATGATTTATGAAGCAAAAAATTGAAAAATCATTTTTTTTTAAATGTTAAAAAATAGTTTACTTTATTTTCCCTAATGTTAATTTATGGACGTGTTAGTTTAGGTTTTATTTTATTATTTTAATATGGTGAATCCAAATCTCTATAAAAATAGCTAATTTATTTTTGTGAGATTCCTTTTTAAAAAAAAACAATTTTCTTACAAAATATAAAAATAAGTAATAATATTTTGATTTTTGTGAGATTTTTTAATAAAAAAATTATTAAAAAATGTAAAAATAAGCAATATTTATTTATTTTAGAAAGATTTAATAAAATGATTTTAGAAAAAAAAATCATTTTTTTTTTAATGTTAAAAAATAGTTTAGCTTGCTTTCCCTACAAATTTGCAATACTCAAAATGAGTTGAAGAACTCATTGCAATTGGTACTAATAAATTTTATTACATAATATTATATATTATTTATTATTTATTATATTTATATTTATAATATATATTATATTATATAATAATCTTTATAATATATTATAATTTATCTACTATTATTTTGTAATTATAAAATAATCTTTATTTTAATTTTAATTTTATTTAAAGTTAAATTTGTAAATAATTATAAATATCATATAAACTACTAAAGAGTTATATTCATAAGAAAAATAATTATTTTTTTAAATGTAAACATACAATTTATTACTTATATATTAGAATATAATAATAAATAAAATCTTATAAAAAATAAACATATAATTAATTATATTACTAGCAATGGCACCTTGGTGTGCAATGGGTACACCGAAGATGTGTGGAAGGTCATTAGGAAAAAAAATGGTTTATCTTTTGGATGCATTTGTGTGGTACATGAGGTCAATTGGTAGGCCATTTAAAAATTTATGTTGTTTGTGCAACAAAGGTATCAATGGAGAAGTGATAGTGTAATCAAGTATGCATCCACTTACAAGGATTAAAACACGACTGAAACAAAACCTATGAATGAGGAAGATAATTAGGATGCATTACCAATAAGCACATGTTATGTTTGCAATAGGGAGAGAGGGAGAGAGATGGAGAGATAAGGATAGAAAGAGAGAGAGGTAGAGTGGGAAGAGCGAGAGAGAGGGGTAAGTAGATAGAGATAGAGTTGGAGGTGAAGATGGAGATGGATGGAGATGGATAAGGAGAGAGAGAGGAGAGAGAGAGAGAGAGAGAGAGAGAGAGAGAGAGAGAGAGAGAGAGAGAGAGAGAGAGAGAGAGAGAGAGAGAGAGATAGAGGTAGAAAGTGATATATAGAGAACTAGAGAGGGGGGATAGAGATATAGGGGTAGAGAGAGATGGAGAGATAATGAAATAAAGATAAAGGGAGAGATAGAAAAAGAAATATCCAGAGAGATAGAGATAAAGAGGTCAAGAGATAGAGATATAGAGGTCTGGGAAGAGGGAGAGGGAGAGATGGATGGATGGATAGAGAGAGGGAGACATGTCTAGAGATAGAGGACACGAGAAGGAAGATAGAGGGAGAGTTGGAGAGGTAGAGGGAGGGATAAAGATAGAGAGAGATAGGGAGATAAAGAGGGATCAAAGATAGAGAGGAAGAGATAGAGAGATATAGAGAAAGAGGGAGAGGGAGAGGGAGAGGGAGAGATAGAGATGGTGAGATATAGATATAGAGATATAAGGAAATATAGAGAGAGGGGAGGGGGAGAGAGAGAGACTAAGAGACATATATAGAGAGATAATCAACCATGCATCCACTAACAAGGATCCAAACACGATTGAAATAAAATCTTTGAATTAGGAAGATAATTAGGCTTCACTACCAATAGGCTCATGTTATGCTTGCGGTAGGGAAAGATGGAGAGAACCAGAGAGATAGGGAAAAAAGAGGGAGAGGGATAAATAGAGATAGAAATTGGAAGTGATATATAGAGAGTGGTAGAGAGGATATATATATATATATATAGAGAGAGAGAGAGAGAGAGAGCTATATATATATATATATACAAGCAAAGAGAAGTATAGATAGAGAAATAGAGATGGAGAGTAAAAATAGGGGGAGATAGAAAGAGGGAGAGAGAAATAGGGAGATAAGTAGAGATATATAAGGGGATAGGGAGGAGATGAGGGAGGGATAGAGAGAGATAGAGAGGGGGGAGATAGAAAGGGATAAAGATAGGTAGATGAGGGAGAGATTGAGAAGAGGGGGAGAGAGAAGGGGGAGAGAGATACATAGAGAGGGAGAGAGAAGATGCGGGAGAGGAGAGATAACTCAATATAGAGAGAGGGAGAGTAAGAGGGAGAGGGGGAGATATAGATAAAGGGAGATATAGAGAGATAGAGGTAGAGAAAGATATGAATAGAAAGAAATAGAGAGAGGAATGAGAAGGAGATGTTTAGAGAAATAAAGTAGGAGAGATGGAGGGAGAAATGGTGTGAATAAGAGAGAGGGAGAGGAGAGGGGGAGAGGGAGATATAATAATATATAATTTTAAATTTAATTTATATTATATTAAAAATATTATTATTATTTCTACTAATTTTATATTTGTATTGAATAATTTATATTATGGAAAATAATATATAAAAACATTATAATTTCTATATGAAATATTATATATAATAATAAGTATAATTATATTGTATATAATTTAATATGTATGATACAAAATAAATATTATATATTAATTATATATTGTATTATATTTATATTTAATAATCTATAATATAAAACAATACATTTTAATTACTAAATAAACCTAAAATAAAATCTTTGAGGCATTTTAGAAAATAACAGAGGTGACAAGGTGGACATGTGGTAGAAGGAGAGGGAGAAACACCATAAACTCAAATATATCTAGCATGGCAAGTGACAAAAGCACTAGGAATGGTGGATAAATGTATATGAAGACAATAAAATCCCTTGTGAATTGACAAGAATGTGTAAAAAACAACAATTACTTTTGAAGCAAGTAAAAAAATACATAGGATATCCTTTAACTTTATATTATATGTTATAAAATATATAAATATTATATTATATGTTATATAATATATAAATAATATATTATATATCATATTATATTATTTATATATTATATATTATATATTATATTAAACAATATATAAATAATATGTATTAATTTGTAAGTGTGCGCTCTTTAATTCTATTATATTATATAAATATTATTTATTATTTTTATATTTAAATTATATAAAAAAAAAATTATTAATATAATGTATAAATTATTTAATATATATTTATATTTTGATCAATGAATACATTCACATTTTAAAACTTGATAAAAAAAAAATTGAAAACAAAATTATAACTCTTAATGTGTTTATACTAGAGTAAATTATTTTAAATGAAAAACTATTTTAAACCTTAATTTTATTTTTTTATGGATACTATGGAAAACAAGAACATGCATTTCTATAAGAAAACATTAAAAAAAATAGGGCATGTAATAGTACCTCAAATCTAAATATAATTGTTACAGGTCTCATTAATAAAATAAGCTTGTTTTTACTCTTTATAAAATGATGTTAAAAAGTTATACGAAAAACTATATAATTTTTAAAAGGCTTTGTGTTACGTGACATTATTAAAATCTAGTGCAATTAATATTCTGCTGTCAGTGTACAAATTTTGTGCAGTTATATTCTGCTGTCAACAACACATACCAATAAAAAAGGGCAGAGTTTGTAGGTTAAATTATAAAAGCAGCAAAAAAAATGGTGACGATGGCAGTGAAATCAGACAGCCAAGAAGTCTTCAACCGTCTTGCACGCCTCTCAAACAATATGAACCATCGATCGCGAGATTTAACTCGACTCTTTCAAATAGGTAACGCCTTCGGCATAAAAATGGAGACAAAATAAAAAGTAATCAAATCATTACCCTTTTTTTAGAAATAGGCAAGTGCATGGAAAGAGTTGAAAATGGATAAGAGCAAGAAGATGAGTCCATGAAATGTGGAAGTTTTTTCCTTAGGCAAAAAAATGAAATTGGCTTGCCAAAAATGAAATCTCGCTTTTTAATAAATGGGATCATGTTTAGCTTCAAGATCCCATGCCTAAATTCTAAATAGGATCCTAAATTGGTGGACGGGAAATGTGATCCCAATCTTTTCAAAACGGGATCCCAATTTGTAATAAAAATCGAGATCTCAATTTGTACCATTTTGTAAAAATCGGGATCCCCATTTTAAAGTGGTACTTATTTTTAAAAATAAACGAAACTCAGTTATTCACAGAGCACGGGATCTTAATTTCACAGAGACAACAGTGACCTCCAGGTACGCCTCCACCCCCAATCTTTTTGCTTTTTTCATGTTTTTTTGAAATTTTCAATACAATAATAGATTTTAGCATTTTTTTAAAATTTATTTAGCGCTTTATGTATTTTATTTACCTGTAATAGAAGAAATGATGATTTGTAGAAGTAGAAGAAAATATGAAATGAAACCCTCAAGATATTGAATAGAAACAAAAAAATCAACTTTGAATTGAATCTTAAGAACAAAATTTAGTTTTTGAAACCTAAATTGTTCGACCAAACCAAAAAAAAAATTTGAAAACCCTAATTGCTTTTGAAAACCCTAAATTCAAATCAAACAAAATTTGCATTTGAAAACCTTAATTTGAAATGAAACAAAAAAATTGCATTGAAAACCCTAATTGCTTCTTGAAACCCTAAATTTAATTCAAACGATTTTTTTTGCTAAAACCCTAAATTGAAATCAAACAAATCATTTTGCATTTGAAAACCCTGATTTCAAGCTCGAGAATATTTGATAATGGAAAAAATTCATTCGCATTGCTTAAATGTTTTAAATTCCATTTGCATTGTATGGAGCCAAGTATGTAGGCATGCTTATGGAAGAAATTATTCGATAGATTTAGGTTGATGCATAGTAAATTAGGGTCCTTGATATTGACAATGAAATAGAAATTGATAAATATTATACATTTAAATGTGTATTCATCAAGAGAAACAATCAATTAAACATTATGAACATAGATATAATTAGAATAGAAAACAATGTGTTAAACTTTACTTGTGGGACTAGTGGATCATTACAATTGATAAATTTTCAATGTTTGTTTGCAAATTTAGTTAGCAAATTCCTAAATCCTTGTACAAACCATTTCCAATTGTCACTTAATTAGATAATATTTGCATTCATTTCTATTTTATGTTTTGATCTCTCTTAGTCATGCCTTGTTTCTATTTTTTGTTTGCATGTGTTGTCTCTTGTCTTTCAACAATCTTAACTCTCATTCTAGTTAATTAGTTGTTAATTAGGCTTCTAGTTTAGTCTAAAATCTCAATTTGCATAAGTTACCTAGACACTAAAAGAATCTAAATATTTTTCTTTTCTTTCTTTTAGGTTCTTTCAATTCCAAACAATCCAAAATAAAATTTAAGATTTTGGATCTTTGGGAAAATTCAACATTAACTAAGTTTATTATACATTTTATATCATAAAATTCATTTAAGTGGGAAATATTCAACTTTATCATAGTATATTAAACTCCATCTTCATACATACATATATATATATACAATCAATATTAATGAAAAACATGTTAAATAAAATAATCTTATATTCAATTAAAAAATATCAAGTTAAAGTATACATCAAACTCAATCTTAATAATACATAATTATGTTTTTCTATTACAAAAATAGTCAGTCTATTCATAAAATAAAAAATATTCATAAACTAATGTTCTTGCATATGTGATGAATCAAAAATATTAACCCCCTTACTTGTCATCCTGTTACCCTAAAACCTAAACCGATGTCTTAAGGGGTCCTAATATGACATTTCTTAAGGGGATCAAAGAAGTTCTCAAATTTTAATGAAGTTTCCCAAAGCAACCAAATTTAACAATAATAAGATCGCACAAGATTATAATATGAATGAGATTTCACGAGGGGCTGGTCAGTTAAAACAAGAGCTATCTCAATCAACTATTCCACAAGAAAATTTTGTTCACTAACTTGCAAGTCCATTATTCCAAGGTCCACCCAAACTTCACCCTAATCCCTAAACCCTAAACCCTAAACTCTAAACTCTAAACCCTAAACCCTAAAGCAATTATTTTGTCTTAGGACCTTAAAATGAAATTTGGTTGCCTTGGGAAACTCCACCAAATTTTATTCCCTTAAGCCATGTCATTTTGTCCTAGGACCTTACTACATAGATCCCCTTAAGCCATCGTATTACCCTAAACCCTAAACCCTTAACTCTAAACCATGAACCCTAAAGCATTCATTTTGTCCTAAGACTTTAATGAAATTTGGTTGCCTTGGGAAACTTCACCAAATTTAATTCCCTTAAACCATGTCATTTTGTATACATAGATCTCCTTAGGCCATCCTATATTAATAGTTAATTGTTTTTTCATTCAAGTAGCATGCCTTAGCATAATTGAGGCTTACACATTTTATCATTTGTATTCAATTAGGCCATTCATATTGAATGGTTTAAGGGTATTTCCTAAACATGTATCTTACATTTTGAAATTACAAATCTAATACATGTTCACTTATATCTTAGAGATCATGGATCAATTCAATAATATCTATAATTCACCTCCACGCCCTCCATCTCCACCACCTTCACCTCCACCTCCACCCACTCCACCTCATAACCCCCCACCTCCACTACCTGAAACCAATGGTGCTCGCTCGCAAGCATGGATCAATGCCGATGTTAGAACCATTCAGGATCAAATCAACATTATTCAAAATGAAGAATGTATCGCACCACCTTTGAGGCTTTTTGCATCTAGGATGCAAAATGTTGTTGATGTTGTTAGGGCTATGGATGGGGTCTTAGATGAGCATCGACGATGGCTAGAGGAGAGGAGAAAGTCCGATTCTGAAAAGGAAAACACAAAGAAATGAAGAGATGCAGTCGAGAGCCGCAACACTTAATAAATTAAGACAATGATCTTATAGTTATGAATTTATGAATTTGATTTGATGGATATTTTGTGTGATGAATTTGTGAATTTGGTTGGATGGATATTTTTAGCGATGAATTTATGAATTTGGTTGGATGGATATTTTTAGTGGTGAATTTATGAATTTGATTGGATGGATATTTTTTAGTGTTGAATTTATGAATATAATAACTTATAATGACGAATTTATAATAGTATATATTGTATGACTATCTACTATCATGATTTCTCTTGTTGGAAAAATGTAATTTATATATGCGTTAGACATAAATGAGCTTTTTGTGAATGTTTCAAGTTTATTTTTTAGTATGTACATGTATTAAAATTATATAGTTCTAGATCTTAAATTTTGAAATTTGTATGTACACATAGTTTAGTTGAATGATGTATGCATGCATTATGCATCGTATTTTTTTATTTTAAATGCATGTACATCTTAAATTTTGAAATTTGTATGCATATGCTCAAGTTCAATCAATGTATGTATGTGTATGCATATGTATGCACATCCTATTTAAACAAATTTGCATGTACGTTTAAAAATTTTAACTATTTCTTGTAATTTTGTAAGTTTGTATGTTAATTTTGTATAATCTAATGCAGGTGAACATTTATATATAGATATCATGGATCAATTTGACATTGATGATATCATCAATCCACCACCTCAGCAACCTCCACCTCCACTCCCTCCACCTCCCCCTCCACCCCCTCCAGCTCATATCCCACCTCCACCACCCACTGGATCAAATGAGACGCACTTGCGAGCACACATCAATGAACATGTGGCATCCATTCAAAACCAAATCAATGCTATGCAAAATGAAGCATTGATTCCACCATGTATGTGAGACGTTTTGCATCTACAATGCAAAATGTTGTCGATGCCATTAGGACTATCAATTTTGACTTAGATAGGCATCAATGAGATAAAGAGGAGATGAGACGATTTAATGCAGATGGTCTCTCATATAAACATATTTTAGACCTAAAAATAACAAAATCCCATCTAGCCCCTTATTTTATTGACCCTAATACTCAACAGCCTATTCCTACTACTAAATCTAGAATATCCATGAGGTGGTATATACATCCACAAATGAGTGCACATTTTTTGGATCGACAATATATGGTATTTGACAATCCACCACATGCTAATCTGGAGGTCCCATTATATTGTTTGAGGAAACTATATGTAGAGTTTGTTATGGGGAAAAAGCCCAATTATTTTGATTTTAAATCATTTAAGGGTGTTGGTGGCGGCATGCCACAATAAAGGTTAGGGGCAAGGCTTGATCTCCAATGCCCCGTGCATGCGCAACCCCTTGTTGCTCCTCTTGGTCCTACCATTCCCACACTTGTGTATCAATGTGTGGTGGTATCGACATTAGGATCCCTTAGTACGCTCGTAGGAGACCTTGATCAACATGCTTCTGCGATAGCGGCTAGGGAGCATAGAGACTGTGATGATGGAGGAGCATTCTATGGAGTTGGTCCTAATACCACTCCACGAGTGTCGACACCACATTTATGTACTAGTTGCCATCAGCTATGCTATGGACCTGATCATGCCACACCCAGTTCGAGTGGACGAGGAGATTTTGATGGATCATATGGTTGCCTCAGTTCATTCATAGAATTTCTTATTGCAGAGCATCACCTTGAGGACAGTGGGACACAGGTATAAATATGCATCTACATGTTGAATTTATAAGAATTTTAATGAACATATATATCAAAAAAAATTGCAATACATTTTAACAATTAAACTATTTGGTGTACATATGACAGTAATGATGGGGCAATCATTTGCACCATGAGTACATATGTCGACACCAGTCCTAGTCGGCAACCCTTATGGGGTATTTTGATTTCAATTTTTTAAATTATATATGAAATAATTTTTAACTTTACTTTTAAATCTATAATTCAATCATGAACATATGTTTTAAATATTTATGTTGGTTTAGGGGAGTCAATTAACTTCCATGTCGATTCCACCCGAGGGGTTGTCGAGCGCTTCTCCACCGTCGAGCATCACAGATCAGGGGAAGGTACATTTATATTGTAAATTATTTAACTTACATTACTATAGTTACAATTATGAATTTTGAATTCACTATATATCAAATGTGCATGTACACTTGTAAATATTATAAGCATTAAATGTCTATATGTATGTCTAGGTTGATACGACAATGAGAATTGGCATCGAACATACATTATATGTTGCGGCTACTAGTGAGGTCTCTGAATTTCAGGTTGTTTAAAAAAGTTTCTACACAAAATGTGCAAACTTGAATATATATTTTAACCTAGAATTCAAGTATAAATTCTTTAAATTTGATCTTGTAGGACTTTGTTAGTGCAAATTTCTGCCTTGACTCAATCATAGTTACACCTCCAAGAGGACATGCAAAGCAGGCTCCAAATATCATGGTAATTCAAATTTCTGATTATATTTAAATTTAATTACAAATTATACATTGTGAATAACTTCAATTAAATTTAAAATTGAATATATATATATATATATATATATGAGCTCATACATGTTAAATTCTTTTTCTTTTATAGCATGAGACACATCTTGTAGTTGAGCATGTACAAACAGGTCCTGGAGTAGAGGGTGCACAATCTCTTACAGTACAATTAAAATATGATAAATTATAAATTAAATTGAATTAATCATTTTTAATAGTAGACTTACATCTAATTTTTCAACTTTCTTTCTCTTGTATATGCAGATTGATTCATAGAATTTAGAGGTTGGTCCAGGTGCACCAGATCATCTAGATCCATATATGATGGTAATTTAATTTTATGATGAATTATAAATTAATTTTTCATTAAATCATTTTTAATTGTCTTACATTTGATTTCATCTTTCTCTTGTACAGAGTATTTCAGGCCATCTGCATAGTCCGCATTGTGTAAAGAGGTCTCTTGATTATAGATATGATACATGAGCTAAACATGATTTTATGGGTTATATTTGATTATTTAATGGACTACATATTTGGTTTCTCATGGACTCAATATATTGTTTCATGGACTTTATTTCATGGGTTGTACTCTGTTAGACTTTATTTCATGCACTTAATATATTGGTTTCATGCACTTAATATATTGTAAATAATGGACTTTATTATTGTTTAATTTTAATTTACACATATTTCCTTCTTATCAATATAATCATAATATAACAAGAAAGAACTCCAAAGATCAAATAGATAAACATAACCCAATAACACACTCAAAAGTAAACAAGACTCTACTAATGCAAACACGTCAACTAAGGATGACTTACCAAGTTCCCACTAAATGACACAACTCAATTATTCTACTATGGTGTGTGTATGCTCAGATAGTTTCAATTACTGGTTACCCAACCAAGTTCTTCTCCTAAGTGATACTTCCCCTCCACCTGGAGGAATTGAACATATACCTGTAACCACTAACACATGCCCACGATAGTCAATTATTCACAAAATATGTAGTATACATAATACATCTCCAAAGTTAGAATATTAATTCAATAACCATTCAAATACATATATGCAGTACTTTTCTCACAACATCAAATGTGATAACATACATTCATAATGCATTGATAACAAAGTGCGAGCACAATTTATTCATCTCCAAAATTCACATTACATTCATATTTACCCTACATAGTAATAATAAATAGTAATTACACAATTTGGGGTGTAACACCTATACCCTTTACCCTCAACCTTATACCCTAAACTCTATACTATATACCCTCAACCCTAAATAGATACCTTATGTTGGAAAAACAAGGACAAACAACTAAGAGGGGGGGTGAATTAGTTGTCACAGATTATTTAAACTTTTTCAAACTTTACTTAACTTAATCTCATATCTGATGAATGAATAATAAACCATGAACAATCAACACATCAAAGACACAGAGAACACCGAGATTTTTACATGGAAACCCTGTTAGGGGAAAAACCATGGTGGAGGTTAGTCCACAATATTATACCCTGTTAAAAGTATAAGAATAATGGTAATGCACATGCATTCATGCACACTACCTAGAGCTCACTGCTCAAATACAAAAGAGGACTCACTGTCCAAAGAAAGGTTTGGATTAAAACCATCCAAATTGTGAACTGAGAAAATAGCTTCTACACAAGCTTAATTATAGTTTCAGTTAAGCACAAAAAACCTTCTTCACACTTCGCTCAATCTTCTTCACACTCTGCTAAGTAATTGAATGATATTCACACATACACACATAGGAGCACACTGAGCACACTTTACACTGATGAGATAATCGCTCTTATATATCCGCAACATGAGATTACATCAACAACTTAGTCAGCCAGAAATATAAAACATATTTTCAATGTCGACCCAATTTTACAAATAAATTTGCAATGTGAATCCACCAAGGTCATCCACAACATAGTGGAGACCCAAATAACAACTCCAACACAAAAATACTTCAATTAATTTCACCTCGAAGATCCACAACACGCTATAGCCATCATGTCGGCCAAGAACATGAAAAACTGAACATACAGAGAAAAAATCTTTGACCACGAGCACACTGATCAATGTGGATGTACCACAAAGATAGAGAACGATCTAGAAACATCCATGAGCACCAAGAAACAACAGAGAAACATCCACAACAACAAAAATTACTAGAAACACATAAACTTCACTCAGGAACACTAACAAAACCCATAGAAATACTGTTAGAACACAATTGTTCACAACACGATCAAATCTTCACGCGAACCTATGAAACTTCTGAAGGATGGACTAGATACACTCAGAGGAAAACCCTTTAATCCACAACAGTTGATCTTCAATGTACAGAACAAGACACCTCCATGACCTTCACAGTTCCACTGAGAACCTGTAACACTTTCTTTTACAATTTTCCCAATATCCTCAACATATACAGCCTTCAATACATCAAATGCTAATAGTGTTGACATCAATTACAACCACATATCAGCAACCCAACCACAACATCCAACAATCTCCCCCTTTGGTATTGATGGCAACACATGATGTGAAAAACACCATCAACCCAACTAACAATCAACACTTACTCCTCCTTAGATTCAAACTCTTCTTCCTTGACCTTTTCTGCATGAACTTCTCCCTACAAGACTCTTCACTCCAAATAAGCAACAATTTTTCACATTACTCTTCTCCCTCTTTGACATCAATGGAAAAGATAAGCATTATCTTTCCACATACAAGCTCTGAACCACATATCTGCACATCTGACTACTCCCCCTGAGTAGCAACCACGAAAACATCAATCCAGATCAGAATATGATCATGAAATGCATGGATTGATGCAAATTAATGCATCCTAGTTCATATCAAGAGGGGTAATCACCCCTAGCATCCCTCTAAGATACTCAAAACTATCCTTCAGTAATGGCTTAGTGAAAATATCTGCAATTTGTTCTTTGGTAGGCACATACTCCAGTCTGACTTCTTTCTCACTCACTTTCTCCCTCAGAAAGTGGAACTTGATTGATATATGCTTGGTATTAGAGAGTAGCACCAGATTCTTTGATATGTTAATTGCACTTGAGTTGTCACAGTATATGGCAATAGGTTCATCATATACTACTCTAATATCTTTCAGCATCTGTTTCATCCACATCACTTGAGTACAGTTATTTGCAATAGCAATATACTCTGCCTTAGTAGTAGATAGAAAAATGGAATTATGCTTTTTACTCAACCAAGACACCAACTTCTTCCCTAGGAAGAAGGCACCACCACTAGTACTCTTCCTGTCATCTACATCTCCTACCCAATCAGCATCAGTATATGCATTCAAAGTAAGATCATCATCCTTAGGATAACAAAGCCCAAAATCAATTGTTCCTTTCAGATATTTGAAAATTCTTTTTATAGCAGTCACATGGGATTCTTTTGGATCAGCCTGAAATCTAGCAACCATACATACAACATTCATAATGTCTAGTCTGTTTTGAGTTAAATAGAGCAATCCACTAATCATTGATATGTATCTTGGTTGATTTTCCTTAAGAGAATCATAATTCTATGTTAATTTGCATCCAGTTACCATGGGAGTACCAACAGGTTTTGAGTCGTCCATGCCAAACTTCTTCAACAACTCTCTCACATATTTGGACTGAGATATGAAGATCCCTTTGTTTAACTAAGTAACTTGCAATCCCAGAAAGAACTTCATCTCTCCAATCATACTCATCTCAAATTCATTCTTCATTTCATCTGAAAACTTCATACATACATTATCATCTCCTCCAAAAATAATATCATCAACAAAGACTTCAATAATTAACTCTTTGTCATGATCCAACTTGAAATACAAGTTGTTGTCAACAGTACATTTATTGAACCCAAGCTTCAGTAAATATTTGTCTAGTCTAGCATACCAGGCTTTGGGGGCTTTCTTGAGTCCATATAGAGATTTCTTCAATCGACAAACCATATTTTGCTTATCAGTCAGTTGAAATCCATCTGGTTGTTCAATATATACTTCTTCTTCTAACTCACCATTTAGAAAAGCTGACTTCACATCCATTTGATAGACTTTGTAGTTCTTATATGCAACATAAGCAAGAAATAACCTTATAGCTTCACTCCAATAGATGTGAGGCACATTTCCTTTAATCATCATTGTTCTAGCAGCATCCAGAACTGTTATGCTCTTCCTCTCAGCAACTTCATTATGTTGAGGGGTTTGGGGAGCAAATAACTATCTTCTGATTCCATGCTCATCACAAAAAGAATTAAACTCCCTGGAGGTGAACTCACCACCTCTGTTTGACCTTAAGAATTTTATTTTCAGACCTTTCTCATTCTCTGCCATAGCTTTGAAACTTTTGAACTTTTCTAATGCTTCACATTTTTCTCTTAAGAAAGCAACCCATATCATTCTAGAGTAATCATCAATAATCAGCATAAATTACCCTTCACCATGAAGACTTCTGACTCTGGAGGGACCACATAGATCAGTATGTATCAACTCTAGTAATCCATTTGAATGATGTTTGCTCTGAAAAGAAACTCTAGTCTGTTTTCCCATTTGACACTCCCTGAAAATTGTGCTAGCAAGCTTTACTAGATTAGGTAGATCTCTTACTGCTTGAGTGGAACTTATTTTGACAATGTTATCAAAATTCACATGACACAACCTTCTATGCTATAACCATCTTTCATCTACTTGAGCAATTAAACAACTTTCACTAGCAGCATTCAGGTGAAAAATATTACCTTTTGTCTATTTACCTGAAGCAATTACATTTCCAGAGCTTCCATATATCCTGCATCTTGTATCTTTGAACTGAAGATCATAACCCTTATCCACCATCTGTCCAAGACTCAACAGGTTATGCTTCAAGCCTTCAACATAAAGAACATCATAAGTGTTATGCTTACCACCAAGACAAATAGATCCTCTGCCACGAATCACACAAGCATTGTTATCTCCAAATCTTACAACCCTACCGTCATACTTCTCTAGACTTACAAATTTTCTTTTGTCACCAGTCATATGATGTGAGCATTCGCTATCAATGACCCACTCATCCTTTTCTTCAATTCAGGCTGCAAGAGCTTTCTTAACTTTAGCAGATTCAATAGCCACACGACTATTTTCCTTGATAGCAATGAAGACCCAATCATCTTCATTTCCATTATCTTTATCAAACTCATCATCAGTCACTCCTTCTTCAGCAAAGTAACATTTCTTTTGAAATCTAGATTTGTAAGGCTTAGATCTAGGGAATCTTTCAGGACACCATGATGCAAAATGACCCTGCAAGAAAAATATTTGATAGGCAACTTTCCTTTATACTTACCTTGTCCTCTATCTTCTTTCTTTACAATCAGTGCTTCCAACTCTTCTACTTCTCTTTCTTCATCTTCAAGTTGTTTAATTTCTTCGTCATAGTTGAATGTCTTTCTAGAACTCTCTCCCCGATCATATCTTTGCTTGTTTCTTCCAGATACACTAGCCTTAAATGGAGTTTCAATCTTAGGAATAGAATCACCAAATTCGCTCAACTCAAAGGCAACAAGTTTACCAATCAATGTATCCCTTGTCACATTCGTCAATGATCTGGTTTCTTCAATAGCATGAGCCTTTGCTCTGTAGGAGGGAGGAAATGATCTGAGCACCTTAGCCACAATTTCTTCCTCATCCAAAATACCACCAACACATCTAATACCCATCACTAGTTCATTTACTCTCTGCATAAAATAAGAAATATTTTCATCTTCACCCATCTTCAAATTTTCATACTTGCCTTTCAAACTTTGTAGCTTAGCTAGATCTCCTTCATACAAAGTTTCTAGCTTCATCCACATCTCACGAGTTGTCTTCAGACCTAACACATTTGTCATTTATGAATTTGTTAGAGCACTCAACAAAGCTTCCATAGCCTGAACATTATTCTCAACCTCTTTAACCTCATCAGCAGTGGAAGGACCACTCACAGGAATAACATATTTGTTCTTTGTAATTTTCCATAAAGGTTCACCAGTACACTTCAAATGACACTCCATCCTAGCTTTCCACAATGAGTAGTTTGTTCCATCAAATCTAGGACTGTCCTTCTTGTATGATGCCATCTCGGATCACCTCAAGCTTTTGAACTTCTTCAGAGGAATAAGCTCTGATACCAATTGTTGGTAAAACAAGGACAGACAACTGAGAGGGGGGTGAATCATTTGTCACAGATTATTTAAACTTTTTCAAACTTTACTTAATCTTAGATCTGATGAATGAATAATAAACCATGAACAATCAACACATCAGAGACATAGAGAACAACAAGATTTTTACGTGGAAACCGTGTTAGGGGAAAAACCATGGTGGAGGTTAGTCCACAATATTATACCCTGTTAAAAGTATAAGAATAATGGGATTGCACATGCATTCATGCACACTGCCTAGAGCTCACTGCTCAAATACAAAAGAGGACTCACTGTCCAAAGAAAGGTTTGGATTAAAACCATCCAAATTGTGAACTGAGAAAATAGATTCTACACAAGCCTGATTATAGTTCCAGTTAAGCACAGAAAAACTTCTTCACACTTCGCTCAACCTTCTTCACACTTCGCTCAATCTTCTTCACACTATGCTCTGCAATCAAATGATATTCACACATACACACATAGGAGCACACTGAGCACACTTTACACTGATGAGATAATTTCTCTTATATATCTACAACATGAGATTACATCAACAACTTAGTCGGCCAGAAATATAAAACATATTTTCAATGTTGGCCCAATTTTACAAATAAATTTGCAATGCGAATCCACCAAGGTCCGAGGCCACAACATAGTGGAGACCCAAATTAACAACTCCAACACAAAAAGACTTCAATTAATTTCACCTCGAAGATCCACAACACGCTACAACCATCATGTCGGCCAAGAACATGAAAAATTGAACATAAAGAGAAAAAATATTCGACCACGAGCACACCGATCAATGTGGACATACCACAAAGATAGAGCACGATCTAGAAACATCCACGAGCACCAAGAAATAATAGAGAAGCATCCACAACAAAAAAAATTACTAGAAACACATAAACTTCACTCAGGAACACTGACAAGACCCACAAAAATACTGTTAGAACACAATTGTTCACAACACGATCAAATCTTCACGCGGACCTTTGAAACTTCCAGAGGATGGACTAGATACACTTAGCGGAAAACCCTTTAATCCACAACAACTCATCTTCAACGTACAAAACAAGACACCTTCATGACCTTCACAGTTCCATTAGGAACCTGTAAGACTTTCTTTTACAATTTTCTCAATATCCTCAACATAAACAACCTTCATACATTAAATGCTAATAGTGTTGACATCAATGACAACCACATATTAGCAACACAACCACAACATCCAACACCTTGTACCCTCAACCATAAACCAATAACCTTAACCCTATACCCAATATCTAATACCTTAATCCCTATACCCTATACATAACCCTATACGCTCAACCCTGAACACTACCCCTCAACCCTATACCCTCAACCCTACTCCTTAAACCTTGAACCCTACACCCTATACCCTATCCCCTCAACCTTGTACCCTAAACCCTAAACCCTCAACCCTCAACCTTATACTTAAACCCTAAACCCTACACTCTTAACCCTCAACCCTATACCTTAAACCCTAAACTCTACACCCTCAACCCTCATCCGTATACTCTATACCCTCAACCTTAAACCCTAAATCACAAACATTATCCCTCAACCCTATACATAAACCCTAAACCCTACACTCTAAACCCTTAACACTATATACCTTATACTCCCAACCTTATGCCCTAAACCCGATACCCTCAACCCTATACCCTCAACCCTATACCTAATATCATAAACTCTAATCCCTATACCCTATACACTTAACCCTATACCCTCAACCCTGAACACTATCCATCAACCCTCAATCCTAAACCCTATACCTTAAACCCTAAACCCTACACTATCAACCCTCATCCCTATACCTTATACCCTTAACCTTATATCCTAAACCCTTAACATTAACCTTATACCCTATACCCTCAACCTCATACTTAAACCCTAAACCCCACACTCTCAACCCTCAACCCTATACCTTATACCCTCAACCCTATACCCAATATCCTAAACCCTAATCCCTATACCTTATACACTTAACCCTATACCCTCAACCTTGAACACTATCCCTCAACCCTATACCTTAAACCCTAAACCCAACACCCTCAACCCTCATTCTTATACCCTATACCCTCAACCTTATATCCTAAACCTTGAACGTTATCCCTCAATCCTATACTTAAATCCTAAACGATACTCTTTCAACCCTTAACCTTATACCTTATACCCTCAACCCTATACCCTAAACTTGATACCCTAAATCCTATACCCAATATCATAAACCCTAATCCCTAATACACTTAACCTTATACCCTCAACCCTGAACATTATCCCTCAACCCTATACTTTAACCTTAAACCCTACACTCTCAATCCTCAACCCTATACCTTGTACCCTTGACCCTATACCCTAAACCCTATACCCTCAACCTTATACCCTAAATCCCATACCCTAAATCCTTAACCCATACATACATACATACATACATAGATACATACATACATATATATACATACATACATACATACATAGAAACATACATACATACATACATAAATACAAACATACATACATATATAAACTAAGTTTAATAGAGCATAATGTGAGCGCGTTATAATGCGCTTGCATTATTTCATATTACACATAGTTCGCGAGCGGGTTATAATGCACTCGTGTGCTCGCGTTATAACGTGCTCGTGTTATGTCATATTACACATAACACGAGTGTGTTATAACACACTCACGTTATGTCAAATCACATAATGTGAGCACATTATAACACACTCACATTATGTTTTCTTCGACATAGCACGAATGCATTATAACATGCTCACGTTTGTATCTGCTTTGGAAATTTCCAAGCCTTTGGCTTCTAGCCCAAAGGCTTGGGTTGACTTTCCAATGCCCAAAAACATGTTTTTCTAGATTTTAAAAATTTCACATAATCTCGAGCGTGCTCCCCATTAGGTTTGCACGTGTTTCAAGTTCAAGTAAAAAAAATCCATGGTAATGTTAAGCTATCTCTTAGCTATCTAACCATGTAATTTTTTTCACATTTTGAGTATGTTAAGGTTTCATCATTAATTTGTTTTGTTGGTGTATCTAATTTTTGTTAAGGTTTCATCATTAATTTCTTTTGTTAGTGTATCTAATTTTTGTCAAAAACCAATGTTTGGTATTTTTTACTTTATTTTAAACTATTCATTGAAATTTAAAATAAATTACATTTTTCGAAACTAGACTCCATTCTACACAAATTCAAAAAAAGAAATCTATTAGTTTTCAAAAAAATTAGGGGGAAGCATGCTCAAATTTTTATTTTTCAGGATGTATCTACTTTGAAAATTAGTAAAAAATTAGCAAAAAATTGGGGATAAACTACATGGTGTTAGCTAATTTCTCACTGAAGTAATTTTTAAAATACTATAAAAAGTTAACATTTTAGGGGGGGGTAAGTGCACCAAGATGGTTCCCAAAAAAGGGGCTTAAGTGGCCACTTTTTTTTCTGAAATCAGGAAATACAAGACCAATTTGTGTGGCCCCCCTTTTTGAACCCCTTAATCTCAATCATTTTTTTAAAAATGGCAATTTAGAAAGTAGATTCGGAGCACTAAAACTCTTTTTTTTGTTGCATCTTAAAATTTTGAGTGTAACTATCTTCAATTTATCATCCAAGGTCAGTTTTTCTCGATTTTAGAAAAAAAGTGGCCACTTAAGACCTCTTTTTGGACCCCCATCTTTGTGCACTTACCTAGGAGGAGATTAAAAAACACAGCCCTGCTACCGAACCTGGCTCTAGTTAGGCCAAGATCGATGTCTTCAAATTCCTCATGGAGGAACGAAAAAATATATCCAAGTAGGGGGCTCGAGGGTTACTTCCAGTTCACTTCCTCTGTCGATTTTTGTTTCTCTACTGTTATTTTGTTGTTTCTAGTTTGTTATTACTATGTTAATTATGGATTTCTAAACTTTTTCCCTCATGGCCTTTTGTGTTAAGGGTACAAAACCCTGTAAATGTTGCTTATATAATAAAACTCATTTCATAACTCATCTTTATAGTATACAAGATAAAATTCATTCAAAGTTGGACATAAGGCTAAAGAACCACTATGCATTGATCAACCATACAGACCTCAATAATCACATTGCACTATGACTATTGTGAGGAGTTATTGAACATAGAAATATTCTTTAAATAGTGACTCCACATGAATGTAGTTTGAGTGTATCAACTATGGTACCATGGATTCTACATCTTGGTGTCTAAGTTAAAATCATCTTGGCTTAATAGAGTTAGTGTCTTATAATTATCCCCTAAATTTGAAACAAGGTGTCCTGAACTATAGAAGATTCAATTGAAACACATTTTATCGTATATTTTAGTCATGTAACTCACAAGTAAGGAGCTAGATTAACTCATTTTTCAGTTGCACTTGAGAAACTTTTTTTACTTACGAAAAGATACACTAGAAAGAAAAAACATATCAATTTCACAATAACACACACTTCTTTATGACCTACATGTTGGTTGGAAAAAATTTCACATATGAATTATAATTTTTTATGTTTGAACTTGAAGAATTATTATTCAAAGTTGTTTTCCCAAAGTTTATTCTATTTTTTAAGTACTAATCAATGACTAAATATGCCACATAATTAAATTTTAAACCTATAAAACCTAAAAAAATGTTTACATGCTTATTACATCTCTCCAAGCTACACTTTAAATAAGGGGACTTGTGTTAAGAAGAACAAAAATTCTTAAAATAAATCCTATTAGATGTTTTTTTTAAAAATAGTTCATGAAGAATTCTTTGATTTCTTAGAGTTTTCAATCATATCTAATTACAAATAGTAAAATGAAATGTTGTAATTTAATAATGATTAAATAATAGTCAATCCTTAGCATTTTAGTAAAGCCCAATAACCAATTTCTATTTGAGTTTGTGGAATCAACAACAAGATGAGATTTTTTTAAATAAAATATAATGATATGAAAAAATGAGATTTTATATACATTTTTACCAACCATAAACTAATATAGATCATAATTTACAATTATTTAAATAAAAAGTAAATTAGTTGATAATATTTAATCTTATCTCAAATTTATAATTTTAACCACACACCAATGCATTTAACATAACAACCTTAAACTATAACTCAATAATGCGTAAAGAGTAATTATTGCCAATTATTTATATATTCAATTCATTTTGAGAAACTCATGTGTTTGATGATTGTTATAAATTACACTATGTATAATAATATTATGATGTATATGTTGTGTAATTCCCCAAACTAGCATATGTATATTTAAAATAATCTATATATAATAAGTAGAGAGATATCCTTATTTACGATGACAAAGTCATCCCAATTTATAATCCAATGTATAATTTGTAGCATGCAAATTGCAAAAAAATAATGAAGAAAGTCTCCATGATATTTTCATAATTAATAACAATATATACTCTCTTTTTTTAAATATAAAAACTCAAGAATAAAGTTTACAAAGAACCTTTATAACACACTACCCATATAGGGGCAATAGCGACGCACCTAAACCAAAGTTGAAAAATAAATCGTAGTGGTTTCAATTACAGTTACAGTTTGTCTTTTCTAGAAGATAAACCAAAACAATGACACTAAAACAATAAATCATAGTGATTTAAAAAGAAAAACTATATAAATATGTATCTTTGAAAAATTGAAAACTCTAATAAATTAATAAATAGCAATGATAATAAACAAAAGTGAAAACAACACTCTTCATCTTGCCACTTTGAAACCTAGGGGACGATGACCATTAGAGTTTGATAGAGCATTCCCCTTAGTGTTTGTGGTTTGCATAAGCTTTCTCCTTTTGCAACTTTATTAAATATTCATGTAAATAAAATCTTCTTAAAGCGCATAACAAAACTTATCATTTGGACTTTCAACAGGAATCTGAGAAGGAGAAGTTAAAATGTCAAGAGTTTAAAAATCAAATGGGGAAGGAATTGTTAGTGATCGCTCTCACACTCGAACAAACATTTTTTAAGCATTCAGATCAGGTTTATTCCTGCTAAATGTTGTCAATGAGAACAATCATGGAATAAGAGAGAAGATAAGACCTGATCCACGTAAATGGGAATTTAAGGTTATAGAGTTGGTGAGGGAGGTAACTTTGGAGTGTAAGTCAGTCCACAATAATTCTATGTTGAAGTGTGATGTCCATCATGAAGTCTTGACTGTTGTGTTTAGCACTGGCGGATATGCAGGAAATGTGTACCATGAGTTCAATGATGGCATTATCCTACTATACATTACATCACAACATCTGAGCATATGAGTTCAAGTCATGTTTTATAGGGAGTGGATGGAGCAGCATTGACACATTATCTCTTCATGCCCCCAAGTAACCGACAAAGGATATACACCCTAAACTATTAAAAGATTGCAAGGAACAAAATATTGATCGAAAAACCTCAAAAGAAACGCATTGCACTCACAATACAATTTCAGATAAATTTTATCTACCTATTTCAACGCCAAATTGATCCGGAAAAGCCTACAAAAGTAGAAAGAAAAACACAACACCAACTCGTCCACCATTGTTTCACTCCAAATCGAACTCCCTTCGCATATTTAACGAGATTAAACCTCTCAACACCTGTAATATGAGCTTGGATTGCATAAAAGTGAGAGAAGCCACCTAACGAAATAGTGATTTAACATATATGATTTACGGTGACAAAGTCATCCCAATGTATAATCCAATTTATAATTCATTGTATGCAAATTGCAAAAAAATAAATGAAGAAAGTCTCCACGATATTTTCATAATTAATAACCATATATACCTTCTTTTTTTAAATACGAAAACTCAAGAATAAAGTTTGCAAAGAACCTTTATAACACACCACCCATACTGGGGCAATAGTGATGCACCTAAATCAGAGTTGAAAAATAAATCGCAGTGGTTCCAATTACAGTTACAATTTGTCTTTTTTAGAAGATAAACCAAAATAATGACACTGAAAAATAAATCATAGTGGTTCCAAAAAGAAAAATTATAGATATCTGCCTCTGAAAATTTGAAAAATCTAATAAACTAATAAATAGCAATGGCAATAAACAAAAGTGAAAACAACACTCTTCATCCTGCCACTTTGAAACCCAGGGGACAATGACCATTAGAGTTTGATAGAGCATTCCCCTTAGTGTTTGTGGTTTGCACAAGCTTTCTCCTTTTGCAAATTTATTACGTATTCATGTAAAAAAATTGTTTAAAAAAATTGTTCTTAAAGAGCATAATAGAAGTTATCATTTAGATAGACTTTTAATAGGAATCCAAGAAGGGGAAGTTAAAATGTCAGGAGTTTACAAATCAAATGGGGAAGAAATTGTCAATGATCGCTCTCACACTCAAAGATACATTTGCTGAGCATCCAGATGAGGTTTATTCCTGCTAAACGCTATCAATGAGAACAATCAAGGTTTATTCCTGCTAAATGTTGTCACTAAGAACAATCATGGAATAAGGGAGAAGATAAGACCTTATCCACTTAAATGGGAAATTAAGGTTACAGAGTTGGTGAGGGAGGTAACTTTGGAGTGTAAGTCAGTCCACAATAATTCCATGTTGAAGTGTGATGTCCAGACTGTTGTGTTTAGCAGGAAATGTGTACCATGAGTTCAATGATGGCATTATCCCACTATACATTACATCACAACATCTGAGCATATGAGTTCAAGTCATGTTTTATAGGGAGTACATGGAGCAGCATTGACACATTATCTCTTCATGCCTCCAGGTAACCGGCAAAGGAACAAAATATTGATCGAAAAACCTCAAAAGAAACACATTACGCTCGCAGTACAATTTCAAATAAATTTTATCTACCTATTTCAACGCCAAGTTGATCTGCAAAAGCCTACAACAGCAGAAAGAAAAACACAACACCAGCTCGTCCACCACTATTTCACTCCAAATCAAACTCCCTTCGCATGTTTAACGGGATTATACCTCTCAACACCTGTAGTATGAGCTTGGATTGCATAAAAGTGAGAGAAGCCGCCTAACGGAATGACGATTGAACATATACGATTTATGATAAGGATTTGCCAAGCTCTTTCAGTAGAAGAATGCCTCTAATCGCACCATAACCACGATTTTCGAAAAGGCCTTCCACATCCATTAATCGCGTTTCATTTATTCGCCTTTAATTACCTTTCATTTGTTCACCTTTATTTTCCTCATTTTCAAAATTTATGTGGATGTACAGTTAGAATGTGTTACTAATCAGTAATTTAATCTAACGTTTTTGTGTACAGATCTGACATGCTATATGCTGCCACTGTAGAAAGCCTCATGACTTAATAATCTAACGTTTTTGTGTACACGGATCTGACATGCTGCCACTGTAGAAAGTCTCACGGCTTAATTAAGATGGTGATGAAGTGGCGAAGTACAGTGCTATAGCCCAACTCCTTCAGGGCGCGTTGATTTATGCCTTTACTGCTGCAGTAAGAGCTCAGGCTAATGGAAATGCTCTGCAGCTGTATATCTACAGACATAGTTGTTCACAGGCAGAATTCATACAGTTTAAGAATCTAAAAGCTGCATTTGACAGCAATCCAAGAGTGGCTGATGGCCTCAAAAGGACTACTTTCTGAGCTCATCCCATACGAACATACACATTAAATATACTGCATTTAAACACCAAGTGAAATCAGTTGAACGCTGAACTGAAATTTGACGAGATGCGATGATTTATCGAGTAGAATTGAATTTCTTCTTAACAATTAAGAAATCGATTTTTTCTAAATTTAAAGATCAAATTAATTTTTGACAATAACAATAAAAATAAGACAGACGGCTGTCTATCCTACCTCTATTTCTTGTGCAGACATACTCGCATTTGCCGCTAGATAGCGCAACTCTTATTATTGTATCTCAAACATCCATGAATATATTTGCTGACTACAGGTTTTTGAAAAACCCTTTTTTCAACCAAAATTATCATGGATTGGAGAAACATAAAGCCTTTTAACAATACTTCATCTCTATTAGGGCTCGCACATTGGAAAGTGGAGGACGGACGAAGAGAGGGAAGATTTCCCCTGCAGTGGCGGGACATTCGAATGAAAATCCAACGACATAAACTGTCATGCACATTAATTCCTGTCACAAGAATTTAATGTGAGAAGTCCATCAAGGTTTCATGGATATTTATTTAGTTTAGCCTCGTTCAATGTGTGAGAGCTCGACTGGTTTTAGGTGGCTCTCAAAATGCTCAAGAATATTGGTGTGTGCAAAAAAATTGAGGGGTTAGAAGGTCGGTTTAATAGCCTGCCTTGGCTTGTATATTTATTTATAAAATTCTCTTAGAAAGATTATTTACAAAAGCGCCCGTGGCCTAATGGATAAGGCGTCTGACTTCTAATCAGGCGATTGTGGGTTCGAGTCCCACCGGGCGTGCGTTGTTTTTGGCTTCGTTTTTATTCTTTCAAATCTGTAAGTATATTTACGCTCCCTATTTTAATTGAGGCGATCAGACTTCACAATCTAATAATGCACATCGTCTAAAAACAATGCAAGACTATTGAGACATTTATAGCCATCGATCGTTTAACGTCGTTTTTTTCGTTTCGGATCTTTTTCGCTGTGTAGGGTTTTGTGATATTTTATCTGCAAACTCTGTCCATTATGTGCATGCCCACATGGTCTTCCGCCGATTTTTTTTGGTTTAAACATTATATTCTGCTTTCCACAATGTCACGAAACTAATATAATAGTTTTGTAATTTGGTAGATTTCATAAGAGTAACTTTCTTATTATAGTTAAGTGAAAACTAGCTGGGATTTAGTAATTACGCCGAAGGCGTTCCTTCTATGAAACTAACCGAGCTTAGTTTTACTATCAATGGCATACAGGGCTGGATAAGAGATGCAAGACTAATCTCATATATTCATCGTGAAAATAAAAATTCAGTGCTGCCAGCAAATTTGACCGTCCTGCCAGCCGCCCAAATCCATGCTGACGTTGCGCATGGTCTTTCATTTTTAAAGTGGTCTTTCTCTAAATCTTCCACAGCTCCCCATCGATATTGAAAATCCCTCGCTCTAACAAAACTTGGAGAATAGTTGTAAAATGCCTCCCTTCGACTAATTTTCAAACTTGGTTTTCAGAATATGTTCTACGTTTGCAGGATTTGCAGTTATGATATCTCTGATTCCACCGGGCCGTTCGAGCCTCTGAAAGTATTGGTTGGCATCTTGTGAGTATATCTTTGAACCATTGCAGAAATCTGCGCCGATTTCTCGAGAATTTGAAAGCAGAGCCGATTATGGGATATAATTTATGGGAAGAGCCAGAGCATTTCCAACTATAATAGCTCACAAAAATCCTCTTTCCATTATGCTTTGATGGAATTCCGTAAGCTTTTACAAAGCTCTAATTTTAGTACAGGCAGGGAAGATGCTGGCAAAGGTTGTGGAATTCGGTTGAAAGATTCTAAATCTCTTTCATCAAATTAATTTTGTGCATATCCTGTAATAATTGAAGTCCATGAGAAGACATATCTTTGAGGCATTTTGTCAAACAGTTCATGTGCCTTGTCTATGCTTCCACATTTTACATGCATGTCTACAAGGGCAATTGCAGCGACAACATTTGATAGAAATTCCTTTATCCTTTATGCTACGATGGATCTCCATACTCTTTTCCAAAGCTTCGATTTTGACAGAGACTGGGAGTACGTTGGCAAATGTAAACTGATATGGTTGAAAACCTGTTTGTTGCATTTAGTGAAACAGTGTGACTGCCTTGTGAGGACAACCATGTCTTCTGTACCCTGCAATAATTATATTCCATGAGATGCTTATTATGTAAAGCTGTGCGTGTAGCAAATGCAGATCGCCTGTGGCGATGAAAATGTATACGTTCTTCCCTTGTGTAAACGACTTCTTTGAGAATGCAGATCTGCAATACTTTAGATATTTAGAGGAGTCTTTGGGGGAGAGGGGGGCAGGTTGTGAGTAGTAAGCAGAACGGCCACACTTCCTTCAACTGTCCCTCTCTATATGAGATTGAGATGAGTAGTGGATGTCAATGGAATTTTATGATTGTAATTGGAATGTGAAAAAAAAAGTGAGACACATGTAACCTGGCATGTATTGTAAGTGAGGTAGCATTGACAATGGTTGATATGGAAAATAATCTTGGGATAGGAACTTGTGATAGGGGATGCACATTACGAAATGACAATATTGAGTGAGGTGGCATGATGAGTAATAAGTTGATAGTATATTGAGAAGGTGGCAGATTGAATATCTTTAATGTCATTCATGTATGCATTTATTATCATTGAAAAATAGGCGAAGTTTCTTGGAGATATTTGGAATGAATTTCTTTCATTTACATTGTGTTTAGTTTCTTATATGTAGTGAAGCTCTTACAGTTTTGTTCTATATGGTTTTATCCAATCTATGAGATCTTTTAAAAATATTGTTGTCCTTCTTTGGAGTAAGGTTAATCTAAAATTTTATCTTTGCTTTAGTATTCAAAAATTTAAATCTTATTTTGAGTGAGAACATTCATATGAAAGGCATTCTTAAAATTGCAAATTATTTCAAAGTTTACATTCTTGAGCGACTCACTAGTTTGTGTAGGGATCTCATTGATTCCATAATTTACAATCTTCCCCTTCATACTCTATCCTCACAAGTTTCATGACATCTATCTTTTTGTGCTTGGTAGCAACTATCCTAGTGAGTGTAAACTTAAATATATATAAAGCATGCATATTCCTCTCAATCGCCCCTTTTACACATCATTAATCTCTCCCCCTTTGCATGTTATATATTGATAGATATGAAGAAGATTATCTCCTAGTAAGCAGTGCCACTTCTCCTCACCTTTGCTGCCACACCCCTGACAATATTTTGCATTCTTCCACCTATGTCTAGTCATCATCACACTATACATATTTTTCACTAGATTCTTAGAAATAGTTGTTATGGTTATTTGCTTTCATAAGCAGACTGCTTGCTTGCAATGGGCTATCTTGTAAATGTCACATGCCCTTTATTTTCTCACCTACATATAGAGTAAGCTATTTGCTTTTGTAAGCATGTACCATTACTTGCAATAGCTTATTATTCACACAAAATTTGGTTGGCAATGGTAGTTAAATTATTGATGAAATAATCCACATTACTCCATACAATGATAGGTAAAGGGCATGAAGATGGTAGCTCTAAAATTTTTATGTTGGCTTTAATGTCATCTCATCCTCTATGTAAATAGAAGCTCTATTCGTAGCAAGGGGTTTATCTATAAATCCTTCTTTGTTATGGACTTCAACATCTCTATCATTTATATAGGGGAGAGGATAGGAGAGAGGACCCAATACTGGAGTACCCTAACTTTATGTTTCTCAAAATTTTATTTGTAGCTTACTTCCATGCATGCAACATAGAACTCTCTAATATGCTCCTTTGAATTGCCATGTCCCTTGTATTTGTCAAATTCGGGTATCTCAAAATTTAGGGGAAATGGTATCATTGTGATGCTTCAATCAAACGGATAAGGACATAGATCTTGGATTGCATAGGACTTTATAGTCTTTCCCATTTGAATGTCCTAGATTTTCTATGTGAGTATTTGTATTTGAAAAGATATGTCATCTTGAGGATTGTTCAATGGTGGAGCATACGTGGTGTGTTGTGGGATGGTAGATGAGTTATAGGCTGGATTTTGATATGATGGTGTGTTGTTGGTGTTATGTGTGTTGTATAAGGTGAATTGTGGGTTGGCTTGATATTGTGGATTTATGGGTGATGAAGGTGGTGGTGTGTTGTATGCTCCATACTAATGTTGAGGTGTGACATTTGGTTGAGAACTTGCATATTGTTGTTGTAGAGGGTTGTATTGCAAACCTTGTTGATGTTATTGTTGAACAAGCAAATGTTTTTCAGCATATTGTTATTGTTGGGCTTGTAATGCTTTTTGCGCTTGTAATTCTTGTTGTGCTTATAATGCTTTTTGTTGTGCAATACTTTGTTGTTGAGCAATAGGTTGTTGTCTTTGAGGAGATGGGATGGGGTATTGTGAATATGGAATGATGAACTTTGTGGAATGTATTGATCTAGTGGGATGGTGTTGTGAGTGGGTTGTTGATGTTGTTGTGATGGAGGGATGCTTTGATATTGACCTTGATAAGCTTGATATTGTCGGATTTAATCTTGTGGCGTTTGATGTTGCAAATTTTAATTTGGAAGGTTTTGATTTAATATGGTGAAGCTTGACTTTGATATTGGGGTGCTTGTTGTTATTGAGATATTAGATGTTACAAAATTTGATGTTGTGGAGGGACATGATGTTGTTGAGGATTCACTTGATTTTGTTGTGGTACTTGATGTTGGGACACTTGATTTTTTTGTGGTACTTGATGTTGGGACTTGATTTTATTGTGGTACTTGATGTTGGGACACTTGATTTTGTTGTGGTACTTGATGTTGGGACACTATATTTTGTTGAGGATTCACTTGATTTTGGGAAACTTCATGTTGGGATATTTGTTGTGGTACTTGATGTTGGGACACTATATTTTGTTGAGGATTCACTTGATTTTGGGACACTTCATGTTGGGATATTTGTTGAGGAACTTGAATTTGTTGGGACATTTGTTCAGGACCTTGAATTTTTTGGGACATTTGTTGAGGACCTTGGTTTTGTTGGGACATTTGTTGAGGACCCTTGTTTTGTTGGATTCAAATTTGATGACTTTGGGGTTGTTGAGTACTAGAGATATTAGTGTGAACATTTTGAGCATGGAATGTAGGTGGAACGTTGGTGCTAGTGTTTTGAATGCCCAAATTTGTGTAATTCCCTAGATTTTGGTAATGACTCAATTGATTTCCATGTTGACTTGTTAGGTTGGTTGAATCCATCCTAGTGACCGTTGGTTGACTTGGAATATTTGATAAGGATGGTTTTAGTATTTGTCAAGTATAACATTATGTACCAAGGGTTCACTTTGAGAAGGATAATTCATGGATGCTATATTTGAAACGGATTGCTCCCTTAGTGTGTTTACATCAAAATGTGTGGGAAGTTTTGCATCTTGAGTTGTGTGAGTTTTAGCATGTATTGGTTTGGATTTAGATTTAGCATTGTGTTTATGACGTGAGTAAGTCGTAGATCTTGTTGCATTTCTAACAACTCTTTGATGGTAAATTCTCGAGGCTTGTTGGTGATATCCTCTATGTGAACCCTTTCTTCTTGAGATGGTTGAGGTGGTGCTTGAGTGTTCCTTGGAGTTATAAAACCTCTAGGGTCAAAATCAGGCATCCCTAAGATTGGTTCACTAGCACTAGCACTTGTTATTGTAGGCATGTTTGGAACACTAGGATTTTCTTCCATTTTCCTTTTGTGTTGTGACCTTGTTGAGACCATAAAATTTGTGTCAACCCTGGATATGTTTGATGTGAATGATTTTGTTGAAATTCCTTGGTTGATTCAAATTTTGCTAATAAAGACCCTCTAATAGGTTTAGAAGCAATGATAGATGATTTTGTGAATGAGTGTAACATATGAAACTCTCAATTTTGAAAAGATTCTAGACTCAAAATTTTAGATATGTTTGACGTTGATGATGATGAAATTGAAAATTTTGGGAGTAGACTCATGACTCCAAAGTAAGTTTGTCCAAAATGATGTTTACTATTTCAACTAAATACTTGAAAATAGATTGTTTTCAAGCATGAAGCTAAACTAGTTAATAGGGTGATCAAATTAAGTCTAAAATGATTTGTGTCAAAATATCAAGTTGTTGTTTGAAGTGAGATGTATTGATGGTTTGATGTTTGATCCTAATGAGAACCTAAAAAGTGTTTTGACAAGTTTAACATGACAATGAACATGGACTTTTGTTTGTTGTTTTAATTAATATTAGTGAACCAAGTTTGATTTTGCATTACTTTGTGTGAACCAATATCCTATACCTACAAGAACACAACAAATGAACACATTAACAAAGTCAAATGCAAGTTAGAATATAGATTCCCCATAAAATCCATTTATCAATGCTCAAAAATAGGAAAATGAAAGCAATACAATGAGAAATCAATAAAAGTGATTAAATCCTATGAAGGCAATGTAAATTCTTGATCCTATGGGGGAGTTGGTGCCAATTTGATATGGAAATTAGCCCTTTCCCAACTCCTTTGTAAGCTTTGATGATGAATGGTGGTAGTGATCCACTTTGTTGAAGATTCAAGCGTGCTCCATGATGAAAAACCTGCATAACCTAGCTACCATTGATGAATTTGATGAATCTTGCAAATGCTTTGAAGATGTATTTGAGTATAGTAAGCTTATAGAAAGAAAGAGTTGAAGATTGAAAGATAGGATATGTGGGACTAATATTCAACAAATGAAAAGAAAACACATGTCATTATGTTAATGGTGGAGAAATGAGCACATTTTGATCAATGTGCAAGTTTGAATATTTGAATTTGATGAAATGACATGTTTAGGGGGGATGAAAGAGGAGTTAAATGTCGCTTGGCTCGATGCACAAGGACATGTAAGAGATTTTAAATGTTTTGTTGGATGTACATGTCTATTTGGGGGCAGATTTCAAATTTGAAGAATATTCCCACTTGTATGCCTTTTTGAATGTAAATAGAGATTTAATAAATCAAATAAATTGATTTATTGTGCAAGTGGGAAGAGCTAGAGGATGTGACATGCATTTAGATTAGATTAATTGGGATTTGATTAATTTAAGAGGAGATTAGGTGATTTGACTAATTGATTTAGATTTGTGGGTTGAAATAAATAAAAAAGAGATGAAAATGATTAAGACCTAGTTAAATAAATATTTTGATTTATTTAACCAATGGGGGTGATGTTTGATTAAATTACATAAATGTTTGATTTATTTAATTTAATAGAGGAACTATAGAGATTTAATTAAATAAAATGAATTATTTAATTAAAACAAAGATTTAGGAATTAATTAAATAAAACGGTTTATTTAATTAACAAGAGATAATGACTTAAAAAGATAAGATCGATTTATTTAATTAAGAGATGAAATGTGATGAATTTAATCAAATAAAGGTTATTCGATTAAATGTTTAGAAAAGGGGATGATTCGGGACGAACCAGTGTTAGTAGATCAAGATCGGATATGTGATATCAATCAGTATATTTTTCGTGTCTACATTTTGCCCCTCTTTGAAGCAGTGCACTCGTTGCGTTGGTTCAAAGAATAATCTTGTTGAGATAAAAGTTCAAAAATTCTCTATTTTTTCGGATGCCCCATTGTTGCCCTAGCGAGAAGAATTACGCTGGTATACTGCCCCCTCGAGAGATCGAGTGGAAATGCTAATTTCTTATCGAGATCACGATAAAATGTGAGAGGAGTGGTTCTACTGATTAGAGGACGAAAGATAATTCTTTAGAAATATCAGATATTTGACGTAGACAATTTTGATGATGTATAGACAGTCATCGACCATGGGTAGCTTCATGTATATTTTGAGATATCACACAAATTTGGATAGAAATGTTAGTAAAGATAGAAGAATAAGATGGATGGAAGAGAGGATCCAAAAAGTCTATGATCTGACGAGACTTTATTGGAGATGATGATGATGATCACTTGCCAAGAGTTGGCATTTTCAAAGTGCCAATTACCTTATGTTTGATAACACACGTAGGCATGATGCATCAAGGTATAAAGAACCAGGATGGCGTTGCACCTAGTGTGATGGAATTTGACTCGACAAACAGATAAGAGTATTCTTGCTCACACCTAACATATGAAAACTTTGCTACAGCTAGGATGCACTTCAGAAGTTTCAAACATCTCAGACCAAAACACAAAAATGTATAACCCACCAATGCAATAGTCAACAAGTTGCCCAAAAAAAACTTCCATACACACCTAACAAAGCAAGTATTCGCCAAGGTTATATTACAAGAACGTCCAACAAGCACAACAAACAAAAGATAATGATCATTGCCCCATTCCTTTCTCTCTAAATCATTTTGATTAGACATCATCGAGAGGTCATTAGAATGAGCGAAATAAGATAAATCAAAAGAAAAGATCAAGTAAACAAACAAGTCAATGTTCTTCATACCGCCAGCCAAAGGGATGTGTTTTGATAGGATAAGAATCCAAAGTGATATCCAAAATGATGCCCATTGTCGGAATGATATATTCTAGGTGTATGCATTGTATAGGATGATGATGGGTTGATGAGTTGTTTGATAAGTTGTTGATATAAGGTTGACTGACATGTTTTGAAAATAATCGGGATTTTGATTTTGCATTTAAAAGTTTGAAGTTTGCTTTTGATTTTATGTTTGAAGCTTACTTTTGTTGATTGTTGTACTTGTTTCTATTTGTTTTGCCAAAGGGTGAGTGTGATGATTGATTTATTATGGATGATTGATTATTCGGGTGAAAGCGAGATGGGATGGATGGTTTTGTATTTTCTAGAATATTTAAATGTTTTTGGTATTTTGAAAATGTTTTGAGGTTGTTTTTGGTATTTTCAATATTTTATAATTGTTTTGATTTTTTTATTTTTCAAATGTTTTGGGGTTTTCTGAGATTTTATGAATGTTTTTGGATTTTGATTTTTTTTTTAATGTTTTTGGATTTTGATGTTTTTTGAATGTTTTTGGATTTTGATGTCTTAAGGGCTGATCAAAGATTAGCCTTGCCTACATTGAAGCTCAGAGACAACGTAGTTCGGATGACCAAGGTTTTGATTTGTTTTGGAATTTTTTTCGCATGATTTTGACGTTTTGGATATGGATGTGTGATGATATCAGGGCTTTGTTTTGGGATTTTGTTGAAAACCAAGCTAAGGTTGATTGATTAGATTGATGGATTGATGATGATAACATTGTTGAGGATACACAACAATGCAAGGATAGTGTTAAGCAATACAAGGATTTAGGATGGATATCCAAAGATGATGCGAGATTGATGATGATAACATTGTTGAGGATACACAACAATGCAAGGATAGTGTTAAAAAACACAAGGATTAGGATGGATATCCCGAGATGATGATGGAAGCTTGGTTTGGAACAAAAGATGTTTTGGATGATTTGATGTGACGTTGACGCACACATTAGATGCGACTGATAGTGATTGTTTGGATTGATGTTTGATGAAAGATGAAGATTGATAAGGAATGTCTTCTCATCAAAATATGCCATGGACTAGTGATTTGGATTTTTTTACTCACAAGTGGTTTGACCAATTTGATTTCATCTTTGCCAATGTTCGGATCACCACATAAGTTGGAATATATAGATCAAGATTTATTCCCAAAGCAATATGTAAATATCTGCCCCCAGTGTCTAGCAATGTTTGGAATGCCATGGATGGATGCTTGGATAGGTGTGTGGATGGATGGATATGGTAAGCATGCAAAGGATGTCAAGGATTATCTTGCGATAAGATAAGGTGTTTGAACAGAGTATGCTCATTTGGATAATGCTTCATGGCTCAGATAATGCTGGGTAGGACAAGATCAATGACAATGACCCATGTCAAGATGTCCACCATAAGCAAGTGTAAAATGTGCACCAAACTTTCATCAAAGTCAAGATAATTTGGACTATGGATGCAAATGGATAAAGATGGATTGGATAAATGGTTCGTGGATGAATGGATTTATTATAGATGAGATGGATGGAATGTTGGATTTATTATGGATGGGATGAGATGCTTCTACCTGAAATGGCGCATGTAGATGCTCGATTCTACACACGACACCTGTTTCCAGGTTTTCATCATGGTACCTGCCCAAGGCGCCACCATAGTGGTTTTCACTAGAGGATAATTTTTCTCTTTACTGTTTTCAATCCTTTTTCTGATATTTTTGGATTTTTATATTTTTGGATTTTTTTTGTATATATATATATATATTTGTATTTTTCTAAAAGATTTTAAGCTCATGTTGAATCATCTAGTGGTGTCGATGTGGATGCTTCTGTCATAATGTTCCATTGATGTCCTGCTTGAAGAAGCTACTTTGCCAAGATACGTGCACTTGAATACAACTTTTGAGATTCTTGATCTGCTTTGTTGATACCAGAGTTAACTTTGTATTTGTGCGCACATCGTGATAGAGTGCCTTTGAATCCTTATGATGAAGGGTCACTGCCAATACATGGTCAATGTGAGAATTGGATATCATGTGTGGAGGCGTGGATGGAGTGTGTTTAGGGATTAAATATGGATTGGTTGACAGTTTGGAACCTTTGACTTTCCAAACTTGGGAAGATGAGCAATGATGGGTGGATACGAAAGTGTGTGTGAAATTAGGACCAACTGCTTGATATACTTTGTACGTCACTTGAGAAGCCTTATTTTTCCTTTGTGGATATCTTTGATGGATACTTTTCCCTTTTTTTATTTTTCCCCATAGTTTCTTTGACTGATGGTGTTTGATAAGGATAATCTTTCTTTGTATTCTTTGGTATCCATGTGTATTTGATTTGTCCATTGTGCTCCTTGGCTTCTTTTTCTTTGATAACATTCTTTGTGCTTTGATTCAAATCTTTCTTCTGATGTTGGTCCCAATTCGTGAATGGGGTGATGGGTGGATGAAGATTCGTGACATGGCTAGTTGTAGTATTGACATCAGTTTCATCATAAGGACTCTCTGTGCTCCCTATGTTGATGTTTGCTTGAGACGAAGTTGCCCCCAGTATGGTGGAAGTAGTACCTTCATTCTTTGGTTCCACCTGTTTTGAGAGCTCTTGTTTAGAATGCATTCTTTGATAAATGACCACTACATATGATGCTTTTGGAATTTGTTGTTCTGCTGACTTTGGAATATCCTGTTTGGTCTAACATGTTTCCTTGAGTGGATAATGTTGGATATCTTCATACATGATGTCCTCAGTTTGAATTTGGTATATATCTGATTATGATGTTGATAACTCTGTTTGACTGTAGGAATCAATAACCTACTCTTTTTGTGTAATAATATTAGGAGTAAAAGAATCCTGTTATGAATGAAGATCATCTATGTGTCCATCCACAAAAAACATCTCATGGGTAGATGGAGGAGTATGTGCTATGTGGATATGATCATCTTGTATAGATAAGAGAGTATCCATTACATTATTATAGTAACTTGGGGATACAAATTGTTGATCTTGAATGATTTCAGAATTGCTTTTGACATGCTTTGGATCAAGTTCTTGACATGGGTCAATTTCAAAGGATGGATTGCTTACAAAGGGTTCTTGGATATCTTCATTAGGCATGGGAAGTGGCTCAATATCCTCTTGATCTTTGAGTGAATTTGGATCAAGTGTTGAGTTGAAGATTCCTTCAATATTGGCAATCATGAGGTCGAAGGATGTCAATATGTCTTGGAAAGGACCATTGCTAGACTTTGGTGAGAGATGTTGATCATGCTTTAGAATAATTTTTTGAGATATGTCCTCTAACTCCTTAGGTGATGTAGAGACATTTTCAACATGATCATTGGTCAATGGATTGTTGATTACAAGATCAAATAATGTTAACACTCCTTGAAATACATCATTGTTGGATATTGTTGAAGGATTCTTATCATGATCAAAAAGTGACTCTTGATGTATGTTGATTTGATCTTTGGATGAGGTAGAACATCTTCCATGTGTTCGTTGATGGATAGGTCTTGATCATGTGATCGTTGACTTGGATCGATACATGGAGTTGTTAACATTTTGTTGGGATTTTGAACAACATTTGCTTGTTGGGATTGGTATTGGGCTTGAGCTTGCGCTTGCACTTGAGCTTGGGCTTGTGCTTGTCGGGCTTGTAGTGTGGCTTGGGCAACTTAAGCAACTTGTGCAACTTGCTAAGTAGCTAGTTGTGTAGCTTATTGGTTTTGGTTTTATTGGTGTGCCTTCTAATAAGCAGCCTGCTGAGTGGCTTGCAACGCAATGTTGTATTGGTTTGATGTGTTTTGTTTGGGTGGTGGTGGTGGTGAAGGTGGTTTTGGAATAGTGCTTGTTGTGGTGATAAGAGGTATTGTTGTATTGATGATTGGGATTTGAGTGGTGGATGGTGCGATTGATATGGTTAGTCCTTGAGAGACCATGTTTTGAGGGACGATAGATGATGTGTTGGTTGCTTGTGCTATGGGGATGGTTTCCATCTGTTTTTGTGATATCGATGGCAAGGGGGGAGGATTTGGTATGATGCCTTGATTGATAGTTGGAGGGATGTTTTGGATGAGCAGTGGTAGCAGTGGTAGCCCCAAGCCAAGAGGTGATATAGATGTTAATGGAAAGGGTGGGAGTGGTGGGAAAGTGAGTGGCATGCTCCCTTGGGGAAATGATGATGTTTGATAATAAAAAATGCCCCCTGGTCCAAATAAGTCACCTTCTCCTTGTGAGGTCATAGGGAGAGAGGTTTGAGAGGTTGCGTGAAATGATGATGATGGGTCATTAGGATTATGAAAGGTGAGGGGGACATATGGGTGTGATGGATTTTGAACAACATTCATGTGATTTGCAAACATATCTATCCAAAAGTTTACTAAGTGTGGATTCAAAATGTTCATGTTTGGTATAGTTGTACTTGGTATATTCTCATTTTGCATGTATGGATTTGGTGGGATAATGTTGTTTTGTTGAAGACTCATGCATTGAGTATTTGGTTGATAGATTTGTAAGTTTGGACTTGGATTTAAATCTACCATCGGAAAAGGTGTTCCAAGATTTAGATTGGGTATACTCATATTTGTTGTACCATTGAGGTTTGTAGGAGATAATGATCCCATGTATGGATTGTATAAATGTGAGTTTTGAAAATCAATTGGCATTGTAAGGATTTGATAGTTTGGTTGGTTTAGACTGCTTATGATGTATGGATCAAGTTTATATTCCATGTTCTTCTTGTGTTTTGACCTTGTTGCAAAAGTGACCTCTAAGGTGTTTAGGACCAATGATGAGATGAAGGATGAATGGAGTGAATGATATGGGTGTTGAAATTTTTAGGAACCTTGGATCAATGTTATACTTTAGGATTTGATTTTGATTGGATAATGATTTTGTAAGCCCTAAGATGTTGGATGTGATCTTTAGGATAAACTTGTTCAAAGGTGTGCTAATTTAACGAGAGGTATGAGAAAGGATGCATTCCCATACTCCTATTTAAACAATGTGATTTTGATTTGGTTTAAGGATGTACCCAAGTCTAGATAATGATGTTTCCAAAGCTCTAAAGTTGCTTGTAGGATGGGATGATAAATTTTTGAAATGGATGAAGTGTTTGATTTTGATCCTAAATGAACCTAAGAAGGACTTGTTTATAAGGCCAAGGTTTTGAAGAACATGTTTTTCCCTTCAAACCAAAAGATCAATGTTTGCTCAAAACACCATAAGACAAAAGATACACAAGCACATGTGTGGGGTTCAATTGATTTCATCTTGATTAGTGAATTACTTTTACCACAAACACTTTCTTGATTAGATTTTCAAACTAAACGTCTAATGTCCTAACTTCTTTTTATCCCACAAAGTGCTATGTGGAATTCAAGGAAATCAAGGCAATGGTTACCTAATGTTTACCTTAGTAGAAGCAAATTAAGATGTAAACCCAATTACTTAGAAACCTCTAAGGACATAATCCCTAGGGTAAGCAATAGTTCTTGGGTTTTTTCAAAGCTATTTGCTCTAACTAAGGGGTTTGAAATTTTGATTTTCTTGTTGAATGTGTGTTTCCCAATGTTTTCGAACAAGAAAGTGTTTTGATACCAAAAACATGCACAACCTTATGAATATGAAAGACTTTACTTGTTGAGTTCCCACTTGAACAAGTCCAGCTATGCCTACTCTTAGCGAATGATTAGATGCTTGACCCCACTGGCTCCCCTCCACGACACTCACTTATACGGGGCAGCGAAGCATCAACACCCATGAAACTCCCATGGCATGCTTTTCATTTCTACTAAGAGCAGTAAAAACGTGGGACGACTTCAGAACGACCGTTCTTGCACCAACAAGTAGATCAAGGATTTTGGCCTTTTCTAAACAAGGGTTTTAATTCAGATTTTTTGTTCGTAGGAGTGGACCCATCAAGGCAAGAGACCATTGTTGCCCTTCTCGTCGGAGCCAATCGCGTGATAGTGGCGTTTATTCCAATACCCACATTTATATCCCGACTGGAAATACTCTTGGGTTTAGAGTGTTACCAGTTGAGTCGTTCCCTTAGGTGAGTACTTTTCCCCCAAGGCAGACCCTCTAAAAAAAAAAAAAAGCAAGCAAACATATTCATAGTTCGATCAACCTTCGTTTAGAAACAAAGGGAGAACACACACAATATGTTCCACCCACACTCGCAAAGATTTGTTCAATTTTAATCCCAAAATGAAGTGTGAAGGAAATCACTTACACAACCTAATATCACCAAAACCCTTATAATTCTCAAGATCACCGTGAGGCGTGAGAGAAGCGCATACGTCTTTTGATGATATTACTTTGTGTAAGTAATTACAAAACAATCAGAACATTTGTTCATTTTAAGTCCACAAAGCAAAAATGAATTATTTTTAGTGCACCAAAAGAAGTGTGAGATTTGATTGTTCAATTGTTAACCTTAAACAAAATCTAGTAAATTTTCCTAAGGTTCTTTTTAATCCCTTTTTCTTGTTCTTTTTAGAGCCCAAATTGAAATGTATTGAGTCCTAAAAGCTTGAAGAGATAAAATCCTTAAACTTGGAATTATAATTGCTTCCAAGAGTGTCTAAAGACACTTGATACAATAGAGAAATGGTGTCCTAAGAAGCTTTGCTTTTGTTTCCTCCTCCCCTTTTTTGATTTCCTAACCTGAAAAAGTGCTCAAAATGTTAGATGAGATCAAGAAACAAAAGGATATAGGGGTTAGATGAATCATTAACCATAAAAACCCTAAAACTTAGACCAAGTTATAATGTGATTTGACTTTAGGTGAAAACTTGAAAATTTTAAATCTATAAAAGTTGAGAAACACCTACACCATTGGATATCTTATGAAATTCTACCCCATTTCAAAAAAAAAAAAGCTTCGAAAAAGACCAAAAAATGACCAAGATACGACCATTTTAAGTTTGAATGAAAAAGCAAGAAAGTCCAACGGTTCTGTCTGTGATGGCGGCTTTGTTTGGAGTTTGTAGCAGCTCTATATGGCGACGCTGGAGTGCCAACGGTGTAGTTTGAAGTTTGCAGAAGTGCAGTTTGTGTCCAATAGTGCAGTTTGCAATTTAGAGCGGTTTTGTATAGCCTTGCTAGACTATGAGCGGTTCTATATGGCCTTGCTAGACTATGAACTGTGTTGTTTCCTATAAACACATAAAAACACAAAAAAACATAGAATTTTCTTAAAAAACTTGATTTGATCTTTTGGTTTCCTCTCCCTCTAGCGCCAAAATGTGAACCAATATCCTATACCTGCAAGAACACAACAAATGAACACATTAACAAAGTCAAATGCAAGTTAGAATATAAATTCCCCATAAAATCCATTTATCAATGCTCAAAATAGGAAAATGAAAGCAATACAATGAGAAATCAATAAAAGAGATTAAATCCTATGAAAGCAATGCAAATTCTTGATCCTATGGGGGAGTTGGTGCCAATTTGATGTGGAAATTGGCCCTTTCCCAACTCCTTTGCAAGCTTTGATGATGAATGGTGGTAGTGATCCACTTTGTTGAAGATTCAAGTGTGCTCCATGATGAAAAACCTGCATAACCTAACTACCATTGATGAATTTGATTAATCTTGCAAATGCTTTGAAGATGTATTTGAGTATAGTAAGCTTACTCAAATGGTGGATGATCAAAATGAAGGATGAGCTCTCTATTTATAGAAAGAAAGAGTTGAAGATTGAAAGATAGGATGAATGTGGGATTAATATTCAACAAATGAGAAGAAGCCACATGTCATTATGTGAATGGTGGAGAATGAGCACATTTTTATCAATGTGCAAGTTTGAATATTTGAATTTGATGAAATGACATGTTTAGGGGGGATGAAAGAGGAGTTAAACGTCGCTTGGCTCGATGCACAAGGACATGTAAGAGATTTTAAATGCTTTGTTGGATGTACATGTCTATTTGGGGGCAGATTTCAAATTTGAAGAATATTCCCACTTGAATGCCTTTTTGAAAGTAAATAGAGATTTAATAAATCAAATAAATTGATTTATTGTGCAAGTGGGAAAAGCTAGAGGATGTGACATGCATTTAGATTAGATTAATCAGGATTTGATTAATTTAAGAGGAGATTAGGTGATTTGACTAATTGATTTAGATTTGTGGGTTGAAATAAATAAAAAAGAGATGAAAATGATTAAGACCTAGTTAAATAAATATTTTGATTTATTTAACCAAAGGGGGTGATGTTTGATTAAATTAGATAAATGTTTGATTTATTTAATTTAATAGAGGAACTATAGAGATTTAATTAAATAAAATGAATTATTTAATTAAAACAGAGATTTAGGAATTAATTAAATAAAATGGTTTATTTAATTAACAAGAGATAATGACTTAACAAGATAAGATTGATTTATTTAATTAAGAGATGAAATGTGATGAATTTAATCAAATAAAGGTTATTCGATTAAATGTTTAGAAAAGGGGATGATTCGGGACGAACCAGTGTTAGTAGATCAAGATCGGATGTGTGATATCAATCAGTATATTTTTTGTGTCTACACTTTAAAACTATTTAGTGCTTGTGAACCAAAAGAAAAAATCAAATAATTTGTTGAAGTTTGTTGTTTTTTCAGTTTTGAAAAAAGCGTCAAGCTATTTTCCACAATAGTGTTGAAGTATTTTCAAAAGCGCCAAAGTTTGATAGAAGCGTTGAATTGTCACAACAATAGCATTGATTTGTAAATGTTTGTTTTCTCTAATGAACATGTCGAAAGGTATAAAAGTGTTGATGTATAAAACAAAAGCATTGTTTTAATAAAAATAGAAGCATCAATTTATACAACACCACACTGTCAAGACAACTATGTTGATCTATCAGATGATCTTTAAAATGTGAGTTGACCCAGTTGTTTGATGTTTTGATTTTACAAAAACACAGTATATATGTGAACTGACTTGATTGGGTGATTAGATGCTTTTTGTGTGTCCTTCTTACACAAGTCCACACTAAAGAGTGTGACAAGGTCTCCATAAGAAAACACATCATAAAGTACAACCTATTTAGTGGTATTACAAGGATTGTCCAACTATAGTAGGCTCGCCACACTTGCATGTTAATCTGAATCCAAGGAGTACGTAAATAGGGTATGCTAAGGTCATGTACCACCTTAACACCCCTCACCTTGAAAAAACTAAGTTCTAACAAGACACCTTTTCACCTCAACCAAGGGCTGGACAAGGCAACTTCTTGTGTCGATGTTATCATGATGCACCACTATAGAGGACGTTTGATAGGTCTTATAGGCTTCTAGTACAAATTGGTTCTTAGTGGGTGGAACTCCATGAGCACCATTGGTTACATAGACATCTCGTGATCTAGAATTACCTTGGACCACTGGGTGAGTGTAGGATCACGGGGCTCCAAAAAGTGGCGATATGACAAAAAAGTGGCTGATGACTTTTTTTAATCCAAATTTGATGAAATGGAAAGGGTTTATTGAGAAAATTGTTAGCTTTCCAAAAATATAAGATTTGCCTTATTTGGAATTAAATATATAATTAATAGATTTTATGTACACACATTCTGACTAAAGTATTGATTGATAAGGTATTTGAAAAACATCTATAATTCTTAAACAATTTCACATTTTTTGAATCTGAAAAATGTAGCACATTCTATGCTTCCCATAGTATAGGATAAAAAAAGAAAAATTAAATTTCATTAGTTTTTTACCAAGTTATGGTGGTTAGACAAACAGGTTTTAATATTTAAAAATAATAATAATAAAAAACTCAACTAATTATTTACTTGCAAAAAAAATCCAAAAAATGTGGCACATCTGGGCATGTGTCCTGTACTTATATTGCAAGTTTCAAGTAAATATATTATTTTTTGCTTGTACTTATGTTGGTCAGACATAGACCTGATTTTTAATTTTTCCTGAAAATTTAGTACTACTGCATTGAAATTTCAAATTTTCATAAAATAGATTTACTTTTTTGCAAAAAAGGAATAGTATCTTAGAAACTACATTCAATTTTTATAAATTTTGTTCTTACATATTTTTCAAATTATGTTAATAACTTATTCAAATTTTTATGTCAAGTTGCCTAACTTTGTTTTCTAAATTTTCATTGCCATTGAAGGGCCTAAGTTTGGACCCCCATGATCCTACACTAACCCCACTAGAGAAAGTCTAGTATGCTACATGCGCTGATCTAACTATAGCTTTTGCTCTCATCCAATTTTTATAGTGTGTCAGAAAATGTTGCTTGGGGTCGATGCCTTGGGTTCTTAATAAAGATGTATCCCAAGGCAGGCCTCCTACTTACAAGAGAAAGCTTGTGTGTTGCTATTTCTCATCACCCAAGATTGCACAAAGCGCAAGGGGAGAGGATACATAGATCTAACATGCTTTTGGCTAAAATGAAAAATAAAATGCAAGTTGAAGATGTTTCTCTTCATCCAAGTTTGCACAAGGTGCGAGGGGAGAGGATACACATCTAAAACCTACCAATCATAGAATATAAGTCACCCATGTTCATTTTAAGAGTGCACACCAAAAATCAAATGTGTGGTTTATTTTAAGCACCAAATCCAAAACATGCAAGTTGTATTATTCTTTTTAAGACCAAAATAAAGGTATAAGTTGTGTTGTTCTTTTTAAACCCAAAGAAAGAGGAATTCATTTTAAGAACACCAAAACTTAAATGTTTCTAAGTTGAAAGCCATAGTGATCAAAATCACTAGTTATGATTCCAACTCCTCCAAGCCAAGTTTTTTGCAAACAGTTAGTGAAAAGCAACAAATATAGGGAAAAAAATAGTCAGGGTTAGCTAAAAACCAAATGAAATGGAATGAAAACCCTAAAATAACTCTTTGTTTTACCAAAAAAAAGCGTCGAGTTGTTTTGACAGAAGCGTCATGTTGTTATGTGCAAAAACATCGAGCTTTGACAAAAGTGTCGACCTTTAACAAGTGTGTCAGATTGATTAGAAGACAGAAGTGTCAAAGGTTAACAAGGGCATCAGGCTGTACAAATCTAGAAGCATCGAAGGAAGCAATAACATTGATCTTTGTCTACAATAGTGTCGATCTTTACCGACAAAAGCGTCAGGTTGTCCCCCTGAATCTACAATCCAACAAAACTCAAAAAATTTGTTAGATTAAGGACATAGGGTCCTATCGGGCATGCCAAAATGTCATATGGTTTGTTTAACAAGATCAAATACAATTGACATGAACTAATTAAGCAAGATAATTGATCAAGTTAAAGCTATATTCCATGAAATTAAGCCTACAAATCAAGAAAGATTCATTTAAAAAGCATTAAACATCAATTTAAGCAAAATAAAACTAAACTAAGAGTGCAAACTAGCAATCCCATGGTGGATTGAGTGTAATTGAGTGAAGGTTGGATGTTGGATTGCTCAAATTTCCTTATCTATTGTGAGGTTGATGCAAAAGCTTGGTGAAATATGCTAATGGTGATCCACAAAGTGCTCAAAAGCTCAAGAAGTGAGTATGAATTTGAGTAGAGTAAGGATGCTCTTAATGTTTGTGAATGACATCTCATGTAAAATGAGAAGTATTTATAGATTTTTGAAGTGAATCAAGGGTTAGGATTGAATTGGATAATCAATGGAGGAAAATGGATGAGAGATGAAGACATGGATAAAAAATGAGATCAAGGGTTGATAACACATAATGACATGGATCAAGGATTTTAATCAAAGGTCCAAAATGTTTGAGATAATAAAAAATCCCTTGATTTTATGAAGAATGTGGGAGATATTTCCATCTGGAGGGAGAAATTTAAATTTGAAAAGGGAACATTCCATGAGAATATTCTTTGAATGATTGGAGTAAATTAACCAATTAAACAATTTAGGGAATTATTTAATTGTGCAAGTGGAAGAATTAGAAACTTTAATTAAACAATTGGGAATTATTTAATCAAAGATGAACTTATGACATTTAGTTAAATGATTTACATTATTTAATCAAATGAGAAGAAAATTATTGTGAAGGTGGTGAATTAATCAAATGAAATTAATTATTCGATTAATAGGAGAAAATAGTGAATTTAACTAAATAATTGGAATTATTTAATTAAATTGAAGAATTAGGTGACAAAGGAGATAAATGGTGTTAATAATCAAAATCTCGATGTGTGATATCATCAAGACATTTTTAAGTGTCTACAATCTCTATCTATGTCTCTCCCCTCCTCTCTTTCTCTCTCCCTCTTTATTCCTCTATATCTCTACTTGTCACTCTATATATATCTCTTTCTCCCTCTTTATCTCTCTATTTCTATTTATCTCTGTGTGCCTCCCTCTATCTCTATCTTTGTTTCTCTCTTCGCTCCTTTTGTGTCTCTCTATCCCTTTATTTTCATCTTTGTTCCTCTCTCTTTGTTTATCTTTGTCTCTTTCACCTCTTTCGTCTCACTGTTCTCCCTCTTGCTCTCTTTCTCTTTTTTGTCTCTCCGCCTCTCTATATCTTATCTCTAACTCCCTTTTCTCTTCCTCTCCCTTTTCTCTCTTTCTCTCTATATGTTTGTCTCCTTAAGTATAAAATGGATACATTGAAGAGGTCATAAAGGTGAATTATTGTATCCTTAATCAAATGACAAGCTACCTTGAGCATAAATCCCCAAGGACATATGCCATCCTTGGATTATTGGGATGAAACAACTAATAAAAAAACGTTCTCTTTTCTTTATCTCTCTTTCCCTTTGTATCTCTTATATTTCTCTCTCTCATGTTCTATCTCTCTTTATCTATTCATTTCTCTTTCAATCTTTGTATCCATCTATATCTCACACTTTATATATATATATATATATATATATATATATATCTCCCTCTTTATCTTTTCTACCTCTCTCTCTCTCTCTCTCTTTCTCGCTAGTTGTTTATCTAATTCTCTCTTTCTCTCATTCTCTATCTTTTGAGCTTCTCTCTCTCTCTCTATATATATAAATATATAGAATTGTCTCCCCCTCTATCTCTCCATCTCTCTTTCTTTTTCCTCCTCTCTCTTGCTCTCTTTCCCAAGGTCTATTAAACTATTAGATTTTTTATGTACTGTATAAAAGTATAACAATTACTAATTACAATATTTTATATTTATTTAATAAATTTTATTATAAAATATAAGATATAATACTAATGTAATTTATATATAATATTATATAATAATAAATATAATTATATTTATAAATTTTACTTTTTATTATATAAAATATATTATATAGTAATTATATTTTGTATTATATTTATATATTAATTTAATTTGTATTATATAAATATATTAATTATTTATTATAATAATTTTACATTTATATTTAATAATTTTTACAATAAAATATAATATTAATAACATTTTAAAAATTAAATTATATTATATAAAATATAGCATATAATTAATATATTTTAATTTTTTAAAGATAAATGCAACCATATTTTCAATCCTTTTTAATAATTATGTTTTGATTTTCTTGAGTTAATATTTTCCCTCTCAAATTTCATAAGATTCTATAATATTTGATTATTGATATTAAGTATAATAAAGACAAAATTGTACAAATAAAAAAATAAAAAATAAAATTAAAATAAATGTACATGGAAACTAGTAAATAGCAAAAAAGAAGGTAATATGGATAAAACTATAAAAAAGGACCACACAATACATATATGCTTAGCATGTGACACATAATAGAAGGGAAAATAGAACATGCAAAAAAGGCAATGAAAATAACTATGAAATGATTTATAGAGCATGTGAACTACATTAAAAAACCAGTTGCAAAGGAGTTTGACATAAAAATTAATGGCCAAGATTAATATTATAATCGTCTTACATCCTTTTTAGATCAGGTTGAGTCGTCGATAGACAAAATGAGCTTGGTGAAGCTCAAATAGGGAACGCCTTCGGCATGATTATGCGAGCTAAAGAAATATATAATACTTTTTAGAAAAAGTGGCCTCCACCAAGGACATTTTCAATGAATTTAGACTTAAGATATATTTTAAATATAAATTTGTTTCAAATTTTGAAATAACATAATGGCCCTAGAATTTAGCTGAAAGTGCCTCCTACACCATTTGATTAATATTTTATGTTTTATTGGAAGGATGGATTGATTAGTTGTGGGATTGATAAAACAAGGTGTCAAAGTTTATTTTGTTATATATGGAAGTTTAATTATTTATACACAATCTATCTCCATAAAATTGTCTCTTCTCTTCCCTCCATCGATGAAATCTATCGAGATCTAAATCTCAATTTTTCACAAAATCTATAACCACTTGAATTGAATTGGAAAATTGATGCAAATAGGGAGGAGTATGAGGAAAAGTATAAAATGTGTTTATTTTTTATGCGGGGACTTCTAGAGGTCATAAATTTTGACTCGGATGTTCGTTTGGGCTTAAATTTTATAAGGAGATGTGTTATGAGGAGTTGTTTAGATTGTCGACTAAGCTTAGCTTGATAATTGGCCGTTTTGACACTTTTTCAAGAGCTAAATCTTTCATATGGGCCCTCAAAATTAGATTTTATTGTCTTTTTCCAGTTTTTTAACAATACAACCACTTCTATTCTCCTCTTTTCCTCCACCATGTCACCACTTGTGTACCTTTGAACAACCTCCTTATGCCTCAACTTTTCCTTGTTCCTGTAGAGTAACACTACATCCAACTATTCCTCTCAATTTTTACATCCAAAGAGCTAAATTTATAGACTTGTGAAGGTATCTAATGCACTAAACATGGCGCCCAAAGATGAACCTTCATGCCAAACATCCCCAAACTTGGGATTACCTCCTTGGAATGTGAAAGGAAACCAATTTTGGCTCCAATAATTTCCCTCCAACTTGGGTGCCCAAACTTGAGAGAAAAACATTACATTAAATGTAATAAATGATGGAAAACCAAGTGACACATGTTGCCTCTTTCCAAGCACCCACTTGGAGAATCCCAATAGTTACTCATTTATCATTTCCTTTATATTTTATTATCACATTCTAGGAATCCACATGTGGGGAAACAATATTAAATATTTATGTCCACAACCGACCTTTACCGCTGCTACTAGACCCATCACCCCTTATGATTATATTACATACAATGGTGAGAATTAATATTACAAAATATTTTCCCAATAAACCCTAAGTGCTTAGGGAACTTTTTGAGGATGTTGGAACCATGACATATGATTTACAATGTTGATGGCACCTTAATCCTAACAAGTTGAATCCACACAATTTTTTAGCAACCAAGCTAAAGTGTTATAAATAGTAGTTTCATGGCCATTTAAATGGTGGATCATTTTTTTAATTTCATGTGACTATAATGTGAAGAAATTTCTATGGTTTCAATCCCTATATGTCCAATTGTCATTAGAGCAACTCATCTTGCAAATCACAAAAGTACAACTTGTTTGAAGTTGATATTTATTACTAGATGTCCTCTTGGCCAGTTGTGAATTTTTAGGAAGACTCCCAAGTGAAAAACTGTGACAACTTCTTAGCTTAAGGGTTTCTCTTGCAATATTTGTTGGTACAAATGTAATAAATATTTGTTAAATAATTCTTCTTTTATTAATTATTGTTTTATCACTTTATTCATTAAATATCCATTATCATCTTATTATTCATCAATGATTAGTTCATTATCATTAAATTCCTTGGTATTTAATTAAAATGAAATAAATATCTATCAAATAATTAAACTAAATTAAATTCCTAACATCCATCTATTACCCATCAAATATTTAAATAAAATATTTAAATTCACTTCATATTTCCCATTATCCATTAAATAAATTAATAAAATCTACAATTTCCACCTCTTGAGTTAGCTATCCAATCAAAATAGTTAACTCACCAATCCATTTAGTGAATTAATTAGTCCAATTAGCTCGCCCCCTTATGCAACTCCTTAATCAAACCACTTAACTCTTCCATGCACTCAATCAACTCACTCATCTATTGTCCATGCAATTAGTTAGCTCAATCTTATCCATCAATCATGCTAGTTAACTCATCAATCAAATGAGTACAAATTAATTAAATGAGCTAACTTATTAAATCATAAAATTAAATAATTTAAACAAATCAATAACAAATGAGCTAACTCAATAATTACAAAATTAAATAAAAAATAAAATAATTTGTAACCCATCTAATATTGCTAGCTCTCCTCATCAACTCCACCTATATTGGATTAGACTCGTGATCCAAGATTTAATTTGGGTCATCCATTCTTTCCTCCAAAAATATATAAATTCACATCTCACCCATCCTTTTCATCACCAAACATCAATACAAACTAATATTGCTAATTTTATCATCCAAAGAATGCTAAGGTTATGTTGATGAAATGAGCACCCACATATCAATGACATCTTGACCACATCCTCTTGACACTTAATCAATGTTTTGTGTAGATTAGAGTGATTGTGTTTTAAATTATATTTTTAATATTTTATTATTTTATTTTGATTACATATTTATTCTGTCCAAGCATTGTCATGCATTGCATATATTATCTGTAATAGTCATTTCTTTATTACATATGGGTTTATAGAAGTTAGGAAAGGGATTATTAAGCATGTCTAGTTGTTAAATATCATCTCTTTTTTCATTTTTATGTGTTGTGTTTTATGGTAAGTGTGACTCTATAACGTAATATAAGGTACCGATCCTAGAAGTGTCGACACTTCATGCACCTAAAAAATGAATGATATCATTAGCCAAAGTCTAAAAGTAGGAAATGAGATTATATGCACTTCATGATCTTGTATTATACCTAGAGAAAATATTTGAAGTGTGTCATAAGTAGTTTTTCATCTTAAGAGGATGATGTCCTACATATTTGCATCAACTTAATAAAGGTTATAGTAGTAGGTTAGTCTTTGATCTAGTGATAGAAATTGGGATCAAAATATACACATGGATACTACTACAAGTTAGTCTATTTGCATAGATTTAGTTGTGATTAAGTCTTGTTAAATATTACCTCTAGGAACACCCTCCTAGGTCCAGTTAAGTCCAAAGTGAAGGGGAGATTATCCATTCTAAACAACTAGCTTGCCATCACTAACTCGTTATTGATGAACTAACCAATCCACCTTCAAGATGACATTTCCTTGGGAATGGAAGGTGATTGATTCCTCTAGAATTGTGAGCAACAATTTCAAGATCTAACAAAAACATTTATGGCTTTGATCTCTCTCTTTGCCTATATATTGGAGGTATGTTATAATATTTTGATATCACATTTCACAAATACACAAGTGCTACTAGAATGTTGTTAGAGTGTTGAGTGAACTATTTGTTGAAAAAGGTTGCCATTGATGAAGAGGATTGATGTCAAAGGTTGTCTTTGTGTCAAGGTGTACTTGAGCTATCATTATATTCCCCTTGACTTATCATTTTGAGTTACAAAGATTTGCAAAAATATATGCTATATTTTTGGTAGTATGATGTGTGTCAAAAGTTCAGTATAGTTGCATACCCATCTATGTCGGTAATTCTACTGTCATATCAATCATATCAGTATGTCAAGGAACAAACATTATTAGTTTTATTGAGGAGTGATTTCCTTCCATGAGTTGGTGTGATTGTTGTATGCTTGCAATATCATGCATGTATCTATTCACTATGATAGTGGCAGTCTGGAAGACTATACCAAAATGCTTTAGTTTAGTATCTATCAGGTTCAATGTTTCTCAGGTATCCTTTCTAGAGATGTTGTAGGCTCTATGGTTTGAAAGGAGAGTATGCCTACACTTGTTCTTTCATATTCTAGAGTTCTGGAGGATATGTTCAGCAGGAAGAAAGAATGAAGTGACAAAAGATTCTTCGGGTATATTTGTCATCCATTGGTGTTTGAGACTGGTGCAATAATGACTAGTAGTGTGCAAGATTTAAATATTGAGTGTAGTGTCAATATAGGACTTGATTAAGGTCCATGTGGTAGCACATTACATCATGTTATTTTGGTAGCAATAAAAATTTATTTTTGGACCAATCTGTTACATGTTTCATGTAATTTGAATTTAGGTCCACCCTATGTAATCCTAGCTATTTATGGACCCCTTGTTGACATAGAAGAGTGTCAATGTAGTATCATGTATATATTTCTTAGTTGTATAGATGAATGGAGTGTATTGTCAAAGTAGAATTACACCAGTGTGAAGAAAAGTTGGCCAGTAAAATTCACTTGTATATTTTTGCTTTGTGAGGCTGGATTTGGACAATAGATCCAAGCAACTATTTTCACCATGGTTTTTCCCATCTTAGGTTTCCACGTATACCTAGTGTTCTCTTATGTGTATGTGTACTCTTGATGGTGCTTAGTAGTAGTGAAGATTCATGTTTTATGTTCAATTACTTGTGTTGGGGTTAGTTGTGACTGTTGGCAACACAAGGGCAGACAATTGAGAGGGGGGGTGAATTAGTTGTCACAAAATTTCAGACTTATTCAACTTATTATGATTATTCTCATAATTGATTAATAACCATGAAAGCATAAATCAACAACACATCAGAAATACACATAACACCAAGATTTTTTATGTGGAAACCTTGTTAGGGAAAAACCACGGTGGAGGTCAGTCCACAAGATTATACCTTGTTAACAGTGTAAAGAAATATGAATGAGGAATGCACATGCATTCAGGTGCACTACTTAGAGCTCACTGCTCAATTACAGAAAGGAAGACACGCTGTCTTACAAAAGATTTACATCCACAGGATTTGAACTGAGAGAATAGCATATGCTAATGCCTGATTACAGTTATGGTTAAGCACATAAACGCTTCTTCACTCTTCTTCACACTCTGCTTTGCCTTCAAAAGATTTAGAACATTATTCGTGCATAAGAATCACACACTTCGCATACTCATTCCTTCAAATGATAAAACAATCACTCTTCTATATCTGCAACAAGAAATTACATCGCTACATGTCGGCCTTAATGAAATAATAAAATGAATACAAACTGTCGGCCCAAAACAATAAAGATTATTAATGTGAATCAACCAAGGTTGGCCACAACATAGTGAAGACCCAAAATAAAATTCTCAAACATGAGCCACCTTCAAAAATTAATCCTCAAAGATCCACAACACGCTTCAACACCCTGGCGCCCAAGAACATGAAAAACATGAACATGCAAGAGAAAATATCGAATCGTGAGCACAACAATCAATGTGAATGTGCAACACAGATAGAGCATGATCTAGAAACATCCAAAAACATCATGAATCACTAGAGAAGCATCCACAACAACTGAACTTGCTAAAATCACATCATCTTCATTCAGAAACACCAACTAAAGCAACAAAAAATTTGTGAAAATACAAATCTTCACGCGGATCTTTGAAACTTAACATGGATAAACTAGATATACTCGACAAGAAACCCTTTAATCCACAACCTCTAATCATCAACGTATTGAACTCGCTGACATATTGAACTTCACTTCATAATTGACAACCTGCAACTTATTTCATTACAATTTTCTCAATATCTTTGACATATACAACCTCTAAGACATTAATGCTAATAGTGTTGACATCAATGATAACCACATATCAACAACACAACCACGACATCCAACAATCTCCCCCTTTGGCATTGATGGCAACACATGATGTGAAAAACACCATCAACACAACTATCTTTTAGCACTTACTCCCCCTTAGGTTTGGACGCTTTTCTCCTCAACAACTCTTCTCCCACATGACTCTTCTTCTTAGATAATTCAAATTTTTTCACATGACTCTTCTCCCCCTTTGACATCAATGACAAAGATCTATTTTCTCCACACAAACCCTGAACCACATATCTGAACATTTGACTACTCCCCCTGAGTAGCAGCCACCACAACATCAATCCAAATCGATATGACTATGAAATGCACGGCATGATGCAAGTCAATGCATCTTAGTTCTGATTTGGAGGGGTAATCACCCTTAGCTTCCCTTTGAGATACTCAAAAGTATCCTTAGGCAACGACTTTGTAAAGATATCTGCAATTTGTTCCTTAGAAGGCACATACTCCAATTTGACTTCCTTTTCACTCACCTTCTCTCTTAAAAAGTGAAACTTGATAGATATATGCTTGGTCTTTGAATGCATCACTAAATTCTTAGAAATATTAATTACACTGGAATTGTCAAAGAATATAGCAATGGGTTCATCATACAAAACTCTGATATCTTTCAACATCTGCTTCATCCACAATACTTGAGTACAATTGTTAGCAACAACAATGTACTATGCCTTTGCATTAGATAAAGAAATGACATTTTGCTTCTTACTTGACCATGAAATCAGCTTCTTATCCAAGAAAAATGCACCACCACTAGTACTCTTTCTGTCATCCACATCACCTGCCCAATCAACATCAGTAAAAGCACTCAAGGTAAGATCGTCATCTTTAGGATACCACAGGCCAAAAACAATTGTCCCCTTCAAGTATCTGAAAATACTTTTCACAACAGTTACATGAGATTCCTTGGGATCAGCTTGAAATCTTGCAACAATGTATACAACATTCATGATATCTAGTCTAGTTTGAGTCAATTAAAGCAATCCGCCAATCATCGATCTGTATCTAGTTTGATTTGCTTTCAGAGAATCATCATTTTGTGTCAACTTTCATCTGGTCACCATAGGTGTACCAATTGGCTTTGAATCTTCCATACCAAACTTCTTTAGCAATTCTTTCACATACTTAGACTGATATATGAAGGTCCCTTTATCTAACTGAGTAATTTGCAATCCTAAAAATAATTTCATCTCACCAATCATAGACATATGAAACTCATTTTGAATCTCATCAGCAAACTTCATGCACAAACTATCATCTCCTCCAAAAATGATATCATCAACAAAGACTTCAACAATAAGATCTTTATCATGATCAATCTTGAAATACAGATTACTATCAACAATACCTCTATTGAATCCAAGCTTCAACAAATACTTGTTTAATCTAGCATACCATGCTCTTGGGGCTTGCTTAAGTGCATAAAATGCTTTCTTTAACTGACAAACCATATCTCCCTGATCAATCAATTGAAATCCATCAGGTTGCTCTACATACACCTCTTCTTCCAGTTTTCCATTTAGAAATGTTGACTTGACATCCATCTAATAAACCTTGTAATTTTTGTAAGCAGCATAAGCAAGAAATAATCGCATAGCTTCAATCCTAGCAATAGGGGCAAAAGCTTCTTCAAAATCAATTCCTTCCATTTGAGAATATCCTTTACACACCAATCTTGCTTTGTTTCTAACAACTTCACCTTGCTCATTCAGCTTGTTTCTAAAGACCCATTTAGTTCCAATTACATTTTTGTCCTTAGGTCTAGGAACAAGAATCCATGTATTATTCTTCTCAATTTGTTGTAGTTCTTCTTTCATTGCTTCCACCCAATGTTCATATTTGCATGCTTCATTCACACTATTAGGCTCAGTCTTTGAAATCAGACATTATTCTTCTACAATCTTTCTCCTAGTCTGAACAACTTTGTTCTTATCACCTATAATCTGATCTTTTGAATGATTTAGTCTTACATACCTTAGAGTCTTAGGATGTTCATGAACTTCTGGCTCTTGTGATCCCTCCTCTGCACTTTCACTAGTTCCTTCCTCTTGATTTTCTTGACTCGCCAGAATGATCTGAACTTGATTTTGAGTCTGAACTTTCTTTCATGTGATTGAACTATTATTCTGATCATCTGAATCATATCCACAGGTTCTGGATGGTCTAGCTATGTCCTCATCAACCTTGACATTTGCACTTTCAACTATTTTCCTCAATCTCTTCTTGTAGCATCGGTAGGCCTTGCTCTTAGTATAATAACCAAGAAAGATTCCTTCATCACTCCAAGCATCAAAAATTCCTATCTCTTCATATCTTTTGATATAGCATTTACTCCCAAAGGTTTTGAAATATCTAACAGTAGGCTTATGACCAGTCCATAGCTGAAAAGGGGTCTTACCAATATCACCTTTGACTTGTACCTGGTTGAGGATGTAAACATCAATACTCATAGCTTCTTTCCAATAGATATGAGCAACATTTCCTTCCAGCATAATAGTCCTAGCAACATCTTGAATTGCCCTGTTCTTCCTTTCCACAACTCCATTTTGCTGAGGGGTCCGCGAGGCAGATAATTGTCTCTTTATCCCATGCACTTCACAAAAATAATTAAACTCATGGGAAGTGAATTCACCGCCTCTATCTGATCTCAAACATTTAATCTTCAGAATTGTCTCTGTCTTAGCCATAGCCTTAAAAACCTTGAATTTCTCTAGAGCTTCAAATTTCTCCCTTAAGAAAGTAACCCACATCAATCTAGAGTAATCATCAATAAGTAACATGAAGTACCTGTCTCTTTGTAAGCTTCTGACTCTTGAAGGACCACACAAATCGGTATGAACAAGCTCCAACACTTCTTTTGAACAATTTTTTTTGCTTCAAAATGAAATTCTAATTTGCTTCCCTAACTGACATTCCTTGCATATAGTATTAGTAGGCTTTACCAACTTAGGAAGATCTCTCATTGCTTGAGTAGAAGTTATCTTGATAATATTTTCAAATTTTACATAACACATTCTCCTATGCCACAACCAACTTTCATCAACTTGAGCAATCAAACAAATTTTACTAGCAACATTTAGGTGAAAGATGTTACCTTTTGTTTTTGTACTTGAAGCAATCACATTTCCAGAACTCCCCAATATTCTACACTTTCCATTCTTGAATTGAAGATTGTATCCCTTGTCAACCATCTGTCCAACACTGAAGAGATTATGCTTTGAACCTTCCACATAAAGAACATCATCAATTTTATTCTTACCATCAAGAGAAATGGATCCCCTGCCATGAATTACACTAGCTTTGTCATCACCAAATCTTACCACACCACCATCATACTTTTCCAGGCTCACAAACTTGATTTTATCACCTATCATGTGATGAGAGCATCCATTGTCAATCACCCATTCATCTTTCTCTTCAACTCTAGCTGCTAGAGCTTTCTCCATATTTGAGCAACTAACAGACTTAGTAGGAGCTACATCATTTTCCCTGATAGCAATAAATACCCATTCATCTTCACTTGCATTCCCTTTATCAAATTCATCATCTATCACACCTTCATCAGTAGCATAATAGCACTTTCTTTGAAATATAGGCTTGTTAGGTCTTGGTTTAGGGACTCTTTCCAGACACCTTGATGCAAAATGACCTATCTTATTACAAGAAAAACATTTAATAGGCAATTTCCCTTTATACTTACCTTCTCCTCTGGCTTCTCTCTTGACAATAAGTGCTTCAAGCTCCTCTAGTTTCTTCTCCTCTTCTTCAATCTCTCTCATTTCCTCCTCATACTTGAATACCTTTCTAGATGAACTTTCTCCCAGATCATCTTTGTTTATCTCTTCCAGAAGTAGTAGCCTTGGATGTAGATTCTATCTTAGGAAGAACATCACCAAATTCACTTAGCTCAAAAGCAGTAAGCTTACCAATCAACATGTCTCTGGTTACATTTGTTACAATCCAGAGCTCTTCAATAGCAGTAGCTTTGACTTTGTATGCAATATGCAAGGATCTAAGCACTTTAGCAACAATCTTTGATTCTTCCAACTGTCTGCCAACACATTTGATACCACACACAAGTTCATTCACTCTTTGCATGAAAGTAGTAATATTCTCATCATCACCCATTCTCAACATTTCATATTTCCCTTTCAGACTCTGTAACTTAGCAATTTTCACATTAGCATCACCTTCATACAAAGTTTCCAACTTTTTCCAGATCTCATAAGTAGTCTTCAGATCCATAACATTTGTCATCTCATAATCAGTCAAAGCACTCAACAATGCTTCCTTAGCCTTGATATTGTACTCAACATCCCTAATCTCAATAGTAGTAGTAGGAGCATTATGAGGAATAACATACCTATTACATGTAATGCTCCAGTAGGGTTCACCAATGCATCTCAGATGTCACTCCATTTGATTCTTCCACAAAGAATAATTTGTTCCATCAAATCTTAGACTATCCTTCTTGTATGTTGCCATCCCGAATCACCTCAAGCTATTAAACTTCTTCCAAGGAACCTAATTTGATACCAATTGTTGGCAACACAAGGGCAGACAACTGAGAGGGGGGGTGAATCAGTTGTCACAAAATTTCAAACTTATTCAACTTATTATGCTTATTCTTAGATTTGATTAATAACCATGAAAGCATAAATCAACAACACATCAAAAACACACATAACACCAATATTTTTTATGTGGAAACCCTGTAAGGGGAAAAACCACTATGGAGGTTAGTCCACAAGATTATATCCTATTAAAAGTATAAAGAAATATGAATGGGGAATGCACATGCATTTAGGCACACTGCTTAGAGCTCACTGCTCAATTACAGAAAGGAAGACACACCGTCTTACAAAATATTTACATCCACAGGATATGAACTAAGAGAATAGCATTTGCTAATGCTTGATTATAGTTTTGGTTAAGCATGTGAACACTTCTTCAATCTTCTTCACACTCTGCTCTGCCTTCAAAAGATTTAGAACATTATTCGCGCACATGACTCACACACTTCGCATACTCATTCCTTCAAATGATAAAACAATCACTCTTATATATCCACAACAAGAAATTACATCGCTACATGTTAGCCTTAATGAAATAATAAAATGAATACAAACTGTCAGCCCAAAACAATAAAGATTATTAATGCAAATCAACCAAGGTCGGCCACAACATAGTGAAGACCCAAAATAAAATTCTAAAACACAAACCACCTTCAAAAATTAATCTTCGAAGATCCACAACACGCTTCAACACCCTGTCGGCCAAGAACATGAAAAACATGAACATGCAAGAGAAAATATCGAATCGTGAGCACAACAATCAATGCAAATGTGCAACACTGATAGAGCACGATCTAGAAACATCCAAAAACATCATGAATCACCAAAGAAGCATCCGCAACAATTGAACTTTCCAAAATCACATCATCTTCATCATAAACACCAACTGAAGCAACACAAAAATTGTCAAAATACAAATCTTCATAACACGAACAAATCTTCACGTGGATATCTAAAACTTAATGTGGATAAACTAGATATAATCGAAAAGAAACCCTTTAATCCACAACCTCTGATCATCAATGTACTGAACTCACCAATAGACTGAACTTCACTTCACAACTGACAACCTGAAACTCATTTCATTACAATTTTCTCAATATCCTCAACATATACACCTCTAAGACATTAATGCTAATAGACATCAATGACAACCACATATCAGCAACACAACCACAACATCCAATAGTGACGAATCATATATTCTAATAATTGTGGTTGAGTTAAGAATTTTGAATTGATTAGATCTACTGATTCACTCCCCCTCTTAGTAGATTATGTGCACTTTCAGAGCCAAGTTCCTTTGTAGAAGAATAAAAACTTAAGGTAGTTTTGAGATGGCACACTCAATTGCTCAGGAAGGATTCTCTAGAAATAAAGTACCACTCTTTGATGGATCCAATTTTGTATTTTGGAAAGTTTGGATGGAGTCCTACTTGATGGCTCTAGGACCTGATATTTAGATGTCAATGATAGAGGGATATGAGATTCCTAAAAGCCCTCCCAGGTATCAAGCCATAAAGAGGGCTTGTGAAATTAATGCTAAGGCAAGGAATGCTATTTTATGTGGATTGAATAACTCTAAATATGTGAAAGTGATGCACTACAAAAAAAAAGGAAATATGGGAAAAATTGCATACCATCTATGAAGGTGAGGACAATGTCAAAGATGCAAAGCTGCAAACTCATAGATCTCAGTTTGAAAGCCTAAAGATGTAAGAAGATGAGAATATTGCCACATTCCTTCTTTGGGTTGATGAAGTTGTCAAATCTGTTTGAGGTCTTGGTGAGGAATTGAAAAAAAAAGAATGTTGTGAAAAAGGTACTCAGATCTCTCCCTAGAAGGTTTGTTTTTAAAGTCTCTACAATTGAAGAAGGTAAGGATCTGAATGCTTTGAAGATGACTAAACTACATGGAATTCTAATTTCTTTTCAAATGAGATATGAAAGTGAAGATTCAAAGTGTCTAAGAAGCAAGTTGATCAATATTTTGATATTGGATTAGATCCAAAGGAAGCAATTTTTTTCAAGCTACAAAGAGGTTCCAGTAAGTACAAAGGGAAGTTACCTTTTAAGTATTTTAATTGCGGTGAAGTTGGACATTTTATGGCTAATTGTACCCATAAGGATTCTAATAATGTTGAAAAAAATGGAAATAAATTATTTCAGAGAAGGAATAAAGGTCTGGGGAAACAAAAGAGTTTCTACACTAATAAGAAAGAATACTGCTCTACTGATGAAGAAGATGAAGATATCTCTAGAGATGAAAAAGAAAAGGTTGTATTTGTGGCTTTTGAAACTACTAAATAAGATGTAGAAATTGATTCCAGAAACAATGAAGATTATGTAGATCTTGTGGAAGAATGGTTATGTGCTAGAAAAGAGATTAAGAGACTGAAGAAGAGAATTGCAAAAGAAGTGAAGGCTAAAGAAAAGGTATCTCAAGATTTAGAGAGAGCAAAGAAGATGATTGTTGAATTGAAAACCTAAACAAAAGAAGCAAAAATGATTGAAGAAGTTCTAACTGGAAAGTTGTTGTCAAGAGATAAGGATTGTGAGAAGCTTGAAGTAGAAATTGTGACAATAAGAAAAGAGTTTGAGAAAGTGAATCAACATCTACAAATTAAATTGGGAAAGAGTCCTCTAGATCAAATATTGGGATGTCAGAGACATTCACATATCAAAACTATAATTGGTTTTGATGTTCAGAAGAACAAGATGATAGAGCAATTTGTGAAACCGCTAATGCAAGTTTGAAAGTAACTGGTTCTGGAAGTATACAGTCTAAAAGAACCATTGCAAGTTATGAAATCAAGACATTGAATGATGGCTTTGTTCAAGTTCAAAAGAAGAGAAGAATATTTGAAAGACAAGGATACAACACCAGGTTCATTTATTATTTTTTCTGGTTACTGTTTTAATTTGTGGACTTTAGAAAAGCTTCGGTAAAAAAAAAACTTTGTCAACAATAACGCATGTGCACCTCTATTCAATATTAATATCATTTGCTACAAATACAAAAAATTAAGACACATTCATAGGAATTGCAGAAGCAATTTTATGAGTCCTCCTCTGCAGGAAACAAGAAGGAAAGGATCAAAATGTAGAAGTCATGAATTAGATAAGGTCTAGAAGAATATTCTAGAAGAGAAAAAGTTAGAGAAATCAAAGATTGCTCAAAACACTACATGCTAAAAAAGATAATAATCTATGGATTATAGACAATAGTTGCTCAAGCCACATGACTCGAGATAAAATAAGTTCATGAATTTCAAGAAATTTGAAAGAGGTTTTGTGACTCTTGGAAATATTTTTGTTTCCAAAATCATCGGTAAGGGTACTTTGAGTCTTGATGGTGGTATGATAAAGAAACATGTGATGTTTTGTATATTGAAGGATTAAAACATAATCTCTTGAGTGTAAGTTAGATGTACAATAAAGGTTATAAGCTATCCTTTAGTGCTGAAGGTTGTGAAATTAGGATATCAAGTACCAGAGAACTAATTGCGAAAGGAAGCAAAACATATAGTGGCATACATCATCTTAGTGAGTTAAATGAACAAAATTGTCTTATTGTGTAGAAATAAGAAAGTTGGATTTTGCATAGAAGGTTGGGACATATAAATTTTGATGAAATTGTAAAGATTAGCTCGGGAGGAATGGTCCAAGATATGCCAAAGATTAAGAAGCCTCGATCTACCAACTGCAAACCATATCATGAATGAAAACAAATAGAAAGAAGATTTCTTGCTAAGGAGTATTCTACATCAAAACCATTGGATTTGGTCCATATAGATATGTGCAGATCTACAAGGACAAAGAGTCTACAAGGAGACATGTATTTCACGATGCTCATTGATGATTACATTAGGATGAATTGGATTACATTTCTAAAAGAGAAGTTAGAAGTATTTGAGAAGTTTAAGGCATTCAAGGCATTAGTAGATAATAAAAATAGAAGAACAATTAAGGTTTTGAGATCAGATAGAGGTGGAGAATTCACTTCTGACAAGTATGACAAATTATGTGAAGAGCATGGGATCTAGAGGCAATTTTTTGCTCATAAGACTCCACAGCAAAATGGAGTTACAAAAAGGAAGAACTAGACTGTTAAGGAGATGGAAAGAATAATGTTGTTTCAAGAAAATCTACCAGATATGTATTAGAGAAAAGTGGTTCAAACCATAGTATATATCCTGAACAGAGTTCAAATTAGATGTAAGACTGATAAAACACCATATGAGTTATGGAGAGGAAGACTGGCTTTAGTTAAACATCTTAGGATATTCGAAAGCAAATGCTACATCAAAATGGATGAAGAAAATATGGGTAAGTTTGATTTCATATCTGATGAATGTATTTTTCTTGGCTAATCTTTGAAAAGTAAAGCATATAGAGGTTACAACAAAAGACTGAAGATGATTGCAGAAAATGAAAAAGTGAGAATTGATGAAACAAATTAGTCTATTGGTATTTCAAAAGTAGAAGATGATGAAGAAACAATCCGCAATAGTGATGAAGGTTCATAAGTTGTTACAAAAACTCCAACAAAGTATGTTCAAAAGAATCACTTTGAAGGGTGGGGTTTAGACCCGAAAGATACTTGAGAAGGAAAATAAGAAAGTATACTTTGTATTACTATCAAAGATAGAACCAAAGTCTTATAAAGAAGTAAGAAAAGAGAAAGGTTGGATAGATGAAGGAAGAGCTGAATCAAATCAAGAAGAATGAAACTTGGTAATTGGTTCCAAGACCTAAAGGCAAGATTGTGATTGGAACCAAGTGGGTTTTAAGAAACAAGATAAATGAAGAAGGTGAGGTGATCCAGAACAAGGCTATACTTGTGTGCAAAGGATATGCTCAGGTTGAAGTTATAGATTTTGAAGAGACATTTTCTCTGGTAGCAAGACTGGAAGCAATCAAGATGTTTCTAGCTCTTTCAACATTCAAGAATTCCAATGTATTCCAGATGGATGTTAAGTCAACATTTTTGAATGGATATCTAGAAGAAGAGGTTTACATTGAACAACTGGAAGGGTTTCAATGTTTTAATAATCCAGATTATGTGTGTAGATTGACGAAGGCTTTGTATGGACTAAAAAAAGCTTCTAAAGCTTGGTATTTAAGATTGGAGAGATACTTGCAACAAGGGTTTTAGAGAGAAAGTGAAGATAGTAATTTGTACATAAAAATAGAAGGTGATCAACTGCTGATAGTTGTGGTATGATTGGTAGTTTCCTATATGTGACAACATTTAGACTTAATATAATGCAGGTAGTTGGAATGGTTGCTAGAATTCAAGTAGATCCTAAGGAAATTCATGTCAAAGCAATAAAGAGGATATTTAGATATTTAAATGCTACAATGGATTTTGGATTTTGGTATCCAAAGAGTGAAAATTTTACTCTAACTACATACATAGATGTAGATTGGGTAGGAAATATAGATGACTAGAAGAGCACAAGTGGTGGAGCATTCTTTCTTGGTGACATTTTGGCGTCTTGGTTGAGCAAGAAACAAGACTTAGTTTCATTATCTACAAATAAAGCATAATACATTGTAGAAGCTTCATGTTGCACTTAGGTGCTTTGGATGAAGCAGAACTTGAAGGAGATGAAGATCAAGTTTGATGAACCTATTTCTATTCTTTGTATAACACTAGTGCCATAAACATTTCAAATAATCTAGTAATGCACTCAAGGAAAAAAAAACACATTGCAATCAAGTATCATTTTTGAAGAGAGAAAGTTATAGAAAAGGAGGTAAATTTAGAGTATGTTGAGACTAAGGAGCAAGTAGTAGATATATTCACAAAGCCACTTCCTAAGGAGACTTTTGAATTTCTTCGATAAAAGTTGGGAGTTATTGCTCCCTCCTCTTGAATCAAGAGGAAGCATAGGTCGATGGGGAGCTTTGTCTCCCTATCACAAGAAGGTTGGGTGGTCTTGTAGAATACTTTTAGATGCAGTGATGCATTGACTTAGGGGGTCTATCCAAGTAATAAATTTCTGGATTGTGTATAGTGTCAAAAATGCAAAAAGGGGGAGTGTTGACCTTTGACATTGATTTCAAAGGGGAGAAAGAGAAATTAAAATGATATATCTTCCAAGGGGGAGAAATCAATCTAAGGGGGAGAAAATGTCTTCGTGTGTGTCCAATTGGTTTTATGGGTGGATCAATATTTTTCTATTTTTCATCAATGACAAGGGGGGATATTGTTGAACAAAGGTTGTCATTGACGTCAAAGGTTGTCATTAATGAAGAGGATTGATGCCAAAGGTTGTCTTTGTGTCAAGGAGTACTTGAACTATCATTATATTCCCCTTGACTTATCATTTTGAGTTGCAAAGATTACAAAATAATATGTTATTTTTCTAGTAGTATGTTGTGTGTCAAAAGTTCAATATGGTTGCACCTACATATCTATTTCAATAATTGTATTGTCATATCAATCACATCACTATATCAAGGAACACACATTATTAGTTTTACTGAGGAGTGAATGCCTTCTAGGAGTTGGTGTGATTGTTGTATGCTTGCAATATCATGCATGTATCTATTCACTATGACAGTGGTGGTCTGGAAGATTGTACTGGAATGCTTCATTTTAATATCTATTAGGTTCAATTTTTCTTAGGTCTCCCTTTTGGAGACGTTGTAGGCTCCACAATTTGAAAGAAGAGTATGCCCACACTTGTTCTTTCATATTTTAGAGTTTCTAGAGGATATGCTCAACAGGAAAAAAGATTGAAGTGACAAAAGATTCTCTGGGCCTGTTTATCATACATTGTGTGTGAGACTGGTGCGGTATCGACTAGTAGCATGCAAAATTTAAATCTTGGTGTACTATCAAGATAGGACTTGATTAAGGTCCCTATGGTAGTGCATGACATCATGTTCTTTTGGTGGCAACAAAATTTGCTTCTAGACCAATGTGTTACACGTTTCATATAATTTGAATTTAGGTCCACCTTATGTCATCCTGGCTATTTGTGGATCCCTGGTCGACATAAAAGAGTGTCAATGTAGTATCATGTATATATTTCTTAGTTTTACAAATGCATGGAGTGTGATGTCAAGTAGAATTACACAGGTGTGAAGAAAAGTTGGTCTCATGTGTAAATTGAAGAAAAGGTGAATATAAAAGGGAGAGTTGGATTTCAATGTGTGTGCCAGTATCAAAAGATCATATGCAGTGAGGAAGAGTGTCAACTGTAACTCTGAAATGTGTATGAGATATATAAAAGATTCACAAGCATTATCTCTGCATTATTGTAGGACTAGTGTTCTATTTGTTGTTCTATTTCAGTTAGGGATTGGTGTCTCTGGTAGGTTGGTGCCTAAAAACACAATAGGGGATTGGTGCCTCCAATAGGTTGGTGCCTACTTCATATTATAACATTCACTTGTATATTTATGCTTTGTGAGGTTAGATTTGGATAGTAGATCCAAGTAGTTATTCTCAATGTGGTTTTCCCATCTTGGGTTTCCACATATATTTGGTGTTCTCTTGTCTGTATGTGTGCTCTTGATGGTGCTTATCAATAGTGAACATTCATGTTTTATGTTCAGTTTCTTGTTTTAGAGAAGGGGGATTCTCTACTCACGAGTTCTCTTCACTTAGAGAGCCTCACAGGGCGAACTACCCTAAACTACCTCAAGGAATAGTGTGAAAGTTTTAGAATTCAGAAGAGTAGGTGACAAAGGTTTTCTAGACAAACTAACAAGCTCTCAGCCAAAGGATGACAACATAGAATATGAACAACAGTGCGACGCACTAGCATCCCAGAGGCGTGCTGACATCTCGTACAGACCAAAGAACAAGTTTATCATAGAAAAACAACAAAATGACTACTTCTACTCTAATTGTTAAGAATTTATAGAATATGATAAAGAAACAAAATGTAATAGGACTAAAATGAAGTAAAGTAGAAATGATAAAGATAAGGAGAAGAAAGGAAAGAAGATGCTCACAACCATGCAAGTGACGAAGCCTCTAGCACTTGAATATCTTCAATACCTACGTCTGTAAGATCTGGAGAAAGTGTTGGGGTTGTATAGGGGTTTGCCTCAGAACCCCTATTTTGGTGTTCCCACCTCCACGGACAACCAGATAGAAAGAGAGAGAGAGAGTAACTGAAATAGACAAAGCATGTGGTGAAAGCAAAACCCGCTCAGGAGTAGAACCCACACCACCAAGTATGGGTGATAAAAGCAAACCTTGCCCAAGGAGGAGAACCCGTATCACAAAAACAGGTGATGCTTAAGGAGGAGAACCCATATCACGAAGTAGAAATGCAGTAAATAGGGGATATGGAATCCCAGGATGCTCACAAGCATGAAATAAGGGAGATGAAGCTGCAAGAGCCAAAGGAACTGCAAAGCGGGAGACAAAGAAAGTTGTGAAAGCCAAGCGTGTGTTGCAAAGAGGCGCAATGAGAGCTTGAGAGTGCTGTAAAAGGCTGCTGTAACAAACAAGAGAGTTGTGAAAGCAAGAGCAAGAGGGGAGAATGCTTGAAAGAGAAGCAAAGAAGGAGAGGAAGAAGTTAGAAGAACTTAGAAGAATGGAGTTAGAGGAAGTTAAAGAGACAAAATGAGTTGAAAGAATAGCATTTAATGAGGGAAAAGAAGCTTCTTCATCCGTTACACGGTGTCCCGGGCCATTACCACCGACCAAAGGAGATGACAAGTGGCAAGCATGCATGAAAACGGTTGTTTGAGCGTTGAAACGTCGTAGGATGCCAGCGCGACATGCTAATGTCCGAACACATCACGCTACAAAACAACGAGAACAGGAAAAACACAAAGTCCGATGCAAAGTTGACACACGTGGGTAGCTATTGAAAAGGGTGCTGGAGCATCCTGAGAGGGAAAAAGGTTGATGCATGGGCTAAAATGAGCCTACAAGATGCTAAGGGAGTGGACACAATAATGTATGTGAAATTGCAAGGGATGCAATTTTACGACTATACACTTGTTTTGGGGTTAGTTGTGAAGAATCATATAGTTTGATAACTGTGGTTGAGTTAAGAATTTTGAATTGATTAGATCTACTAATTCACCCCCCTCTTAGTAGATTGTGTGCCCTTCAGTGTGTTGATATTGTATCATGTTCATTGAAGATTAATACATACTTGTCCTCTAACTTTGGTGGATTTTTGTTTGAAAGAAAGTTTCTACATGTAAATCCTATGTTGTTATGGCAAATATTGATTTTATTCTTATTGTTGATTCATGTATCTAATATAGTATTTTATGGTAATCCAATATTAAGAAATTAGTTTCAAATTTGTATACACTTTGAAAAAGTAGTTTCACTTCATTTCTCAACACACACTACTCATCTCATGATCTACTCACATTGACTATGTGAATATGAGCATCTATAATGAGGCATTAGGAGGATTAGTTGGTATTTTAGTATCATTCATATGTGCAAGGTTCTATAAGGGAACATCACTATTAGACTGAGGTTCAAGATCTCCACACAACATCCTAATTATGTTCATAATAATGGAAGGACACTCAATTCACTTTATATGATCTAGAAAGACATTATTCTATAGATCATGCCATTGTAGTTTGACCAAGCATCTTTCCATGGTCAAGATCATTTGGCTTGAGAATGAATCCAAGGTGATATGGTAGTAGATCTCACTCTAGGCAATTATTGTTTATCCCTTCTTTCTAGGATGAATAGTTCCATTGATCCAATATGACAATAAAAGACAAATTATATGCTTGAAAACATGTTTGAAACCACCAAAATATAAATTTATGCTAGTTCATTAATTAGAAGATTCCTCAAAAATGATTTGCATAAGACCCCCAAATAAGTACAAGATTGAGCACTTTATCATTAGTGCATTTACAAATTTGCTTATGTTTTAATGGGTTTTCATAGCTTTTGAAAAGAATAATTGCTAAAGTATAGTATAGTACATAATGAGAAGAAATGAAAAGCACCAACATGTAGTATGTAAAAAATATGCATTTTATAAAAATGAGACCCTAAAAAGTGTTTGTATGTGCAAGATTGTTAGGAAAGCTCCACCTTGCATCATAATGTTAAGAAAACAATAACAAATTTTATGCTATAGAATACAATTTTTTTTTTCCAAGGCTCTAAAGGTCGTTTTTGGCCCCAAAAAACTGTTGAAGTGGATCTAACTAGAGCAAGTGAGTTACAATGACATGAACCTTTTCAAGATCATAATTTAAAAAAAGACTCAATTGACTAGTTGGATCAAAAGTTATAGCCTCCAAAGATTGGACCTACTAGTCAAAAGTTTAAGAGCATCTATGACACATACAAGAATTGTAAGAAAATTACATTTGTTGACCACCTTTTAACATATATTAGACCAATTTCACAAAACATCTTTGCAACCCAAAATCTAAAAATGACTTGACTCTAAATCCAATCTTTAAAAAAAAAAAAAAAGCGCGCCCACAACTTATTTGTTTATACCTTTATACAACTCCATCTAACTCAACACATGTTAATGGCAGTGTAATAATATAACTGCATATCGTTAGCAAGAAACTCTACCACAATATACAATCCTATCCGCTACCTCCAAACCCTATCACCTAGTAATGCATGTCAAAGTCGCCTTTTCATACAACAAACCTGCAAACCACAACTTACCGTTTACATTTTAAACCCCAAGGACCTTTGGTTCTGGCAGAACTTCGTAGAGGACTTCCAATAAAAGAGATAGAGAAACGATAATGGGATGCTAATGCAAAATGGAGTCTTATCTTCTAAAAAAAGATATCTCTACTTTTAACATACTTGGAGATGTGGTTTTAATGGGTGACTTTAATGCGAGGACAGCCAATAATCAGTCTCTTCAGTTGAGCAGTGAAGCAAAAGGGGAGAACAATCCTATATGGTTGGAGGAAGGTGGTGGTCTCCATTGGGAAAGAACATCTCAAGATGATAATGGCACTGTGAATTCGTTTGGGACTGAGTTACTTGGGCTTTGTAGTTTGTTTGGCATGGTTATTTGCAACGGGGTGAGAGATTGGCCGACATCTGGGGGAGTCACTTGCAAGACTTACAACGGTCAAAGTGTGGTTGACTACGTGGTTTGCTCTCAAAGTTTTGGTTCTAGGCTGATGGAGTTTGACATAGTGGACTGTCCTATTGGGATGAAATCTGACCACTTACCCCTTCATGTTAAGCTTCGCATTTCTCCAATCAATCAGCACAACAAGCAAGTTCAACACATGCAAAAAAAAGCCATTCCCAAGGGTAAAATCCTCATAAATCAGGAAAATAAAGAAATATTTAATGCTGTTCTTAAACAGCAGTTTTATGATTTGAAGAATGAAGAGGGGATAAACGCTGTAAAAGGGGCTGATGCCCATATTCACAGCAATTTGCTGATCCCGATAATCCACAAAGCATTGAAGGCTTGTAAAAGGTCTCGTCCCAAGGTGGGGGCTGCAAACACATTTCCGGCAAATCCGTGGTATGATGATGAGTGTAAGGCAGCCAAGAGATCGCTAAAGGAGAGTGGTATGGACAAAGAATACAAGAAAAAATATATAAAATTAGTGCAATCCAAAAAAAATGAGTATGTTAATGAAAGAAGGAAGGAGCTAATATCGCTTGGGAAGCAGAATCCTAAAGGCTTTTGGAGGGAACTGCAGCAAAAGAAAAAGAAGTTGGAAAACAATATCACGGATACCCAATGGTTAGAGTATGCTAGGCTCCTTTATGAGCGGGTCCACGAGAAAGGCTATCCTCCAGTTGTTAACACATCAATGGAGTTATTCACCGTGGATGATATTAAACAAGGAATAAAGAAGTTAGCAAGTGGGAAAGCGCAAGATATAGATGGGATACAGGCTGAATTTTTAAAGTGGGGGAGTGAAACACTTGCTCCTTACATAACAAGAATTTTCAACAATGTCAATCAGGAAGGCTTCCCTTTGGTGTGGACTACTAGTGTGGTCATTCCTTTGTTTAAAAGTGGAGATATCAATAACCCATCTAACTACCGCACAATTATGGTTAATCCTATCTTTGGCAAGCTCTTTGGGAGCATGGTTGAGCGTAGGATCAGCAACTGGGCAGAAAATGAGGGCAAAAGGGCAAAGGGGCAGGCAGGCTTTAGATCTAGGCACTCTACCATTGATCACTGCATCACCCTTAGGCACTTGATTGAGAAGATTTGGGACTGCCAAGGTGAGGAAGCTTATTGCTGTTTCGTTGACTTCAAGAAAGCTTTTGACACGGTGCCTAGGGATAAAATTTGGAATAGGATGGAAGAATTAGGCATTCCTAATGTGTACAGAGCTGCTGTTCATAGGTTATATGAGAATGTTGATGCTAAAATCAGAACAAGTGAGGGTATGTCAGAGTGTTTTGGCAGCGATATTGGAGTTAAGCAGGGCTGCCCTTTATCTCCCACGCTTTTTGGGCTTTACATTGATACGTTGGAAGCTTGGTTGAGCAAGGATGGGGGGGACGGTATTCAATTGGCAGGTTATGTAGTGAAATTACTTCTATATGCTGACGATCTTATTTTGATTTCAAAAACAGCTCATGGGTTAAGAGAACATTTGAAAGCTCTAGAACACTTCTGTCAGGAAGTGGGGATGCAAGTGAACACCACCAAAACCAAAATCATGATTTTCTCTTTGAATAGAAAAGTAAAACAGCATATCTTTCTTTTCGAAGGTAGTCCGCTTGATATAGTGAAAGAATACAAGTATCTTGGGGTTGATTTTCACCATAAGCTCAGCTGGGAGACTTGTAGATCGAAAAGGATACAGGGAGGTTGGAAAGCCTCTTTCTTGCTGCAAAACAGATGTAGGAAAGCTGAACTTTGGGATTGGAAAACCATGAAAACTCTTTTTGGTTTACTTGTCACGCCAGTTGTACTTTATGGGTGTGAAGTGTGGGGAAGCAATATGTCAAAGTGCAGCTGGAAACAAATAGAAAGGATCCAAAAACACCTAATAACAAGCAATCTCAAAGTTAAGGCCACGGTCCCATATGAAATTCTGTTAGCTGAAGCGGGGGCTTTTCCCTTGGAAGCATCGGCGATAATTCGGTTGATAAGTTATCTAAAGAAGATTGAAAATATGGACAACCACCGGTGGCCCAAAGCGGTTATGGAGGAGGCGCTAAACCGTAGAAAGAAAACCTGGATGAAGCAGAACAACAAGTGGCTGAACAAGTGGGACATCAAATTACAGGAGTGTCCTAGCACCAATAGTGAAATAAAAAAATACGTGAAGGAAAAATTTAGGACTGCCATGTGGTCAAATCAGATTGGGCGAAAAAAAGCATACTACGTCAAAGAGTTTAACCCGACAAAGGATCATGGCGAAAAAACGTATTTAGGGGCTGCTATTAAAGGGAAAGCGAGGGTGTTAATTGCACAACTGAGGACGGGATCGCATCATCTTAGATGTGAGACCGGTAGATGGAAGTCTCCTAAGGAAACATGGGAAGAAAGAACTTGCATTTTCTGCGATAAGGGGGTGGTTGAGACGGAGCGACACTTCTTCATGGAATGCACAGCGTATGAAGACATTCGTAAACAGTATGCAAATAGTTTGTGTATGGACGATATGCAGCAGTTATTCGAGGAGGATAAGATCAATCAAGCGGCTAGTCTTCTTGTCAAAATCAATAGTAGGAGATCTGATTTAGAAAAGAGCATGAAAGAAAATTAAGTTTGTTTCTTGGTCCCATAGACTGTTTAGTCTCGTGGACGTCATTAAAATCTTTCATTCATTCATTCATTCATTCTCCTTATTTGAAATAAGACTAGGCATGGGACTCTAAGTAGGAAAGTGAGTTTTTGAATCGTTTGAAATGAGACTGGACATGGGAATCAGAGTAGGAAAGCGAGTGGGTGGCCTACATTTTCCTAAGAGTAAGCAAAACACAACTCTTATTTTCGTCCTTCAAAGCACTGGTTTAATGCTATTTCATTTCTTTTCTTGTATCCTTCTACTCCATTCTATTCTCTTTATCCTGCGGTTTCTGCGGGTATCAGTATGTGTATGAATGACATTATGTTAGTTCGATTCCCAAACAAGAAATCTATCATGGTATGAGATGAAACGAGGTCAATGTTTGTGATTTCAGTAGAAGTGTCTGTGTGAATGATTCGAGCGGGAACACCTCATACGAGTCTGACAGGAATGAATCACCCAAGCCATTCTATGCCCTTCCTTCAAACGGTAGAATATTAGTAGTTTATATTGAAGAACTCTTATTTGCAGCGTATCGAATTGCAATGCTTGTCGAATCAATTGCATAGTTTGAGTAAACAACACCATTGCGTTGTCGCCTGCTTAGCATGAGATGACATTACAAAGCTTCGAGGCTATGAAATGCGCTTGACGAAGCTGGAGAATATCTGGAGAATACCTCTTTCTTTGACCTTTTTTGAAGGCTTCCTATTTGGTGTAAAGCATAGAAACGCAGCGTTACCATTTTCTGTCGGGAAGCTTGAGTTTATATTACTAAATCAAGAATTACTGGAAACACATAGCAAGGAACTCTAGCATCTACCCTACATTAATAGATACACTACAGATTGATAGATTTTTATGGGATTTTGAACGCTTAGATGTTTAAATCATCTTTACATTCATTAATTTGCACGAATAGCCATATTTTTGATGACCTTTGTCTCGTATCTTGCTAGTAATAAAAGGTCAGGTGACTCCCAAGGCATACAAGTGCCTCTAAGCGATGTTAGTATCAGATTAAAAAAAATGTGAGCATCTCAACCCAGGGAATTTAACCCTAAAGCCTCTTCTGGACTGGCAAAGCTTGTAGCATGCCATGCCGTATAATTTCTTCTTGAGGAAATTAATCTTATCACATGCCAAATCATTAGGTTGTCCATATGAATGAATGAATGAATGAAAGATTTTAATGACGTCCACGAGACTAAACAGCCTATGGGACCGAGACACTCAACAACTTAGTTTGTCTCCAGACTCTTCTCCAGATCAGATCTCCTGCTATTAATTTTGACTAGGAGGCTAGCCGTCTGATTTATCTTATCCTCCTCAAATAACTGCTGCATATTGCCCACATCTGAAATACTTGAGTACTGATTACGGATATTTTCGTACGCTGTGCATTCCATGACGAAGTGCCACTCCGTTTCCACCACTCCCTTATTACAAAATAAGCACGTTCTTTCTTCCCAAGTTTCCTTAGGAGTCTTCCACCTACCAGTCTCACATCTAAGATGGTGGGACCCCGTTCTCAATTGAGCAATTAATAGCCTCGCTTTCCCTTTAATAGTTGCACCTAAATATGGTTTTTCACCATGTTCCTTAGCTGGGTTAAACTCTTTGATGTAATATGCTTTTTTTCGTCCGATCTGATTTGACCACATGGCAGTCCTGAATTTTTCCTTCACATAGATTTTTATTTCACTGTTGGTGTCAGGACACTCATGTAATTTGATGTTCCACTTGTTCAGCCACTTGATGTTCTGTTTCATCCATGTTTTCTTTCTTCGGACTAGAATCTCCTCCATAACCGTTTTGGGCCACCGGTGGTTATCCATGTTTTCAACCTTTTTTAGATAACTTAACAACCGGGTTATCGCTGAAGCTTCCAAAGGAAAAGCTCCCGCCTCAGCTAGCAGGATTTCATAAGGAACAGTAGCTTTAACTTTGAGATTATTTGTTATTAGGTGTTTCTGGATTCTTTCTATCTGTCTCCAACTGCACTTTGATGTGTTGCTTCCCCACACTTCGCACCCATAAAGCACAACCGGCGTGACAAGTAAACCAAAAAGGGTTTTCTTGGTTTTCCAATCCCAAAGTTCAGCTTTTCTACACCTATTTTGGAGCAAATAATAGGCTTTCCAACCTCCCTGTATCCTTTTCGTTCTACAGGTTTCCCAACTGAGCTTATAATGGAAGTCAATCCCAAGATATTTGTATTCTTTCACTATATCAAGTGGGCTGCCTTCAAAAAGAAAGGTATGCTGTTTAATTTTTCTATTCAATGAATAAATCATGATTTTGGTCTTGGATGTGTTCACTTGCATCCCAACTTCCTGACAAAAGTGTTCTAGGGCTTTTAGATGTTCTCTTAACCCATGAGCTGTTTTTGAGATTAGGATAAGATCGTCAGCATATAGAAGTAATTTTACTACATAACCTGCCAAATGGATACCATCCCCGCCTTCCTTGCTTAACCACGCTTCCAACTTATCAATGTATAGCCCAAAAAGCGTAGGGGATAGAGGGCAGCCCTGTTTAACTCCAATGTCACTGTCAAAACATTCTGACATACCTTCACTTGTTCTGATTTTAGCACTGACCTTCTCATACAGCCTATGAACAGCTGCTCTATATGCATTTGGAATGCCTAATTCTTCCATCCGAGACCATAATTTGTCTCTAGGCACTGTGTCGAAAGCTTTCTTAAAGTCTACAAAGCAACAATAAGCTTCCTCACCCTGGTTATCCCAAATTTTCTCAATCAAGTGTCTAAGGGTGATGCAGTGATCGATGGTAGAGTGCTTGGATCTGAAACCTGCCTGTCCCTTTGCTCTTTTGCCCTCATTTTCTGCCCATTTGCTGATCCTACGTTCAATCATGCTCCCAAATAGCTTGCCAAAGATAGAGTTGACCATAATTGTGCGATAGTTAGATGGGTTATTGATATCACCACTTTTAAATAAAGGGATGACCACACTGGTAGTCCACTCCATAGGAAAACCTTCCCGATTGACATTGTTGAAAATTCTTTTTATGTGAGGGGCAAGAATTTCAGTCCCCCATTTTAAAAATTCAGACTGTAGCCCATCTATGTCTTGTGCTTTGCCACTTGCTAAGTTCTTTATTCCTTGTTTAATATCATCCACATTGAATAATTCGCTGGTGTGTTAATGACAGGAGGGTAGTCTTTCTCGTGGGCCCGCTCGTAAAGAAGTCTAGCATATTCTAACCATTGGGCATCTGTAATATTGTTTTCCACCACCTTTTTCTTTTGTTGCAATTCCCTCCAAAAGCCTTTAGGATTATGTTTCCCAAGAGTGATTAGTTCCTTCCTTCTTTCGTTTACATACTCTATTTTTTTGGACTGCACTAACTTTTCATATTTTTTCTTAAGCTCTTTGCCCCTACCTCTCTTCATTAGCGATCTCTTGGCTGCCTTACATTCTTCATCATACCACGGATTTGCCGGAAAAGTGTTTGCTGTCCCCATCTTGGGATGAGACCTTTTGCACGCATTTAATGCCTTGTGTATTATCGGGATCAGCAAATTATTGTGAAGGACATCAACCTTTTTTGCTGCTTTAGACTCCACATTATTTTCCAGATCATGGAAATGTTGCTTAAGAGCAGCATTGAATAATTCTCTATTTTCCTGATTTATGAGGATTTTCCCCTTAGGAAGGGCCTTTTTTTGTGTGTGCATAACCTGTTTGTTGTGTTGGCTGATTGGTGAAATGCGTAGTTTGACCCGAAGAGGTAAGTGATCAGATTTCATCCCGATAGGGCAGTCTTCAATATCAAATTCCAACAGTCTAGAACTAAAACTCTGGGAGCAAACCACGTAGTCCACCACACTCTGACCATTATATGTTTTGCAAGTAATACCTCCAGACCTCGGCCAATCCTTCATACCATTGCATATAACCATGCCAAATAGACTACAAAGCCCCAATAATTCTGTCCCAAATGCGTTGATAGTGCCATTACCATCCTGAGATGATCTTTCCCAATGGAGACCACCTCCTTCCTCTAACCACAAAGGATTGTTCTCCCCTTTGGTTTCATTGCTCAACTGAAGAGATTGGTTATTAGCTGTCCTTGCATTAAAGTCACCCATTAAAACCACATCTCCAAGTGTGCTAAAAATAGAGATATCTTTTTTTAGTGATGCATATGGGTCTTCGTTGTCTAAATTTCGTTTCTTATAAAACTTTGAATTTTTTGGAGCAAAGTAGCAAGCGGCTAGACTAAAAGTTACTCCATTTTCTGTTATTTGCAGCCATATGTACTGTTTATTTGTGTCTTCTTTTGCCAATTTAACAATTCCCTGCCACTTTTCATCTATTAGCACTGTAACCCCTCCATTGCCTTTGCCTATTTCGTTACCTTCATTTCAAACTGACACTTTTTTATACCCTTTGAAATCTGGTACTTTGCAGCCATCATGTTCATGTGTTTCTGTAAGAATGATAATATCCTTTCCTTCCGCTATGGGCCCCAATCCAGGTCCTCTTCTCCATGGATATCCTCTACAATTCCAACTTACAACATGCATATATTCCTGTGGGGCCACTAATTCCTATTTCTTGTTTGAGAACCGATCACTAATTTGAGCTTTCCCATTCTTCAACCAAGCCCATTTACCTTCATTTCTTGCTGTTTTCACTTTCTCCCATTCTTTCCTTTGTTCTTCTTGCTGCTCAAAGGTCAAATCTTCATCTAGATAAATATGTGTGCCTCTAAGTAGCCCTCTGTTTTTTAGAATCTTATTTTTGTCTTCAATATTTCTCAAGATGACTCTTACATGTCTATCTTTTCCTCCATCTACCTTTTTTCCGATTCTATTAGCTTGCTGAATATGTCCTGTCCACTTCAACTTATCGTTTAGGAAATTCCTTGTTAGAATGTCAGTTCTCTCCGTCTCTCCATAGTCTCTCAAACCTTTAATAATTATGTTTGCAGCCTTGCTTTGTTTATCTTTTTCTTCCCTTAGCTGCCTTTTAACTTGTTTTTCAATGATTCCTTTCTGCTCGTTTGATGAACTATTCACCACTTGTGACCATGATTTGGCTTCTTCTATCTGATCCCTTAACTGATTCTCTTTTGTCTCCAAGTCTGCTAATGCTGATTGAATCACCTTTAGTTCCCTTATGTTTTCTCCTCCCTCAATTACTGATTTATCGCTTTTTGTTGTTTTTAATTGGGCTAACTCTTGTTTTAGAGTGACCAATTCTTGCTGTCCCCTCTCCATGTTCACTTGCAGATTTGATATTTGTTCTTGCAGCATTTTATTGTCCTTTTCCAACCTGTAATTTGCCTCGGTGACTATTTTAAACCTGTTGTCTTCGTATATCCCCTTTGTTTCTAGAACATCGAGCCTACTTTTCATTCTCATGAGTTCTTCTACGTATAACCCTGATGACCATAATAAGGGTGAGGACGTAGGGCTGTAGAGTTCTTGAGATGCATTTTCAGCAACATTCTTGTTTGCAGTGAACTCTTTTGTATTGACCATGCCCTCATCCAGCTTGTCCATGTTTGGCTTGAGGTTCCCTATGTCACCTATTAACTTCCCACTGCTTTTGTGCTCTGCTAGGATTGTTTGCTCTTCTTTCTGGGGTAACACACTAGATATGTCTGCCTTGTTGTTACCAGCTTTTGGTAGAATCAAAGTAAATTTTTTCTTTTGGTTTTGTTTCAGTTTCCGTTTTTGAGCCAACCTCCGCCTTAGAATCCCATTGTATTGTTTTGCATTTACAAAGATCAGCCTTTCTTCTGCATTTATAAGGTTCAGTATGCTTGACAAAGGCGATCTCGTTAGCAAAGGTGCCAACAGGTTCGCTAAACCCCCGTCTTGAAAAGTGGTCCACCCGTTCGACCGTTGAGGGGTGTGAGAGCTTGAAAATCTTAGACCCTCTTGACCTAGAAGATTCAAGAGGTCATTCAGTTGCACTTGAGACTTACTTGCCATTTTATTGTTACCCACAATGCATTCTAGTGTCCCCATTTGCTTTGATATTGAGTTTGTATTCGAAGTTTGTGGTCCTCCTGTCGCGACACTCAGACATGCCGTACCTAGGTTTTCCCCCATTTCCACTTATTTAACTGTCATGTGTTAAATATAGTATGTGTTTGCTGTGGGTTCCAGAATATGCGGGTATTGTGTTGAATATGGAATGTGTTTGCTGTGGGTTTTAGAATATGCCAGTATGCCAGAAAGGAGACAAACAAAACTTATATCTTATAAAGAAAACAAATAAAAGTAGAGAAAGCGACTGGTAGACCTGTTTGATCGCACCCCACTTTTCCACTTTGTCCTTTCGGGGCCCAGCCTCTGCTTTGTTTTGTCTCTGCTTTGTCTTTTAGTCTACTTTTCCCGACAAAATCCCACCTCCCCGTGACTTTTAGTCTGGCACCGAGCCTGAAAAACAGTGCAATCTTCAAACCCCGTGCAGCCCTGGTGAATATCTGTAATCCCCGTGTAGCTCTGGTGAACGCCCTGTTGCAGCTCTGGAAAATGCCCTGGTGAACGCCCTGTTACTGCCCTGGTGAACGCCCTGGTGAACGCCTGGTGAACGCGTGGTTACTGCCCTGGTTACTGCCCTGGTCGCCGTGTGCCCTGGTTAAATACAAGGCAAAGCAGAAAGTCTAATAAAAGACAGCGGAAATCAAACATTCCAGAACTTGTTAAATACAAGGCAAAGCAGAAAGTCTAATAAAATCTCGTAAGATGCATGCTTCATTTTAACATATGATGTCTCTCTTCTCTTGTGAACTGGTGAGGCAAATCACTTTGAAACTTGTCAAATTTCTTTCCAGATATGCATTATAAACTGCAATCCTTAAACACATGTTCAATTTCTTTTTTGCAGCACTTAACATAAACACCATCAGATAGACCTGTATCAGCAAATCCACGTTGGCTGGTCAACTCTTGAAAAACCAGCCAACTGAGTACTCTGAAACTGAAGGCACAAGGGGTGTTCTAAACAGAATAAATTCTGTATCTGGATTCTTAATTTTTGTCTTCCATCTGATGTTAATTCTCTTCAATTATGGAGTGAGGTTCGATCCATTTATTCACAGGGTGCAAGTCATAGACTCTATTAGGATTGATAGTTTTTGCCAAATTCAGCCCCTCCAGGTTGGTTTATTTCTAAATATAGACACTTCAATTCTATCATCAGGATCAATGCAATTGACAATGTAAGGACACACTTTTTTCAATTTCTTGTGGATGACAAGTTTCTTCCCAAAAACTTGTTCTCATTACTTGAATCCCGTAAGTCTTTTCTTATAAATGACATTACCTTCAAAGCTTATTGGATTGAACCTAAAGAGCCATATTTAGTTTTGAAATGTGATATGGTGCTATTCCCAAGATCCCATCCATAAAGCAAACCTTGAATATTCCATGAAAGTATAGCAGAAATAGTATGTCAGACTCTCCAATTTGAGCATGCATTAGAAATCTGAAGCATTAAAATTTGTATCAGATAGTGGAAACTAACTGACAATGCCAAACCTATGCTTACCTGACATGTTTCTGTGTCTGATCAAAACTTTCTGAAATTCATTCCTCCTAAGAGCTCCGATGGTACATTTAGCTATTAGCATTGTTAGTTTTATGATCAGAAATGCAATAAGCAGAAAACTCAACACATAGAACAAAGAACACAGTATTTTACCCTGGGAAAACCCTACTACTCAGGGAGAAAACCCAGTAAGATATTCTCTTTATAAATCAGAAAAATATGTGGAGAAATAGCACACAAGATCAGGCCCTAGAAGAGGCCGAGTCCCATACAAAGAATAATACAACTTCTCCTTGAAGCGTATTTTGAATACACAAAAGTAATGACACTTCTCCTTGATGCTAATCTGCTGCTTAGAAAATTCGACCTGCTGCTGATAGAATTCGAACTTGGAGTGAATTGATTGATCATAAAATGAGAGGACTCTATCCTCTTTAAATACCAAGCTAGGCGACCTCCTTTCTAGGGCCGACTGTGATGTCCCCACTCTAGTCAGTTCTCGGGAACAGTGTGTTAGCCCTTTTCTTGGACCCTTGTGGGCTAGCTGGATTGGTTAGAGGGTCAGTGGTGTTTTCTGGAGGAGTTGATTGTTCTCGTTTTTAGAGCTCAGTGATTGGTTCACAGCAGGCGTTAGCAGTTCAGGAGTTGACAGCTTATGACGGCACAAGAATATTTGGAGTTTTGAGAGAGTTATGGATTTTTAAGTGATTTGAGTTAATTAATTAACTTAATGCTTTATTATAAAGTCAAATCGACTTTATGTATTTTATATCACTTAAATATTCCATAAAGGTGATTTAAAATTTAAATCATTTAAAATATTAAAGTGGCGCCCAAGTATTTAAGTCAAGACTATTGAAAAAGACTTAAATGTATTTTAAAAGATTTAAATCTTAAAAAGGGCGTATCTTTCTTGAAAGTCGTGCCTTTTTGCATATAAGGCATTTTGGCAATGAGAAATTCACTTCTTGAATATTTCAACTTTGCCTTGGACATTTTTCCTGTGCTTTCACCTGTGATCAGGGTTTTGAGCAATCTTCCATTGGAGAACGAAATGTCTTTAGTGTTGAGCACTTTTGAGACTGTGAGAGACTAGTCGAATTTGTGTAGTTTGTGAGAGCTTCATACAGAGGTTCTACTGTGCTTTATCAGAGTTTTGTTGGGTTCTTTATCAGAGATAGGAGGGTTTGTGGAGATGGCGACCTTCTTTCATCATGGTAGGCATTTGACATCATGGCTGTACCTTCAGAGTTGAGATTTGGGCTTTTTGCTTGAAGTGCGGGGCTATCTGTGCAAGGGCGTTTGGGGTTTCTAGGAGAAACGCCTTCCAGTTTGAGGGTTTCTCTTCACCTTTCTTGGCGTCTAGCATATTCTTCTCATTTGCCTCAGTTTCTGGGCTGGATTTCACTTTTTGTAGCTTCCTACACTGGATTTTGCCAGATTTCTCCATCTTGGCTGGCAAACTGGACTTCATTTCTTAAATAAATAATCTGGGAGCTTTTGGGTATGTTTATGAGTTCTGAATCCTTTGTTGAGCTTATTTATTACCTTCTGTAATTTCAATTCGCTTAAATTAGCTCAGATTTACATTTTATAAGCATTTATGCTGCGCGCCCCTTCTATTTCTCTCTAGAAACTCTTCTCTAAAAAACGTAAAACACAAAAAAGATAAATAAAAGACAGGGGTTTGAGGTTTGAGCCAACAGGGCTCATCACAGTGGTATCAGAGCACTGATCTTGCCAGCTTGTGGGGTTAGTAGATTCTATGCGGTCACACCAGGACAGATTTGACAGGTACTACTCACGCAGGGGTCCTGAATATCAAAGAGGTGATTTTAATCCATTTCCAGCATTTCCATTTGAAGAATAGGAGGAGGAGATAGGTTTGGATAATATGGCTGACAGGGAGGGAGAAGGTTCTCACAGGAATCATCTCACCGACGAGGACCGAGAAGCCAGAGATGTGCTCAGAGGCATGGTTGCAGGCCAAGAACAGGTGGCGAATATTCTCCAGCAGCTCAGCACAAATGTTCAAAATTTGACACTTCATAGGGGACAGAATCAGGATCGTGATCGAGAAGGCAGTGTTCATGGCGAACCCCATAGAAACATTGTTACAGCTCGCACCTTTGAGAGAGCTACTTGTCCTATTTTTACTAGAAACGATGTTGATGAAGAGGATGAGGTTGAATAGGGCGGTGAGATAAACTTTGCAGATAACATCATGGTTATGCATGATGAATGGGATGCATTGCCACCGAGAGTTAAGGAGCACCTTAACTTCGATAGATTCATGAGCCAGAAGAGAGAACACACCAGAAGCAGGAATGACAGGAGGCCTAGATTCAAGCAGAATGATCTTAGACAGGCTACCAATAAGCTTACCTTGGCGAACTTTGATGGCAGTGGTAGAGTTACAGCACGTGCTTGGGTCAGTAAGCTGGACACATTCTTGACATTACGTCCCATGCCTGAGGAGGATGCCATTCGATTTGCAACACTTCACCTTGATGGCGTGGCTCATGACTAGTGGATTCATGGCATGACTACTCTTCACCATAACCGGATTACTTCATACCAGGAGTTCATAGATAGACTGGTAGAGAGGTTTGACAAGCGTGATCCTGAACTATTTTTCAGAGACCTAGCACAATTGAAACAACTAGGTAGTTTGGAATCATATATTGGAGAGTTTCAGAGATTGTCAGTTATGGTGACAGGCATTTCTGAGAGGAGGCTGATTATACTCTTCATTGAGGGTCTTTTCGAGCCCATGAAAGGATGGATCAAGGCATTTGATCCGCCTACACTACAGGAGGCCATGAGGAAAACTCGCAGTATGGAGCTTACTACACCTCGTAAGCAATTTGGCTCGAAACCTTCTACCTCATACACAAATAATAAATCAGATCCAAAAAAGGCTGATAATGCTGATCAAAAGAAGAAATATGCAGCACCATTGGATCGTGAAACTATGAATGATCTTCGTAGAAGGAAACTTTGTTTTTACTGCAAGGGTCCGTATGACCTTAATCATGACTGCCCCCTCAAACCTAAAGGGCAAAACAGGCACATGGAGTGGTTTTATGAGGGAGAAACGTTGACTGATTTTTCTGATCAACAAGCTCCAATCTATGATACAGATGGAGAAGAATCAGAAAATGAGGCAGAAATTGTAGTAGAAACTGAGTTACAGGAGGCTCATATGTCCAGCATGCAGAGAGAGGGATCTTTCAGACTCCGTGGGATCCTAGCTGGTCAAAGGGTCATATCTCTTCTAGATATAGATGCAACCCACAACTTTATTGATTCACGATTAGTGGAGAAACGGGGAATTCAAACTCAGCAGTTTGAAGGCATTCGTGTGAAGGTTGCAGATGGATACACTCTCAATTGCGAGAGGATGATACCAGACTTGCCCATGAAATTCAATAACTTTGAGTTTAAGGCAGATTACTATGTTGTGAACATGGGAGGAACAGATATAGTTCTCGGCATGAAGTGGCTTCATGCGATAGGAGAGTTCACACTTAATTTGCATGACATGGAGATGAAATTCAGAGTTGATGGCACAAATCATGTTCTTAAAGCCATCAAGGACAACAATGTGAAAGAAATTTCACTCCGTAGAATGGAACGTTTGATTCGACATGATATGGTAGATTGGGCAGCAGAGTGCAAGTTAATGCCTTCACAGTTGGAGCAGCAAGCTTCTTCTTACCATCCAGATGTGTAGGAACTTCGAATCAAACATGCAAAGGTTTTCAGTGTTATTCCACCAGGTAGACCTCCTGATAGAGGTATTGAACATATCATAGAACTGGATGAGGGCACAAAACCTATTATGATCACTCCTTACCGGCACCCTAAACGCTTGAAAGATGAAATTGAAAAGACCATCAAAGAACTTTTAGCTATGGGGCACATTAGGCCGAGTAAGTCACCCTTTGCTTCATCGGTTGTTTTGGTGAAGAAAAAGGATGGTACACTCAGAATGTGTATTGACTACAAAATGCTCAACAGGAGGACTATTAAGAACAGGTATCCTATACCACGGATTGATGAGTTGATAGACGAGCTTCATGGAGCTTGCTACTTCTCAAAGATTGATTTGAGGACAGGTTATCATCAAATCAGAGTCCGAGAGGACATAGAGAAAACCGCATTCAGATGTCACTGTGGACACTACGACTTCTTGGTTATGCCATTCGGTTTAACCAATGCTCCAGCCACATTTCAGTCTACTATGAACAAGGTTTTCCATCCTCACTTGAGGAAATTTGTATTGGTGTTCTTCGATGACATCCTGGTTTATAGCAAATCATGGGAGGAACACATGGTTCACCTGGATGAGGTATTGAGTATACTTGACAGGGAGTCCTTGTACGCCAAGGAGTCCAAGTGTGCTTTAGGCATGGTAGAGCTTTTGTATCTGGGTCACATTATCAGTGGAGAGGGAGTCGGCATGGATCCAGAGAAAGTTCGAGCTATTGTCGATTGGCCTACACCTGAGACATTGACACAGCTCAGGGGGTTTGTAGGATTATGTGCCTTCTATCGTCGGTTCATTAGTGGATTCTCGCGACATGCTGCGCCACTAACTGATTTGACTAAGAAGGGAGCCTTTGTGTGGACACCTCTTGCACAGGCGTGCTTTGAGAAGTTCAAACTTCTCATGACTACATGTCCAGTCTTGGCTTTGCCGGATTTCACCAGACCATTTGAGCTACATTGTGATGCCAGTGGCGAGGGTATTGGTGCAGTCATCATGCAGGATCGACACCCTATAGCTTTCGAGAGCAGGAAGCTAAGGGGTCCTGAACGGAGGTATAGTATCTACGATAAGGAAATGTTGGCCATCATGCATGCCATGGCCAAATTCAGGCAATACTTGGTTGGTAGTAAATTCAGTGTTAAAACCGATCATAATAGTTTGAAACATTTTCTTGGGCAGCGAGATTTGAACGAAAGGCAACAGAAATGGGTCAACAAACTTCAGTCCTATGATTTTGACATCTCCTATGTCAAGGGCACTCAAAATGTGGTTGTTGATGCATTATCTCGCTGTCCTCACTTGAGCTCCCTTACACAAATTGCAGAGGACTGGAGACATATGATAGTAGCGGAATATGCTAAGAACCCATGGGCTTCTAGCATAGTAGATGGGACAGTACAGGATGACAGATACTCACTTGTAGATGATCTTATCATTTACAAAGGGAGGATATTACTAGTCCCAGGTTCTGAGATGAGGGACAGAGTATTGAGATCTTTTCATGATTCACCCATGGCAGGACATCCCGGTTACTTTAAGACCTACAGGCAGGTACGGGAGAGATTCTCTTGAAAGGGTCTCAAATCATTTGTTCTTCAGTATGTCAGGGAATGCCTTGTTTGTCAGCAGAACAAGCAAGAACATACATACCCTGCAGGTTTACTCCAGCCGCTTCCTATCCCTGAGAGGAAGTGGGAATGCTTGTCTATGGACTTCATTACGGGCTTGCTGAAAGCTCAAGGGAAAGACATCATTTTTGTGGTGGTAGATCGATTGACGAAGTATGCACATTTCTTCTCAATCACTACTACACACACAGCTACCCAGGTGGCAGATTTGTTCTTCCAAGAGGTATTTAGGTTGCACGGTTTGCCTCGGAGTATAGTCAGTGACAGGGACAGCAGGTTTATGAGTAACTTCTGGCAGGAGTTATTTAAACTTTGCGTGACAGAACTCACTCCGAGTACCAGCTACCACCCACAGACAGATGGGCAGACTGAGATAGTCAACAAATGGGTGGAAGGATACTTACAGAATTACAGTTCAGGGCAGCAGAAGGCATGGGTGAGGTGGTTATACCTTTGTGAGTATTGCTACAATACCACTCATCACATGAGCATTCGGATGACACCTTACCGAGCATTATATGGATATGATGCTCCGAGCTTTCTAGATTTATTGTTGAGTGACAGTAGAGTACCCAGTGCTGGTGATTTATTACAGGAGAACCGGGATATTATGAGAGCACTTAGAGAGAATATACAGAAAGCTCAAAATCAGCAGAAACAATATGCTGATCAGAGGCGAGTGGAGCGATCTTTCGAGGTTGATGATTTGGTGTATTTAATGCTTCAGCCTTATAGGCAGTCCACCCTTCGTAAGAAGGGCGCCGAGAAACTTAAGCCGCGATACTATGGACCCTTCAGAGTGGTCAGACGTGTCGGTGAAGTGGCTTATGAGTTAGATCTTCCGGTGGACAGTAAGGTTCACAATGTGTTCCATGTGTCGCGCCTCAAAAAGGCGTTGGGACAACAGGTGACTCCTATTGATTTACCACCCCTAGATGATGAGGGGAAATTGATTTTGATACCTGAGACCATTCTGGATTCCAGAGAGCGTCATCTTCGGAGGCGGGTTATCAGGGAATACTTGGTAAAGTGGAAAGATCTACCGACAGAGGATGCTACTTGGGAGAGTGACAGTATTCTTCAGCATCCGGCTTTGAGTTTGCTTGTGGGCAAGCAAATTCGGGGAGGGCGGACTGTGATGTCCCCGCTCTAGTCAGTTCTCGGGAACAGTGTGTTAGCCCTTTTCTTGGACCCTCGTGGGTTAGCTGGATTGGTTAGAGGGTCAGTGGTGTTTTCTGGAGGAGTTGATCGTTCTCGTTTTCAGAGCTCAGTGATTGGTTCACAGCAGGCGTTAGCAGTTCAGGAGTTGACAGCTTCTGACAGCACAGGAATATTTGGAGTTTTGAGAGAGTTATGGATTTTTAAGTGATTTGAGTTAATTAATTAACTTAATGCTTTATTATAAAGTCAAATTGACTTTATATATTTTATATCACTTAAATATTCCATAAAGGTGATTTAAAATTTAAATCACTTAAAATATTAAAGTGGCGCCCAAGTATTTAAGTCAAGACTATTGAAAAAGACTTAAATGTATTTTAAAAGATTTAAATCTTGAAAAGGGCGTATCTTTCTTGAAAGTCGTGCCTTTTTGCATATAAGGCATTTTGGCAATGAGAAATTCACTTCTTGAATATTTCAACTTTGCCTTGGACATTTTTCCTGTGCTTTCACCTGTGATCAGGGTTTTGAGCAATCTTCCATTGGAGAATGAAATCTCTTCAGTGTTGAGCACTTTTGAGACTGTGAGAGACTAGTCGAATTTGTGTAGTTTGTGAGAGCTTCATACAGAGGTTCTACTGTGCTTTATCAGAGTTTTGTTGGGTTCTTTATCAGAGACAGGAGGGTTTGTGGAGATGGCGACCTTCTTTCATCATGGCAGGCATTTGACATCATGGCCGTACCTTCAGAGTTGAGATTTGGGCTTTTTGCTTTAAGTGCGGGGCTATCTGTGCAAGGGCGTTTGGTCTTTCTAGGAGAAACACCTTCCAATTTGAGGGTTTCTCTTCACCTTTCTTGGCGTCTGGCATATTCTTCTCATTTGCCTTAGTTTCTTGGCTGGATTTCACTTTCTGTAGCTTCCTACACTGGATTTTGCCAGATTTCTCCATCTTGGCTAGCAAACTGGACTTCATTTCTTAAATAAATAATCTGGGAGCTTTCGGGTATGTTTATGAGTTCTGAATCCTTTGTTGAGCTTATTTATTTATAATGTCACCATTTTGGCCATACACTCTTCTTTTGGATTTAGCCTATTTCCGGAAATCCGTAGGCTAAGCTAAAATAGAAAACTAGGGTTTCCTCTTTCAGATACTACTCAGATGGCATTCAGAGGATGTTGTGCAGACTTACTATTTATAGCAGTTTGCTATTTTTAGCAAGTCTATCTTTTGGCAGTATCTATCTTGCAGCAATTCAATCCTTTGCAGTTCAGTGTTTAGTTTGGCTTTCTGATGGTTTTGAAGTTAACTTACTATTTTTGGCATTTGCTATTTTTAGTAAGTTCATTTTTGGCGAAGCATCATCATCAACTTATTCCGGTTTGGCATTTGTCTTTGCTATTTTAGCAATTCATCAATTGCTGCTTGGGCATTGTATTTGGTTATCTCCTTGATCAGGTTTACTTAGTCAATTTTCATGTCTTGAAGTTGTACCCCACGCCTAGGCTTGATGACTTCAAGTTGTTTTAAAGAAGGGGACATAAAGGGGTCAAGTGAGCATTTAATTATTTAATAAATGCTTTATTGTTGCAATATGAAAATGGATGCCTAAAGGGGAAGTTGAATGATATTTTATTATTTCAAAAAAAGTAAAAAGGCAAAAAGGTGGCGTCCCTTTTGGAAGTTGAAGTGATTCAACTTCTTGGAACTTGAAGAGTTCTTGTTGCTTCATTTGCCAACTAAAGCTTATATATTGCTGCTGTTTGAAGAGCTGAGGATCCATTCATGTTATTGCACTGTTATGCTGTCGGAATGACAAATGAATTCTTGCTTCGAGGATGTTACCTCTTAGCCAATTATCCAATTTCATGTTTGAAATACAACATCTAGTTGGAATTTGCTGCTTCTCATCTAGACTAGCAGATTGAGCTCAATTGTGAAGAAATTTTGAAGATTCATCAATTTTGGTCTTGCTGTTTCATCTACAGCTGAAGGTGATTTCATGTTATATCTTAATTTCCAGTTTGAATTTAGTTCTGGGTATTTTACCTTTCAGTTTGCTGTTCAAGGGCGCCCCTTTCCACCAATTCTTGGATTTTATTGTTGAGAATCTGATTTTTAAGAAGAAATCGCCCCTTCAAGGAGGGCCGTACTTTTCTAGAGGAGCTTTGGAATTCGTGCAAAATTAATAGGGGTTCTTTGGAGCTGTTTCTTCATTTCAGTTTGGTCGCCTACCTTCTAGCAATTAGCTGCACTTGGTTTCATTCGATTCGGAGGTAATTTGACCAAGTTATGAGCATTTCATGATTTTCTCTGTAGCTGGTTTGATTTTCCAGAATTCTGATTTTTATAGCAGATTGTTACAGTTTCCAGTTTTTGGTCTTATACTTCAGTTTTGGAGTGTTATATGATTGTAAGAATTCATACTTCTTTTTCTAAGGTTCACTTGCTATCATTGTAATTTGTAATCTGCAGAGTTTAATTTGTAAAGGTTGAGATTAAGCATTACTAATCCAACCATTTCCAGTTCTGCAATTACTTATTGTTTTGTCATTAAATTACCCCTGGATGGTTTACCGCCAGTGTGGATAATCTGATTTGTAACACTCTTGTACCCACTTTCATAGTGGAGAATCCCCACAGCTCTGTGGATGCCCGCCGCAGCGGATGAATTGTTTTAATTGTAATCTTTCCCCCCCACTGTTTGGTGGTAGTGTGGAAATGCTCTTCATGGCTGGTTATCCGCCTATCAGTTTCTAGTTTTCAATTCAACACTCCGTCATATGTTAGCACCTCGCCCTCAGTGGGATCTTGAGTGCACATTCTTGACGTTGAGTAGTTTTCTTTCAAGTATTTTCATTTAGCTCCTCCGCCATATGACAACACCTATCCCACATTGGGATTGAGTGTGCATTCTTGGTGTGAGTTCAATTCAAGTTCAATTTTCTATTTGGAGCTAACGCTAACCGAGTTGATTAAGTGCTGGTTATGTGTGTTAATTCATCGAAAAAATTGGTTAGCATATTTCATTATTACCTTCTGTAATTTCAATTCGCTTAAATTAGCTCAGATTTACATTTTATAAGCATTTATGCTGTGCGCCCCTTCTATTTCTCTCTAGAAACTCTTCTCTAAAAAACGTAAAACACAAAAGAGATAAATAAAAGACAGGGGTTTGAGGTTTGAGCCAGCAGGGCTCATCACACCGACCTAGAAAAAATACAAATTTTATTTATAAAACAAAGGCCAACCTGCCTTGAGTTGATTTTATTTGAGAGAAAATATCTCCTGAAGCTATAAAACACTAACACTCCCTCTTAGCTAGGGAGGTATTTTCAAATGTCCTTGTCATGGAGTCTCTCAACATGACGCCCACAATGGCTACACCCATTTGTGGAAAAACACATCTTAGAGATGCACAAGGGCTTGTCATGGAGTCTCTCAACATGACGTCCACAATGGCTACACCCATTTGTGGAAAAACACATCTCAGTCTCAGAGATGTACAACAGTTCGTCATGGAATCTCTCAACATGACGTCCACAATGACTACACCCATTTGTGGAAAAGACACATCTCAATCTCAGAGATGTACAAAATATCCTCATCATGGAGTCTCTCAACATGACGTCTCATCTCAGTCTCAGAGATGTACAAGTGCTTGCACCTCATATTTCTCTGTCTTAGAGAAATATACACTACAAGGGCTTTCACCTCATATTTCTCCGTCTCAGAGAAATATACATTACAAGGGCTTTCACCTCATATTTCTCCGTCTCAGAGAAATATACATTACAACAAATCTTCATGATGAGGTGACTCCCTTTGAAGCTCCAAGTACTTGCATCAACCTCCTGACCTCCTCGTCCAAGATTGCCTACAATGCTTGCCTTAGGAACGGTTTCCAACGCACACCTCCGACACTACTGACTTGTGAGAGTCCAGGACTATACTCCTCGACCTCATCCCAGATCACCCTATTCTGAATAAGTTTGCGGTGCTACCAATGTCAAAACAAGGTTGATTGCCTTGTGCAATTCCGTTCTCTGCAATTGAAGAGGTCTTCCAAGGACTTAGCACTTGGCCTTGCAACATTGCAACCCACTTAGCTGACACCTTCACTTCTTCTTAGTGAGTCACTCCAGTTCCTCGTGACATAGGATTCCATCTTGCTGAACACAAAACTCCCTCTTGATCCCTGCCTCAATACAGAAATTACAAAAATCCTCTGGGAGTGAACTCCCCTCCATTGATGGATCTCAAAACCTTAGTCTTCTTCCCGGACATGTCATTGATTTATCCAACTCGCAAAGAATCGAAAACTGTTTTGCTTTCACAACTCTCAATCCAATAGCCATTAGCATGTCTTCTCCAATGATCTTTGATAGGAACGTCACTGTTTTCCACAATTCTTTCTAGGGCTGCCAATAGTTGACCAAGCAAGAACCATAGATTGCTGTTCCAAATCAGGAGGACAGGATTTCTATTGTACCGTTGTTTAGTGTCTTCATCCTTCTCAATCTTCTTTGCTGATGCAAACTCTCCATCCAAGGCTGACTCAACCTTGTGCCCTTGAGAGATGACACCAGTGAAGAATCATGAGAGTTATGTGCCACCAACTCAGTCCCATGGCTGCAAGCTACGTCTCCATGTTTGTTCATTTCTCCAGCCGACATGACTTCCTCATAGGATGCCTCAAGCTCTTCCTCCCTTTGAATTCCTGATGCAATCTTTGATAATTAATCCATCATCCTTTTTCTCCTCGATCCATCCTACATTTTAAAGAGATTAGTGATAGCTCATAAAATCAAACTACCCCAATACAAATGAAACATGTGGTCATCTAGCAAATATCATTAGATAGAATAATTAAAGGAATGATACATAATAGAACTTATCTTTGTTGATTCAGTTGCAGCCATTTTTTCTCCTCCCGACAATCATCATCTTCACCCGATGATGTATCCCGTGACACTCACACATTTTGGAGAGATGGTCATTATCCATAAGGTGCTGCAAGTAGACATCCTCCATCATAGGCACTGTCCTTTGAAACTCTTGAAGTTGTGAGAGGTAGAGGACTTCTTTCAAGTGCTCATCCTTTCCTTCGATCTTCATTTTCTCCTCCAAGTGATGTGGCCCACACATAGCTCGTTCATGCCTCCATGAATCAACTTCTTTAAAGTTTTCCCTTAGGTCTGCAATAATTTGCCTCCGTAGGTCTGCAATAATTATCTTCAAAATACGCTCATAAATCCGAAGCTTATCTTCACAAAAACTGCATTAAGTCTGCCCCAAAAATATGTCTGACTTCTGCTCCAAAACTTTCTCTAAAATAGACACAAGATCTGCCCCAGATTCTGATAAAAAAAACCTACTCCAAATTTGATCCTACTTCTGCTCCAAATTAGACACAAGGTCTGCTCCAAAACTGTGCTTCAATGCTGCTCCAAATCAGATATAGAATTGCACAAAATCTACTCCAGATAATGATGTGAATTGCTTCATACAGATCACTTCTATACTAGCATGATTCACCTCAAGGAATGTCTTCACAAATTCGCTCTATGCTGATATGATTTTCCTTACAAGATGTCTTCACCAAAAAGATCTTGTGCTGGTCCAATTTTGCCTCATAGAATGCCTTATAAATCTGCTCTTCATCTGCTTTAGAAGTCTGATTAATATTCAATGAATGGATGCTTAGTCAAATCTGATTAGATCTTCCCTAAACTTGGCTCTTATACCATGTTAGTTTTATGATCAGAAATGCAATAAGCAGAAAACTCAACACATAGAACAAAGAACACAGTATTTTACCCTGGGAAAACCCTACCACTCGAGGGAGAAAAACCCAGCAAGATATTTTTTTATAAATCAGAAAAATATGTGCAGAAATAGCACACAAGATCAGGCCCTAGAAGAGGCTGAGTCCCATACAAAGACTAATACAACTTCTCCTTGAAGCGAATCTTGAATACACAAAAGTAATGACACTTCTCCTTGATGCTAATCTGCTGCTTAGAAATTCGACCTGCTGCTGATGGAATTCAAACTTGGAGTGAATTGATTGATCATAAAATGAGAGGACTCTATCCTCTTTAAATACCAAGCTAGGTGACCTCCTTTCTAGGGCCGACCTAGAAAAAATACAAATTTTATTTATAAAACAAAGGCCGATCTGCCTTGAGTTGATTTTATTTGAGAGAAAATATCTCCCGAAGCTATAAAACACTAACAAGCATCACACCTTATGGCCGAATACAACAAGTCCTAGTCCATTACTATTCTCAATCATGTATGTTTCCCAAGAAACTAAGAGAAGCACAATTTTTTTTTATGCAGGATCTGTTGGAATCTGATGGAACTAGAGTTATTGAGAATTTGGCAAGATGAATAATAGATATGAACTGCTGTGAGAATGTGGGAAACCATAGTTCTCCCCGCAAGAAAACTATCTATATTGTACGATATTTGGGTTTTGTTTGGATTATTGACAACAATTGATTCCCTCATAAAGACAGTAATACCTTTCCAGATTGAACTTGAAAGTATAGCAACAAAAATCTTCTGGGGAATAAATCAGCAAACCAAAAGTATAAGATTTTTTGAAAATATTGGGAAAAAATCTTGATAAAATGGGAAAAAATGGGATTTAAAAAAAAACGTAAAAAATTGTAGAACAAGAGATAAAAACTATTTTTTTTGGAATCGTAAGGCATTTCCATAGCATAGATATAGAGAGCAAATAAAATAAAGAGTTTAACTAATGAAATGTAGAAAATAGATTTTTGTAGTTTATATTCATATCGCTGATTACATTCATTGCATCGCACATCTTTCAAACTCAAAGCATTACTTCACATTACATAACTAATAACTAGATGCTGATAGATGACAAAATTTCAATTACAATATAGTTTTTTACAAAGTCAACCTAAGCAGTTATGCAATTACTTCACATTGCATACTAATAACTAGGAGCAGCTGCCAATTGCATTAGCTTGTCATGGCATTCCATGATACCACATTTCTTTGAGACATTTTTTTAAACAGTTCACTGCCTTATCTATGCTACAACATTTTTCATACATGTCTACCAAAGCATTTTATCAAACAGTTCACTACCTTGCTGCTATGGCTAAAAGCCTAAAATAGGTGCTTTCGAACAAGCTATGGATGCTTGGAAAAAATCTATCAAAGCATAATAGTAAGCAATAGCATAGACAAGGCAGTGAACTGTTTGAAAAAATGCCTCAAAGAAATGTGGTCTCATGGTGATGGAATGCCATGACAAGCCATAGACAAGGCAGTGAACTGTTTCAAAAGATGCCTCAAAGAAATCATGGCATTCCATCACCATGAGAACACATGTCTTTGAGGCATCTTTTGAAACAGTTCACTGCCTTGTCTATGGTATGACATTTTTCATACATATCTACCAGAGCATTTTATCAAAGAGTTCACTGCCTTGCTGCTATGGCTAAAAGCCTAAAACAGGTGCTTCTGAACAAGCTATAGATGCTTGGAAAAAATCTGTCAAAGCATAATAGTAAGCAATAGCATAGACAAGGCAGTGAACTGTTTGAAAAAATGCCTCAAAGAAATGTCCATTGTCATGGCATTCCATCACCATGAGACCACATTTCTTCAAGGCATTTTTTCAAACAGTTCACTGCCTTGTCTATGCTACGACATTTTCATACATGTCTACCAAAGCATTTTATCAAACAGTTCACTGTCTTTGCTGCTATGGCTAAAAGCCTAAAACAGGTGCTTTTGAACAAGCTATGGATGCTTGGAAAAAATCTATCAAAGCATAATAGTAAGCAACAAGCTATGGTCTCATCGTTTTTTAATTCTTGTGAAAATCAGCACGATTTTATTCACGCTTTTTTGTAGGTTTTAAATGCATTTTTTGGCAATTTTGCAGTTTTAAATGGGAAAAAATCATTGACCAAAAAAAATCGTCCAGCCTGCAGATTTTTTAAAAATCTCGATTAATCGGGTTTTTTTTGTAGATTTCTGTTTCAAGTTTTACGTTGCTAATCTGATTTTCTGTTTTATTTTCATTGATCTTAGGATGAGAAGCAGCCAAAAGATGTCCAAAGTTCAAACAATGAAAAGTATCAACAGTTGACTGGTAGCATAGATCAAGGGACAAAGCTGAATCATCTGCAACTGGGACAGACTATTTCTTTGCTATAAAGAAGACTATTACCACCATCTGGCCGAACACCTTGACTACTCAAAGAAGATAAACATCTACAACAACTATCATAAGAGTAGCTAATAAGAAGCCTTATCTAACTGACATCTGTATTGCATACCCAAAACACTGCCCATTGACTTGAACTCCCATGTCTTTAGAAAAAAGAATTCTCATGAACCACATTCCAAACATGATAGCGTTTCAAGAATAAATTCTACTTTATCCTTTGATAGGCTTTATGAAGATCAGTCTTTAGGAAAATAATATTTTGGGTTTGTTTTTGGCCCATTAGTAGATTTCTAGTCTGAAATATATTAAACAGTCCAGATGGCTGGCTTAACTTCATGAACATGGAGTGGGGACACCAAGATTTTAATCTCACTTTCAGATAGTGATGGGCACCAAAAGTAATATTATTATTCAGTATCCTGTCCTAGGAATATAAAAGAGGAGGAAAAAGTATTTGAAATGTGGTCAGTGAAAGCTTCCTTAGTTGCTTTCTATTTCAAAAACTTCCTTAGTTGCTTTCTATTTCACACTTCCAGCCTTTATAATAACAGAGGAAGTTCTACTAGCCATATGCTTTTTCTTTAGATAGTCAAGGAAAGATTTGGAAGGTTGATCATCTGCTTTGGCCCAATTCTATATAGCTTTAATCAGAGCACCCTTTGGTTTGTGCTCTTATATTTTCCTTGAGAATATGCTCCATTTCAACCACATCCTCTGGCTGTGGAATGTTGGTGCTATTGGAGTCCACCAGATCTCTTGTAGCATTTTGTTACATCCTAATTTCCTTTTCTTTACTCTAGTCAGTTGAGCAAATAACTTCCCTAGTGCCTTAGGACTTTAACTGTTCTTCGAATGGTTTTCTCCCATCCAATCATCCAACCTACATTATTGATGATAAGAGGTACGAGGTTCTTGATAACTGCAAGGGCCTTTTTGTATTTTAAAGGAGAAAGATGTGAAGCCTTATGCTTGAAATATCAAATAATCTTGCCACCAGTCTACTGTTGACACAAACCAAGGCCAGATAGGATTGATAGATGATAAATCCAGTACTGGACAATATCTGTCTACTCCTGTTTATGGGCCATGTAAACTAGCTTGCTCTAACCTTGTAATTTTGCTTCCAAATTTCCAATTCAAATTGGTGACTTCTACTTTATAGCAATAGTAGTTCTATGCTTTTTGTTTTAGTAACAAATAGCAATGCTAGCCTCAATCTATCTTTATCAGCTTCTTGTTTAAACATTTTGGAACCACCTCCTAAACTTTTGTGAGCAGAGTTCAGAGATTATTTGCTAGCTATTCTGTTAAATGAATTCTTTCATGAATATCACTACCTTGTGGTCCCATGGAGGGGGGCATTCTTTTTTTTTCTTAGTAGCTGCTGCAGAGAAAAAATTATAGGTATCTGCAAAAAATTTCTCTTTTTTGAAAAGAACTCACAGAATGAAATTCATAGGACATAAGCTCACAATTTGCCAACAAAATGTTCTGATAAGTTGCTGCAAAGTTTCAGGTGTCCATTGCTACCCTCTCTGAAAACTGTCTGTCCAAGCAGTGGTCGCTCCCCTTCTTTCTGTGTGGTTGCATGTGATTTGGATCCCAGGAGCTCCAGGGGTACATTCCTATCTTAGTGAAAGATAAGATTATAGAATATGCAAAGGGCAAGCAGAAGACACATTAACCAATACACATTTGAATGTGCAAAGGAACTTTAGCAATAATCTGCTACTTCTATTCAACTAAGCAACGATTCTTTCTTAGTGAAATACAAGATTAAAGAATATGCAATGGAGAATCAAAAGACACAGTTCACCAATACACATTTGAATGCATGGAAGACTTTTAGCAATGATGTGCTACTTCTATTCAATGTAGAAATGAATAGTCTACAAAGGATGTTATAGATGGCAAGTTTGAGAATGAGAATTTCCATGACTATAAAGGGGTGAACACATCAAATTTGGTTTTCCTAGACTATTCTTTGTTATCAGACCATTAATGTGAAGAATCAACTGACTATATGTACAAATAGTTACAAGGTGTTACAAAGCAGTTATAGAATAGTTCATATCCCATAACCAATGTTACTCAACCTTCCAATTGTTGATGGTTGGAATACTGATGTCTGATGTTCTAGTTCCACGGTTTGTAGATTAAATGTTTCACAAGTGCCATGTTTGTGAGGTTGTTGGCTGTGTGGATGACAACTAGGCGGCATATTGAGGACTACAAGAGCATCCACCATGGTGTGTGAGGTCGGAGATGCTTGTGTGAGATGATGCAAAGACTGAATTCTAGCACAAATTTCCCTTAGACTTGCAGAATTGTGCTCTGATCAGCATGGCACCACCTTGAGCAAAATAATTTCAGAATTAGCCACTTCCAATGGACCACTGCCTTAAGAGCATAAGCATTGCAAAAGCTAAGAATGAACCTAGCAACCGGAACTAAGAACAATCAAAAACATTATCCAAATTCCAAGCCTTATTTTACACACAAGGAGTTAACCACAATTGCAGATCACACAAGGCACCTCCTTCATCCCACGATTATTTGTATGTGGTTAACTACTATTCAAACAAAGCCAACACAACTCTTAATGAGGTAATCTGCAATTGTTGATTGTCGGTTTCTACAAAAGAACTATGTTTGCTCTATGTTGACTACATACATTGGCAATAGTTCTTTTATTACTCTTAGTAGCACCTCTCACATTCTAAGATTAGCATACAATTAGAATCCACTCTCATGTACTAAGAATATGAAATGGAAAGGACAATAGCTGACAACCTTGCTAAAAAGAGTAAGGAAAGTCTAGGGGAAACCCTTTGGTCTTGCTGTAAGATTTGCTGCTTAGCTGAGTTCCCTTAGAATCCACTCTCCTGTACCAATAGCATGAAATGGCAAGACCAATAGGATGGGGACAATAGCTGAAAATGAAGACAGCAGGTTAAAGTTTTTGCCGATAAATGTGCTGTGCCAAGACTAAACTGAAACTAGTTTTCCCCTTCCCACTCAGAAGCCTCCTATATTGCTTCTAAAGGTTTCTCACCCTACAGTAGAGTTTGCTACCAATTATCAACCATTAGAAACTCAGTCCCTGGTTCAGGCTTAGGATTGCCTTTCAACGTTCCTCACTACCAGAAGCCATAACTGTAGCAGAAATATAACTGCTGACCACAAGTGACAAAGCCACACGTATGTCTTTAATTCTCAATCTTCTAGATTAGAGGTATCATCTTACAAGTTATTCTTCCTGGAGTTCAGCTTCCATGGATATGCAGAACAAAAATTGCCAAAGATACCTATTACCAACATTGTTCATCCTTTATATGCAAAACTCATACAAGAGAATGGTTTGCATGCAAGAGGTTCATGGCATCAAGGGCATGTGGCAGAATCTTGTTCCTCATCTCATCATGTCACAATCTTTGTTAAACATGAAGGAGACTCATGGTATCTAGTTGCTTGTTGAGGAAGCATGATTGTGTTGTATTCATAATGAGAGCCTTTGGGTTGGGATATTGGCTTTGGACAAATCAAATAATGGAATAGAGAAATTGAACCATTAGGCATTGAGCCTTAGCTGTAGCCTTACTTAGGATGCTTTGAAGCACAAAGTAAAGGCATATCGAGGTCCTGGTAATGGGAGATGCTTGTGGAGGTATAAAGCAAGCTTCCATTTTAAGTATTTGTTATTGCCAAATATTGATAATTGTGGTTGGCCTTAGGGCATGCAAGTTGCGCTCCTTCTAGGGAAATTTCGTGGAAGGTTTGATATATGATCCTTGCTTGTGACATGCTTCACATCAATGATGGAGAAGTAGCCATTTCTATTACTAACAATAGTTAGGTTTTGAGTAGGGCTATACATCATTAATAATGAAAATGGAAGTACGAATTTATCTTGGCCTTGTGTTGTGTCCGTGGGTCAGAATATGATCCCATAAGGTCCTCCTCCATACCTAGCTGGCTTATCTTTCTTAACTGCTCGTGAATGCAACATAATAGCCACTTTGGCACATATTTTAGGTTTTTATTAGTTGAACTTAAAACCTTTCTAGTATGTTGTTATCACCCTGTCCTGAAATCATATGCAATGCCCTTTTATTCAAACTTTTATTAGAGCAGCCTAACTTGAGGCGGCTTTTGTGTGTTTTCACTATCTCATAACATTTGCCTACAATTTCTTTGCTACTTTTATTGATTCCATATTAGTTAATTCATCATACCAAAAGTTACTGTGATTTAATTTTAGATGTTGTTAGGCACGGGTGGCATCTTTGCTCTAGATTGTTGAACCTTTTCTATCCTTGATATATTATTTTGAATTTGTTAGCTTATGTTTGATTTTGTTTGTAGCTCAGGAATGAAAGGAAACATTATTTCAGAATTGCAGTGTGTACATTTAAGGAACTTGACAGTATTGTCTCCTTCTTATAATGGAAAGGCAGTTATACGTTTGAAGTCTCAAATATTGCCAACACATAGGCAGCATCGCTTGACAAGTTTCTTTCCTGAAATTCTTTTATGTCCAGTTCAGTCAAGATATTCCCGGAGATTCCAGTTTCACAACATAAGATCACATCAGGGCATCGAACCCAACGTGATTTTAAAGTCTGTTTCAAGGACTGCTGAGGTATAGTTTAAGCATTTTTAAAATAAACTATAAAGAGATATTGCAAACAGAGAGTAAGAGATAGGCATCATAATGCTGTGGTGACATATTTTGGGAAATACGATTAATGCTTTTGTGCATAGGCATCTATTTTGGTTTGTCATGTCCTGCTTTATTATCATTCTTTTACACCTCTCAGTCTCTGTCAATTGGAATTTGTTATCTAAGTTATTCTTACCCTATCTAAGTGATTCATGAGATCTTGCATGCAATTTTTTTTGCTGAATCCAAATTATCGTGAGGACTTAATCAATCATACTGTTATCTATTTGATTGCAGAATAGTAATATTTGATTTATACTCATCTGCATTAAAATGAATCTTTTATGCATGGTTGGGTTCACAAAAACCATTCGTTTGTCCTGTACACAAGGTTAATTTTGGCCCTTTCTTTGTTAAGCAGATCCCATTTTTCCTATCAACAAAAAACTTAGTTAAGTTTGGTGGATATTCAGACTAAACCTATCCCATACAGTAGCTGTTTTTGTGCAATCCTCTACTCATGGTCGCTAGTCTTTACTATGGCAAACTTTGCAACATGCAAGGTTTTTCTTTTTACGATCTAGTTAAGTTTGTCTTTTATCCTGTCAATCAGATTAAAACTTGCTATTTAAATAATGTGATTTGGAAGCTAAAATTATTCTTGATTTACAATGAAGGACACAAAGTCTCAGTGAAATATGGTTCTTTTACAATTGGTTAACAAAGTGAATGAATAGGTCACAAACTGAAACAGTTAAGACTCTGGATGTTATCCTCCTCCACATTGCGAAGCTTTGTTCAAGTTGCAATATCTTTTTCAAATTAAAACTTAATTAATCACAACAATAACAACCATGCAAGATCTGACAACTAGGAACACAATCTCTTCGGTTTGAGGCACCGACCTCGTTCCATGTGGGACACCAATCTCTCCAGTACACCTTCACAATATTGCTTCTTTAACAAATGATGGACAATTAATTTACTTCACAAAATCTTCTTGTAAATGATATACTCTTCACAAATTTGATGCACTTGATTTCATATACTTTCCTCTTTCAAGTCTGCATACTCATTCTCTTTTAGATCTGCATATACTTCTTTTAAATCTATATGTATAAACTCATATCTCTGCTGGTACATATGTTTTATCTTCAACACTCCTCACTATATACAAAATCTGCATTTATTACAAAGGATCTGCACATATTCTTCATTACTCCACCATTCATTATAAATCTGCCATAATTATCTTCTTTTATATCCCTGATATACAGATCTATTGATGTAGATTCTGATATATCTCTTTTTCTTTCACACTACAGCTCCCACTCTCATCCAACTCTCACATAAGGATTTCTTTATATCTTCTCAAGAGGGACGATTGCATCTAGAGACATCTCCTTCCACTTTGAAACATCATAACCTTTTATTACACATGTTGGTTAGGACAAATCACTCCACAAACAAATTGCGCACCATTTCATGATGTGTAAATAAGACAAATTTGTCTTATATGCTTTTTGTCTTTATGCACAAAACAAAGAGATCGCAGCCTTCTATAACATGGAATCGTTGCCTTTTGTCTTATTAGACTTTTGTCTTATATTGCTTTTGTCTTCTAATGCCACCTTTTCATAAAGTAATATGAATCGCTGCTCTTATTAATTTTAATCGCTGCTTTCCATAAACACTGCCTTTTAAAAGGAATTACTGCTCATTATTTAGTAATTGCTGCCCCTTAAATAATTATTGACTTTGATAATATTAATCTTTGCCTTTGTATGATCTTATTATGATCGCTGCCTTTAGTATCAATCACTGCCTTTATTCATCATTAATTTCTGCCTTGCTTAACCATCGCTGCATATTAATCCTTCACAAACTAGTACTGTCATAGAGGTTGGCCACATTCATTTCCATTTCTACATTCCTTCCCAATTCTGTAAGCTTTTCCTCATCGTCTGTAGCAGCTAAAATGAACAGGTCGGCCAGCATAATCTTTGTCATTAACCACCATTTGCACTAATACTCATAGAAGCATTATTATTTACTTTATCCTTTCCATCGACTTCTGAATCATCTTCTTTATCATTTCTGCTATTTTATTATTTGCATTATAGTGAATATTAAATGTTTACATCTGCACATGATCACCTATTATTTCCTTGGTATCAATGACAACTTTCAACGATCTTGTCTACTTTGACATCAGTGACAACTTGTCTTCTCACTTTTGACATCAATGACAACTCCCAACAGTTATCCATTTGATGGCAGAAATAGTAATATTTGATTTATACTCATCTGCATTAAAATGAATCTTTTATGCATGGTTGGGTTCTCAAAAACCATTCGTTTGTCCTGTACACAGGGTTAATTTTGGCCCTTTCTTTGTTAATCAGATCTCATTTTTCTCCTATCAAGAAAAAATGTAGTTAAGTTTTGTGCATAATCAGAGTAATTCTATCCCATACAGTAGCTGTTTTTGTGCAATCCTCTACTCATGGTCGCTAGTCTTTACTATGGCAAATTTTGCAACATGCAAGGTTTTTCTTTTTACGATCTAGTTAAGTTTGTCTTTTATCCTGTCAATCAGATTAAAACTTGCTATTTAAATATGTGATTTGGAAGCTAAAATTATTCTTGATTTACACTGAAGGACACAGTCTCAGTGAAATATGGCTCTTTTACAATTGGTTAACAAGGTGAATGAATAGGTCACAAACTGAAACAGTTAAGACTCTGGATGTTATCCTCGTCCACATTGTGAAGCTATGTTCAAGTCCCAATGTCTATCAACTTAATAGAGCTAAAAATGTATTTGCTAGACAACCAAGTGTAGTTATATCAACAAAAATACTGGTATCATGTGAGTAAATACATTTTGGAAGTGGTAGGTTATTTTGAGCTGGTGACCTGGTAGGATTTGGTTGACAAGTCCAATTTCAGCATTACTTTGTCAATCCAAGTGAAAAAGTGTAATACCTACAAACCTTTTCTTTCCAAATACTAACAGCTTTAAAAACAGATCTAATTGCACATATTCACGCAAGATTAGATTCAAATCAGAGATAGGAGAATTGTTCAAAAGTTAAAATTGTATAGGTAGTATACAAGAAGTCTCCATCAGCAATATGATGGTTATATATAGAGATTACAAGTTTTCTAAAGTCATCTCAAAGTCTCTATGGTATAGGCACAATTGATATAGAAAAGCATGCAAAGAAATTTAGAGAAAAAAATAGAATCAAAATCAATAGTAATGTCAACCAAAAAAAGGAAACTCAGCATGAGTTTTGGAAATGGGTGCTTTCAAAATTCTGGGAAATAGGGAAAAGAGACATAATTCATATACACACGTAGAAATTAGCAAGTATTGCACTCTCAGGAATGAAGAGACTAAGCTTTAACAAGACAAGAACATTGTGAAAAGGGAGAGGAAAACATGTAATGATGCTTGCAGGCTCTAACACTTAATTCATTATAAGGTCCTTAGACAAGATTACAAATTCTAAGACCCCCTAAGCTTGACTAGAGAGTTGGATCACTAAGATTGTTGTGGAATGGTCCTTGATCCGAATGGAGATATGTGAATTGTCGTCATATTGATGCTCCATGCATGCTTTGAGTTCCTTATGAAGTCGAGGAAGCATTTGTGAAGAACCCTGCTGGTTCTAACTCTGCCTCTAATGGTAAAATTGTATTGTTTTTGCGTTTTCTATTGTTTTGATGGATTTTTAACAAATAATAAAGAAGTTGCCAGGCAAGAAAATATACAAAAACTGAATAAACAAGTAACTATGGAGTAACTGCAATTATATTACGAATCTGGCAATTGCTACAAGTAAATCTTATTCAACAAAACATACCCGGAGGTCCTCAGCATAATTAAATATGAAACTTCTGGAACGAGCCAGGCAATATAGAAAAACTGACAAATCAAATCGCCCAACTCCAAATACTGATTTCTCCATGCTAGAAATTGGATCAAATGGCCTGGTAGTGCTAGGCGTCCATGATGAAGCAACCAGATGCTAGAAAAGGGAGGCGTTCCAACCTCCAGCTCACACGCCTCAGCCTTGAAGACGCCTGTAACCCTATGAAGAAGTACGGCCAGCAATAAATATTGTACGGCCAACTTATTTGGTGACAACCACTGCAAAATGAAGGCGCCTCAAACCAGTATGCCCTTCCTTATTGGAAAACTGCTAAAAAACTGAATAGTAAATCTGTTGCAGGCACAAATGGACTCCAGAATGAAGCCCTCTCTGTAGCAATGATTCAACTGGTCTTTCACAGCTTCAAGATTGCAGGACATTGAAGAATTGCCACTCTCCAATGGATGAAAATTGCTGAAACCCTTGTCTCAGGCACAACTTCAAAGAAGTCAAGAAATAATGTCAAATGATCAATTCTGAATGAGGTCGACTTCTCTCTTGCCTCTTTTATATTCTCCTCAAAAAGGCACAACTTTCCAAAAAGCTCATTAAATACATTTAAAATGTATTTAAGGTACTTTATACTTTTTAATTAAATTATCCCACTTGAGCATACCTTTTTGATTAAATAATCAATCTCACTTTATTAAATTTAAGTGTCTCACTTTTTTATAAAGTTAAAATATAACTTAATAATATCCCTTTTAATAATTAAATATAACTTAACCACTTAAATATTAATATCTCCCTTAATACTCAGTATTTTGACGTGCCGTCAGAAGTTGGGGTCAACACTGTATAACCCCCATGTGTCCAGGTGCCCTGACTAAAAATAGCATCACTGCCAGATTGACTTACTATAAATAGTAAGTCCCTCAAACTAAGCCAAACACTGATCTGCAAAGGCCTGGAATTGAACCCAATACTGAACTGAGGAAATGGAGTGACAACAACCTCCATCAACTGTCACTGAGACCCTCTATCCAAACATATTAGCCTACGAGGATCCAGGTAATAGGCTAACCCATCTGCATTCATCCTTGTGCTTGATGAACAAGATCCATAGATCTTTGGAAAATCATTAGTGATAGTATAAATATGGCTTCTTCATAGGGCACAAATGTCTATGTGAATGAGTTCCAAATGCTATGATGCACAATAAGTAGCAATTTTAGAAACTTCTCTCAATGATGTTTCACATGTACGTCACAAACAGGGCATATAGGGGGGAATCCATTGATCATTCTTTTGCTTATTGTGTGGCGTATTATGTCATAGATGATGTGCCCGAATTGATGATGCTAGAGAGTGTTGATACTCTCTCCCTTAGCAACCAAAGCAATGGATTGAGAAGGAGAAACACAAAGAGTAAAATGGGAAGCGACATAACCTTTGTGAAGAGAACTTATTCCTTTTTTATTTTCCTAGCATTTTCTTTGAGATCTCAAATTCAATGAAGACAATTGACGTGCTTATGGACAAATCTTCCACAATAATCCTATTTTTCTTTGAAAAAGTAAGACATACCTTGCTTACTTTTCTCGTTGAGAAGTTTCTTGACTTTGATGTTTTTCTTCTTCCATTTGTGTTTCTTTTATATGTGATTTGGTCCTTGGACTTCAGATCTCAAATGATCTTATTTGCAATATTCAGTGTAGAATATGTGGGAGTATGTAGATTTGACCAAAGTTTGACTACATGATTTCAAAATAAGGTCAATTTTTATCCAAAAACTCAAAGAACATTCCCAAAATGAATTTTCTTGAGCTTATTGAAAATGTAAAGAAATTAGATAAATTCCAAAAATTGCGGCTTGTACAATGAATTTGTGAAAACTCTAAAATTGCAATAACTTGGTTAAAACCAATCATAGAAATCTGAAATTCAGACTCTAGCTCTCCCATGTGAATCCCAACTTCCATGAAAACATTGCTAGAAAATTCGCAATGGTTTGCAAGATCTGTGTGGATCTTGAAAATTAAGGTTTTCTTGGAAAACACTATTTAGATGCCTTGTAAGAAAGTCTTGCCTACTTTGAAACCATGTAGAAAGAAATTAGCAAGTATGCACCCTTAGGAATGAAGGGACAAGGCTTGAACAAGACAAGGACAATGTGAGAAAAGAGATGAAAACATGTGATGGTGCCTGTAGGCAACAACACTTTATAAAACTTGATCCTTTATAGAACTTGATCCTTAGATGATGAAACAATGTGTTTGGATGTGTAGATATACATATCAATGCACATGCCCAAAGGAGGCCATCCTTAATAAGGCACTTAGCCTAAAATTCATTAGAAGGTCCTTATATATGATTACATATTCCAACAATACATAAGTTTGAAGAATACTAGAAATATTCAATAACATTTAAAATATACTAAACAAGTGTTGAATCATCAAAAACCAATGTCTGTTCACAACCAAAAATTGCCTTGATATATTACATTTTAAGTCCAAAGATCTATCATCTTCATAGATATAAGGATGTTTTTGCAAGACAAATAAGGTTAATTATATCAACAAAAACACCAATATCATGCAAGTGGATGCATTTTTTGAGTGGTAGGTTATTTTGAGCTGGTGACCTGGTAGGATCTAGTTGACAAATCCAATTTCTAAGTTACTTTGTCCAGCCAATGCAAAAAGAATTGAGAGTAATTCCTAGAAACCTTTCCTCACCAAATACTAACACAATTAAAAATGTGGCTAACGCACATATTCACACAAGATTAGATTCAAATCAAAGATAGTAGAGTTGGTTAAAAGTTGAAATGACAGGTTTTATACAAGAAATCTTCATTGACAATAAGATGCTGATATAAATATTACTAGTCATCTAAAAGTCACTTCAAGGACTCTATGTTATAGGCACAATAGAAGAAGAAGAATGTCAAAAAAGAAGTAGAGAAGAGAAATAGAATCAAATCAAAACTAACGTCAACTGAAATAAGGCAAATGGTTTTGAAAATCAGCACAACTTTTGGAAACACTGCTTTCTAAATTTTCAGAAATGGGGAAAAGAAACAAAGAGACATATAATTTATTTATGTGTAGAAATGTAGTTTTATATATACACAAATTAGAAAAATATTAAAATGATTTTTTAAAATTTAAAATATACTGAACAACCATTCAATCATAAAAATTAAAATCTGTGCACAACCAAAAATTGTCTTGATATATCAGGTTTCATAAAGAGATTGCATGAATAACCTTGACTAAGGTGGATTGGGACTGGCCACCTAGGTCACACAAAAAAGAAGGGTTGATATCATCAAGCTCAATCCCATGTGTGTAAGAGCTAGCTGGTCTTATAGAGCCTAAGGAAGACATTCTGCTTGTTGAAGGTTCTAGGAATCATACTCTAGTCATTTGTGACCTCTAATGAATGCTCATATTTCTATTAAATACATATGTTTATGTAAATATAATAAATATGTATGTTTATGTTTTGTAATGTCCCCTTCTCAGCACTAGTCCTATCTGGTGACCATTAGCCTATTTCAGAGGCTCGTAGGCTAGTCGGAGGTAGAATTAGGGTTTCCTTTTTTAGGAGGTTTCCTTCTGAGTTTTCAAGGGGTGTTCACAGGAGTTTGGCAGAGTGTCTTTTGGGTCTTTCTAGGTTTGTAGAGGGCTTCAGAGAGGTGTGACATGCATTTCAATCAAAGGATATTTTTGGACTTACTATTTTTAGTAAGTTACGATTGTTGTTTGGTTTGTGCTCAAACGAAGTTTGGAGTCACTATTTTTAGTAGTATGCTATTTTTAGTAAGTGCTATTTCTGGCAGTGAGGCAGTTCTGTTTTGGTAGTGGCTTCTCCAACATTCTTGGAGCTCGAAAAGGAAAGTTTTATAACTTAAGTCACATTATATTTCATTGTTGCTTTTGGCCCCCATGCCTAGGTGTTGTGACTTGAAGTTGTGTTTAAAAGGTGGGCCTCATTTTGGACACCCATATTGGAGATTAAAATGTTTTAAGTGATATTATTTGCCAAGGTAAAGTGGGCACCATATTTCACAAGCTATGAGTTTAATTTATAATATTATATTCCTCATATTTGGGCGTCTCATTTTGGAGGGAAAAGGGATTTGAATTTTTGGGTTGAAAACCTATAAGTATGCCTCTCTGCCTCTTCATTTGGTTATCCATTTTTATATCATAACGAAGTGTTGCTGAATTTTATTCAGACTCTTGCTTTGGGGTTGGAATACCTCCTAGCCTTATTTAGTTTCGAGCTTGTAAGATAGCTCCTACCTGGATTGTTGGTGCTCCTTCATTTAGAGGGTGCAACTGAGCTTCATTGGTGAGGGCGTTTTCTTCTATTTCAGTTTGGTGTGGCTTTGATGTCTTCTAAGGCATTTTTGGCGTGTTTCCTTTGCTGTTTTGTGTTTTTTGGAGTGCTCCTACATACCTAGCTGTTTCATGTTTATGCTCATACCTTCTTGGGGAGTTGGACGTTTTTTATGTCTAATGGCTCGTTGGAATCCTTGCTTCTGGGCGCCCCCTTGCCTAGAATCTTGTGATTTTTGAAGGTGAATCTAATTTATGGTTGCTGGTCGCCCTCCTTTGGGGTTGTGCTCTTTGGCCACTAGTGCTTTGGGATGCATGCCTAAATATTCTGAGCTGTTTGGTGGAGTTTAGCTTTTTGAACTTGGACGCCTAGCCCTTAGGCTTCGTTTGCATCTAGTTTGAGGTCATTCGGAGGAGTATGGAGGCAGTTGTGAGCATTTGAAGGTGTCCTAGGCTTGCTGATCAGAAAAATCAGAATGCTGCTTCTTTATATCAGACTTGGTATCTTTGTCATTTCTTCATATTTTCATGATGCCTCATCTTTATAATGTTTTAGAGTTGTATACCTAACACTTGGGCTATATTGTTGTTGATTTCTCATATGATATACTGTGTTAGTTATCATTTTGTAATCACTGATCTAGTAGTACTAATCAACCTTTCTTTCAGTACTTTGTATTTCCACTCCCTCTGAAAAGTGGTTGAGTTTCTTTATATTTCTGTTGCCTGCTGAAAAGTGGAAGAGGCTGGCTTGCCACCTAAGCATTTTACTTTCATTTACTTTTTCTGTAGCCCGCTGAAAAGTGGAAGAGGCTGGCTTGCTGCCTAAGCATTTTCATTTTCCCTATTGGCTGGCTTGCCGCCAATAGCATTGTACTTCCAACATTTCAAATTATTGTTATCAGATCCCCTTACACTGTATGCTCTCACCTTGCCCACTTTGGGATTTGGGTGATCAGTACGTGAAGGGTTGCTTTCATATTGTTATCAGAGCCCCTTGCATTGTATGCTCTCACCTTGCCCACTTCGAGATTTGGGTGATTAGAACGTGAAGGGTTACTTTCAGTTGGTTATCTTTCTTGGGCTAACGTTAACAGGTGAAGTTTTATGTGCTAAAAATTCAGAAAAAACTAAGGGGGATATTTCTTGTTTATAAACATCCCATTATAAGTACTTTCTATCTTGTAACCCCCATTTGATATAATAGATAAATAGGCCACATATATTGTGCAATGCCTCATTCTTCTCTCTCATTGCTTTATTGTTGCTTCATTACCAGCATTGGTATTAGAGCAAGTTTTTGGTGTTGGGGAGGTCTAGAAAGGAGGGTACAAGACTGGTCATGAGAATTTGAAGAGAGGTGGGAAGAGAGCAATTGAAGGAAGTGTTGTACCCAATCTGAAACTTGATTGTGGTACCTGAAACTTAATCATTGTCAAATTGTCATTTTTGTGTCATTTTTTTTTTTTTGCAAATTACTACCAAGGGGGTAGGTCTCGTTATATAATATATTACTTGAAATAATAGTTACATTACATGAGATGCATGCTGAGACACTATTTTGGTTTGAAGGTATAGATGGTTATCAAACCCGTGGCCAATTTGTTCATTCTATCTATCTCAATAGATGTCAAAATACCTTGATTTGCAATGGTGAAGTCTAAGAATGGCTATATGTTCTTATAAAAGCAGCCATGATATAGGTCCACAACTTTTGCCAATTTCTTATTCTTCTTCACCCTTCTACTGTCTATTTTGTTGCAGAGTAGTCCTTCTTTTGGAGATTTGTTGAATGACAATATAGCATTGATGGCCTCGTTGATGAAGCTTCCTTGAGTAGGCTATTCGCCATGAGTTTGCCAATCAGCTTCCACCTACAAGTCCTCATGATGATTGAAAGGAAAATATCAATAAGCCCTTCGTCATGGATATGTCCAGAATCTAGCTTCCCCAACCCAATGCCATCCGATTGGCTTGCTCTAGGGATAGATAATGATGTTGTCCATCTTTGGCCTTGTCTTCACTAGTATTTGTTATATAGAGAGGTAGTGAGGTTTAGGCCCCCTCGTGAATATCTTGCAACTCCTGATGAAATCTCTGGGGACGGTGTTTATCAGTTAGTTCAAGCAAGGAAATCCCTATGTGGGATTGCCATCTTCTTGATGTACTGAATTCATATGGTTGGGAAAGTCCTAAGATGATCATCAAATCATTTCGGGATTTCAAACTATCTTATTAGTTGTGACCCGTGATTTGCCAATCTATGTTTGTACATCCTAATTGATGAACTGTTGTCGGTCCTCTTTGAACAGTTTGCCTTGTGCTTCACCTCCGTGCCTTCGTCAAATCTTTATCAATGAGTTTTTGTAAATTGCACTAGTTTTCACCCTTGTTTGACACAATGACGCTCTCATACTATTCGATGCCATGGTTGGACAAATAGTCAACTAGACCATTGGCTTCCTTGTACACATGTCTAAGAGTATAACCATCAAGTGCCTCTAAGAATGTGTGGATTCTCTCGACCCACATTGAGGACTTCTAGCTTGGTGGCTTTCGTATAGTGATTGCCCTTATTACAATGACCGAGTCCCCTTCAATGTCAATATGGTGTAGATTCTTATCTTTGCAAAGCCGGAGGCCCTCGTAGAGGGCAACCAACTCCGTATCATTATTAGTTCCATTTGGGAGTTTGACAAATCCAACGTATACAAGTTTACCATTGTCATCTCTTATTATATATCCAACCCTGGATGCCTCGGGGTTACCCTTCAAGGCACCATCGAAGTTTAGCTTCAATCTCCCACTTGGTGGAAGTGACCATTTGGCCATGCTCTGATCTTTGGTTATCTTGATAGAATTGCCACTTGGTGTGATTAGGTGCGACCACTCTTTCTGTATCTTATGATCCCATGAGAAGTGAAACTTATATTTCCTCATTTTGGATTTCATGTTTTGGTGCTCACTTATCCTGATTTCAATTTTATTCATTATAACTTCAAGGGATGATTCCCTGTCTTTGAAAATTCTTGCATTTTTTTCTTTCCACAGCTACTAGACAATCATAGTTGGCAACTTCATCTAGAGTCTGGCACAAAACCCTTATTTAGCCTCGACCAAGTCTTGAAAACTGCATCGATATTTTTTGGTAATGGGCCTTGCCACCCAAGCTTGTTGTAGAAAGTCGACCAACATGCCTGGGCAATTTTGCATTGATTGCACAAGGAGGTGATCGACTGTTTCTTTGTTCTCTTTACATAGTATGCATCGATGTTGTCCGATTATTCCTATTTTTTGTAATCTATCCCTTGTTAAGACCCACTTGTGAAGAGCTATCCACGCGAAAGTGCTTGCTTTGGGCAATACATCTGTACCCTAGCAAAGGTCCTTCGGCCATGAGCCTTCATTGATTTTTGGACAAATGACTTTGTATCCAATTTTGGTGGTATATTTGCTAGATTTGGTAGCATACCAAAGGAGTTTGTCATTTCCATTTGAGATCAATAGTGGTCAGCTTGATAGTTCCTTTAACACTTCTCTTTGAACTGATCGTTCAACATTTCAAAGTCCTTCTATTTGAAAACCTACCTTGGAGATGATGATATCATTCTATAGTTTGTCTCCATAAACCTCCCCCATGATTTGTATAGCGTCCTCCGTTCTCGAAATGCTGGCTAATAATGTGTTTCGTCCCAAGAATCGAACCAAAATGAAACGTTACAACCACTTCTAATTCTCCAAGTGAGATGATCTATTATTGTTGGCCTGAATTTGATAATGAAATTCCAGATCTGTGCCCCATGGGAGGGTTGGCAATAGTCAAGTTTTGTTTAGGGTCATCATTGTCTAGATATTTTGTACGCAATAACTTGCTCCACCAAGCGTTGAGATTTTGGAAGATTCTCCATGAGAGTTTGGCCCTGAGTGCGATGTTGTGTAATTGCATATCATGTATGTTTGCTCCCCCATAGTTTTTGTTTTTCTTTACCGTATCCCATGCTATTAGGGGAACACACTTCTTTTCGTTAGATCTTTCCCATAAGAACTTCCATTGTATGCCACTCATTTCTTTAGTAGCTTTGTTTGACAATTTGATACATGACAACATGTAAATGGGAATGGCTGCAATGACGGCTTTGAGCATAGTAATCCTCTTGGACAGAGTGAGCCTTCTACCTTTCCAACTCTCTGTCTTCTTCTTGCACTTGGAGATTGTTTCCTCCCATAGGCCAGATTTTGTCGTCCCCTTGAATAATGGCATGTTGAGGTAGGTGGACGGAAGACAATTAGTTGTGAACTCCAAGATGGTGGCAATTCTTCATTGCACTGTTTTGTTAGTGTTAAAGAAATAAATTCTCAATTTCTCCTTGTTTATATCATTATATGTTGCCCCGAGACATCATTGTACTTTGTGAGGGTATTCTTGATGATTTCCGTTTCATTGATTGATGGATTTCCATAAAGGAGGGTGTCATCTGCAAAGAGTTGATGGGTGATAGTTGGGAAGTCATGTGAAATCTTGATGCCCTTACAGTGTCCTCGCTTTGCCATTGAGGAAATTATTTTGTTGAGTGCATCTGCCATTAATACAAAGAGGAAGGGGGATAAGGGGTTGCCTTGTCTTAATCCTCTAGTTCCTTTGAAAAATTCGCATGGAGCCCCATTGATCACCACAAAATATCTCGCGGTATAGATGCAATCGAAGACCCAATTAAGCCACTTCTTTTTGAATCCATATTTTTCCATTATTTTGAGTAGGAATCTCCACCTTACTTTGTCATAGGCTTTGCTTATATCCAATTTCAAAATCATAATTTAGGAAATTAGGGACCCAATTAGGCTAAAAAATTTAGGGGGAGCAAAACCTAGTGTGAAATTGTCAAGGGTGACAATTTTCAATGCTACAATACCATTTACGAATTAACACTTTCAGGTTAGGGATTATAAACCACATCTTTTCAAAGTGGAATTGACTCTTTGGTGGATGATGTTCCTTCAATATATGTAGATCTACTAGAAAGTGATTAGAAATTGGGATTGATCAGATTTGGGAGATCGGGAGAAGAGACCATTTGAGCCAAGTTGCAGACAATAGAAAGTGGTCAAGCCTCTTCGCTATGTTGGTAAAATCCACTTCTCCAGTTATTCCATCTGTAAGTCCCGTTTGATGGGATGATATCTATCAAGCTATTGTCATTTACGAATTCTAAGAAGTTCTTTTGTGTTTGTGTGATTCTGCCCAAACCTCCAAACTTTTCTTTTTGATCTAATATAGCGTTAAATTTGCTTCCAACTATGAATTTTCGTCTATTGTTTGGAACTCATTATTTAGATTTTTCCATAAATCCTTCTTCTCTCTTGTTTCGGTGGGTCTATAAACATTAAAAACAATGAAATTGAGGTTTGTGTTCAAACTTTGTACCTTTGTTGCCATTCAATTTGATTTCATTGTGATTGGCTCGTTGGTGACTTTGTTAGTCTTCCAGATTAGCTTGATCCCTCTAGATGCTCCGTTTGCTTTGACAAAGTGCCCAAACCATCCTTTACATTGTCGAATGAAATTTTTAGATTCTTTTTTGCCTAATTTAGTCTCTTGTAGTAGAATCAAATCGATTAATTGACATTCCAACTAGTGCTTGATCGTGCGCCGCTTGTTAGGGGTGTTTAAGCCCTTAACATTCCATGTGAGGATCTTCATTGCTCTCCAAGGGAGGGGTTTCCTCCCTTGGATCTCAACTTGCAGGTTTTAATTGAAGCTTGGTCACGGTTGAGGGCTTCTTCCTTCCTTTTCTATTTGTTGGATTTTCATTTAGCTTTGGGATTAACTGATCCAAATCTCAAAAATTTTGCAGCCGTTTGGCTTATGCATCTAGGGTTGATAATGCCAATTGCATCCTCCACTTCCTCATTCTCTGACAGGGGATCCACCTCCTCATTTTCTTCTTTGCCCGGTTCCTCATCCTCGTTTTCCATCTCGTGGTAACTTCCATCTTTTGCCTCATCGCCCACCTTGTTTTGCACCATTGTCTAAGATGCCTTGGGGAGTGGAAGGGGGTGTTGCTTTCTTTCTTAGAATTTGGGAATGTCGGATTGTCCATCATGTCCTGATTTGTGACTTTTGGTCTCGAGACTTTCCGGATCTTTGGGGGAATCGTTGGCAATTTTCTTCATAATGGCTATGAGCTTTACACTTTAAACAAAAAAAATTAGGTTTTTCAATTTCTATGCCTTGTGTCTGTTTTTCCTCCCTTGTAATTAATTTGATTGTCTTTGATATTTCTTGTATTGCCATAATTTGTATTTGAGCACAAATTAGGGTTTTGCCATTACGAAGATTCACATTGATGGTGCGCCCAATTTTGTCGCCTATCATGACTAAACATTTGCCGGACCAATATTCGTATGGTAGATTGTATAGTCTTATCCAAATTCGACCCTCTGTAGGCAATGTGTTCAAAGGGTTGAAATTTAGTTTCCATATGTGTAGGTATAAATAGGAGGAACTGAAATGCCACTCTTCAATTTCCAATATGTTGTCCCTTTGATTTTTGGTTTTGAACACTACCACGATCCCTTTCCCAATGAACGGCTTTCCAAAGAATCGCCCAATTAGAGCAGTGTTTTCCAATTCTTTGGATTCGTTGACCACGGTCTCCATAACATCGACCTGAACCTTTGATTCTTACTTTGTTTTGCCCTTGCAGTATGTGTTGGTCTTCTTTGGTCTGTCGTAGCAGCAATTTCCAATCTCCCTATCTTCTTCACAATCTGTGCCTGTCTAGTCCTCGCCTTGTTGCACGCACTTTGCTTTGCCTTGTTCAAATTTGCGCTCCATTTTTTCCTATTTTCTATTTATGTGTCAAAATTTTGTTGAAGTAAAAAATAGCTGTTTTTAGTCAAATTGAATTGTTGCGTTAAAGTCCAAATATGGTCATTTTCTGAGGGAGTTGCAAATTGTTATGCCAAAATCTAGAAAATGTCAAATTGTTAAATGTTTGTAGCTTGTTTGTCAATTTTAAACTTATTAATTATTTATTAATAATTCTAAAATTAAAATTATTGTTAGTAATATTAATTTTTAATTATTATTATTGGTCATGTTCTTTTTGTTATTTATAGACACATTTCTTGTAGCTTTGTTACTGTAACAAACTTCATGCCTTTGGATCAATAAACTTTGCATTTTCACCTCTTCTCATGTAATGCCCCCATTTTTGGGTTCTCTTGCATTGCAGTTGGCTTTGACTTTCTTGGTGTGTGCGTCAACCTTATTAAAGGGGTTAATGTTGTCATTGATGTCAAGGAACTTGTCGATGAGGAGGAGAAAATTAATTTACAAAAATAATGGTTGATATTATATATGGGTTGAATTGTGTGTAGCCCCTTTGGAGGATTTTTAAATGCAAAATCAAATTAGATAATTTGAGACGACCCCCCTCTTGGAACCTCCCCATTTGAGGATTTTTAAATTCAAAAATAAATAAATTTTATATTTTTTTATGGGGCTCCCAAAGTAGATGACCCCTTAGAGTAGAGCGCCCACCTTGGGCAAATAAATTAAAAATAAATAAATGTTATGTTTGCAAAGTGGGTTGACCCTCCCTGGAGAGTCACCTCCCTTGGGTGAAGGGTCATGAAGTGAGTATAAACATAAGTTTGAAGAAGGGGTAAAAAGCAATCAAATCTTGGGTGGTAGGGTGGGCCCCCTCCCTCTCATCATATTCCTTCTCTCACCCATGAGATCGTGGGAAAAACAGAGGCAAACTATTAGAGGACAAGTGGAGAGGGTAAGGGGCGTCGGACGGGGAGCGTAAGCTGGCAGTGCAGTGGCAAGGCCACATCATCGCACATGCCATCACAAGCAGCCGGAGGAACGTGGAAGGCAAGCTTTCAAAAGGCGACAGTCCGGCAAAACGAGGAGATCTCGGAGGCACCGGAAATCTTAATGACACATTAAGCCAAGAATAAACAGAGCAACACGTGGAGTACGGTCGCCAGGGAAGTTTCACTTAAAGCGGCCGGGTGCAGATGTTGATTCTCACGAGGTGCTAGTTGAATGAAGGCCGAGGGTGGTAGGACAAAATTTAACTGCAAGGACGGATTGCCTTGCTTAAACATCATTTCAGGATCGGGTTCAGTGGCTCGGCCTTGTTGGATACGGGTTTTTTAAATGAGGACTGATAATGGCATTTTTATTGTATGGTTTTCGAATTTGCTGTGTTGGCTGTCTTTGTGTAGGGAAATCTCGACTGGAGGGCTGGCAATGGTGAAGATGGGTAAATCGAAATTTATCATTTCTATTTCAGTAGAGGGACTGGAAAGCTTTGGAGTTGACACTCCTGTTTCTTTGGAGGCGACAGAGAGACAAATTGCTTTCAGGGAAATCACCTATCAAAGGTTGAAGAGAATTCTGCTTGAGGACGATCCCTTAACCATGGTAGCGGTCAAAATGATGTTAAGGAAGGGCCACTTGGAGAGAAGGGAATTTGCGAGGGACAGCGCACATATTTCTTCTCGATTCCTGGCCGTCATGTTGGACCTGGAAGTGTCGAAGGCAGAAGCAAAGGAGATAATGGTGCATCTTTTTCGGGGTGACCTGTCAGGAGGGTTAGAGAAGACACTGAAAGTAGCCTTCATTGGCAAAGGAATCCCGTGTCCATCGGACCTGGAACTCCTGTGGGAAACAGAAGAGGCAGTAAAAGTTTATCCCTTCCTTCTGGATCTAAAAGGACCAGGGCTCATGAGACACAGAATGGTCTCAGCCATGGCGGTCGAATTCCTAAAGAGGAAGCTGGGGTTGGTGCCGAAGGAGGGCATGGATTGGGTGGAAGACTTCACCCTGTTTGCAGAATTGAATGGTTTTCTGTGAGGCTCTGTCCCAGTGAATTAATATTTTGCTTATAAATATAATTGGTACTGGTCTTTTTGAAATTTTGTAGTGGGACTGCATTTTGTTTTGTATCGGTCATAGGCAGTTCCTGGGCTGACAAGTTCAGTTTTTATAGATCTAGTTTTCATGGTAGACTGGTGGTCTCTCCTGCTACGCAGACGAATTGTATATTTTCTTAAATCTAATGCAAAAACATACCCTTACGTATGAAAAAAATAAAATTAAAAATTGATATTATTAAAAAATAGAAAGAATTTTTTTTTTAAAGTTCAAAACAAAAATGAGAAAAAGTAGAAAAGCTATTTGAGGAAAAGTGGCACTAACTTTAGAATAAGCAACATCAGTCTCTAACTCATTATTTAAAGCATCCTTGACTCATACAATCAGCAGAATTCATTCTTTCAACAGCAGGTTGCAGCAGTACAGCGTAGTTTAGAGCAGATTTAACAGTAAATAAAGAGTAGAATTCCTTCTTATAGCAGCAGGTATAGCAGGTTGCCACAGAAATAGCATGCAAAACATTCATTTTTGCAGAATTTTGATAAATCAATTAGCAGCAGAAGGTGCAATAGCAAGATTCAATATTAGAAAATTGTGTTTTTGCAATCCTTTATCAGCATGAACAGCAGCTGTAAGAGTTTTTTTCCAAAGGAAAATTGTCATAATAGCAGCAGTCTAATCTGCTCTTTTCAATCATGGTGTTAGCTAATGGATATCACCTATTGAAATTTTAAGAGCAAGTATTTTGCAATTGCCAAAGCAAATGGGAGGAAATTGTCAATAATTATTTGTGACAAATCTAGCATTTGGCAATCAGATATTCATCATTTGAAGGGTTTATTGGAGCTAGGGTTTCAATTATTCAAGATAGTGGAGGAGATAGAGAGAGGAAGAATTGCTAGAATGTCAAAATTTCAATGTCTTTAAAGATCCGCCATGTTTAGAGTAGAGGAAAAGCTGCAGAATCATCAAAGTCATCTAGAGCCGTTTATTCAGAAGCCTTTTTTAACCTCCACTAAAAATAGCTTGCACTATTTTTTAGCTGTCACCATTTTCAAAGAGGAGAGCATATTCAGAGTTTTGCAAATTTTTGACTAGAGTCCACACTATTGTTAATTTTCCATTATTTTTATCATTCACTATTTTTACAAAGTTGGCTATTTTTATATCATTTGTCTTGTCATGTGATAGATGTGAGCATTAAGAGATTGTAATAATTTTAGTCGTTAGTTGAATTGGCAGTTGCATTAGAATTAGTGGATGAGGTAATTTGTAATGAAGTTTGTAGGCACCAACCCACTGGAGACACCAATCCCCACAATTGAGCACCAACTCAGCAAGAGACACCAACCTCTTTGATATGAGGCACCAACCTCGTCAATATGGGGCACCAACCTTTCCAATATGAGGCACCAACCTCTTCAATAGAATCTTGTCTTCTTGAGAATAAATCTTCTTTACAAATAGCCTTTAATGATCTCCTTTTATATTCTCCTCAAAATCTTCACACACAAATCTGTCTATATTCTCTTTCTTAAATATTCATACACAAATCTGCATATACTCTGTTTCTTAAATCTTCATACACAAATCTGCATATATTTTTCTTCTTAAATCTTCTTGTTCTTGAATGATATATCTTTGTGTCTCACACACTTCCCTTCTTCACAAATCTGCTTGTATGATATTACATTTATTCCACTCTCCTTACACATTTCTTATTCCCTTTTATATCTTCATATTTCTATGAAGAGATACATCCTTTCAAAGATAATGACCCTTCAAATAGTTATGACTCCTCTTAAATAATAATTGCTTCCTTTTCACACATATCCACAATAATATATATTTTTATCCTCCACATTCTTCTCTCTTGACTAATAGATCTTCCTTTCTATTCCACACTCCTCTCTCTCTTACTTTCCATAAACTCTATTTATATCTTTACATCTCAATGAAGAGTTGCATCTCTTTGAAAAGAGAAACTCTTTAAAAGGATATGTCTTTTTGTTAAGACTAATTGCTGTCTTTTAATACTTTTTTGTTCTCCTTAATGGCTGCCTTTGAATGATCTTTTATTATTTTTTTGTTCTTCAATGGTCATAGTTCTTCAACATGTCTCTTGACTATTCTTAACCAGATCTTCAATTAATAATATTTATTCACATCATTCTTCTATATTCCTCTTATTTACTCAATGCTACATATTCTAATTGCATACACTTCTTCTTTGAATAATAAAACCTTCCTTTTTTTATACCTCACTCACTCTTGAATGATAAAACTTTCCCACACATAACATCTCATGGAATGATTTATCTTATATATCTTGTCTCATCATGAGACGCAACCCTTCACGTACCCTTGTGACTTTTGGTTAAAAGTAATCTTTGTTTAATATTAATTAATTTCTTTATCATGTAAGAAGCACTTCATAATATATCTTCTATTCATTTCGCTATTGATATTTGATTCAATCCTTTATTTAATTCAATTTACTTCATCATTGATATATGATTCATTTCAATATTGATATATCTTTTGTTGCTCCACTCACTCACTCCATGTTTTATCTACTCTTCTCAATCTACTTTTACTTGGTTTTCAAACATCAATTAGTGGCCTTTGGCCTTTGTCCATCATACAATTTCTTCTATTGACAAAGTGCTCTTCTCACCTTTAACATCAATGCCAATATTCTAACAATCTCTCATACTCTTTTGACATCAATGACAATCAATTCCAACATAAGCCAAAAGCCAAGGATGAGGTGGAGGTGTAATGTCCCCTTCTCGAGCATGATCTTCTCAGATGACCGTTGGCCTATTCTGGAGACCCGTAGGCTACTCGGACAGTTTGATTAGGGTTTCTTGTGTGGAGGTTGCGGTTGCTCGTGAATTGGTGATTGAACTGCGGATTCCTTCTGGGTTTTCTGTGGGCTTCGCAGTGATATGTTTCTCTTGGCATTCTGAGCACTTTCTGGAATTTACTATTTTTAGTAAATTCTATTTCTGGCAGTGGTCCTATTGGTCTCAGCACAGTTGACTTTCCTCTTCAGTCGACTCAATTGGTTTATTCAATTTTGGCCTTGGGATGCAGTTTCAGAGAGATAAGTTCATTTCAATTAAATAACATTATATTTTAATGTTATATTCCCCCTTGGCCTAATCTCTTAACTTAATGTTGTTTTAAAAGGTGGTCTTTAAGGGGTGGCGCCATCATTGAGATTATTTTATAATTATTAAGGTTGAATTAAAACCTTAAGTTGGACGCCAATATTGAAGTGATGAATTTAATTAAAGTCAAAGTTGAAGCCTTGAAGAAAGTTCGCCCTTTCTTGGAGGGAAAAGGAATTAGGGTTTCTTGGAGCTTCTGGAAAGGTCTTCGCAAATTATAAAAAGGCATCTTGGGTCTTCACTTGGTATCTTTTGTCTACAGTATTGTTACTCTGCCGGAATGGTATTGGATTGCTTCGAGGAATGAAGGCCTCCTAGCTCGGGCATTGCTTCTTGCTTGCAACACAACAACTAGTGATGAAATAGTGTAGTTGTGAGTTTGCATTGGGAGTTGTGCATTGTAATCAGCTTGTAGCTTTCTAGTTTCAGATTTATGCATGTTAGAGAATTCTGGTAATTGCATTTTAATACAGCAGATTGTCCTTTTTATTCATAAGTCAAAAAATATCAAAAAGATTCTTTTGGGTACTGTCTACTTCTCTCTGTTTGGTAGGGGCGACCCTTTCCTCCAGTTTGTGGAATTTTTAGTAAAGCTTTGGATTTTTAAAGAGAGGTCGAACTTCTTGCTGGGCCGTACCATCTGCCCTTGCATTGATTTCCGTGCATAAATTAAATAGGGGTTTTTGATCAGCTTTCAGTGTTCTAATTTGGTCGCCATCATACTAGGATCATTATGCAATTCGTCTCATGAGATTTGATTAAGTTTGGAGCAAGTTGTGAATGAATTTGTGAGTTTCAGGGCTGCTGTTCATGCACGTGGAAATCTGGACTGTCAAAAATCAGATTATCAGGTTGGCTTTTAAAAGTGTAGTTTCTGATTAGAGCTTTCTTATTCATTGAAGGGAATTCTATAAATATTGTTGCAGCTCTATTACATTTTGATTCATATTGATAGCAAGGCAATGTCTAACATTCTGTAAGCTGGCAGTAGTACTGATAGCAGTTTATAATCTTGCTTTATCAATTTGTAATGCTCAACTCTACTTTCAGTATTTGCTATTGTATTTCCTTTATCTCCGCCCTATGGTAGCTACTTTCCCACTCCGGGTTAGAAAGCACATTCTGGGTGTCGAGTACTTTCAGCATTATAGTTATTTCTTTCAAGTATTGTAATTTCTGTTATCTCCGCCATATGGTCGCCTCATTTCCGTATTGGATTGAGTAGCACATACTTGGTGTCGAGTGTGCTTTCAGTACATTAGATTTCAGGGATCCTCTGACCACATGCTCGTCGTTCGCCGGCGCATCTTGGTTAGAGTTCTTGCATAAGCATTTTGATTAAGATCCTCTGACCAATGCTCACACCTTGCCCACATCAGGATCCTGGTGTACATTCTGGTTAGAGTTGCTTCAGCATCGTTTTGGTTTAGCTGCTAACCTTAACGGGTGCATTGGTTTGTAAACTGTTATTGAAAATTCAAAAAAATTTTGGCTCGGAATATTTCAGGAGGCTTGGGAGGATTTCAAGCTTACAAGCTTGCATGCTCACACATGTGTGAGCAAGGAGTGGGGTGAGTAGGCATGCTCACACATGTGGGAGCATGGGGAGAGCAAGGACATGTCAAATGATGGTGGATTTAGATTTTAATCCATATGACGATGTTTGACGGTTAGGATTGAAAGTCCGTAGATTAAAGAATTAAACATAGAAGAAAAATTAGTGGTGTTAATTAGTCTCAATTAATCGTGGATTAACTAATTAATTGAATTGGATGAATTGAGGGCTAAGGTTATTTAATTAAATTGCTTTAGTCAATTAACCTTAGGGAAGAAGTGGAAATTAATGGCAAAGGGTAATTAATTAAATAATCTCTAGAAAAAGTTTGGGGTGTCTACAGAAAAAATTAATCTCTAGATTCAACAATTACTTGTATCTTTATTCCCTTCACTACTGTATATCACTACAGTCTACAACCCATGAGACACCAGTAAAAGAGGGGAAAATTGCTTCCAAGAATATGTCCCCAAGAATTCTTTAAATTTTATTTATATAGAATTGAACAACATTTACAATTTCATGTCTCTGTGTGCACAGACCTTAACAGATTCTTTTGCACACTACCATATACATATATCTAAACATCATGCATTTCAGGCACATCAACTACATTTGAGTTATCTGATCCTTGGGCCCAACTATATTTTGCATTAGAAGTCTTCATGAAATTGATTAAAGCAGGTCTTATATACAATTATGCTTTGTTTATTATATTTATTCGCTACAAACATTTTGCTTGCTAGTAAATTGTTTTTGCCAGACATTGCAACATCAGTTTTGGGCTAGTTAAACCTTGTAATACTCACTTTTTATAGTTAAATTATGCAGATTGTTGCTTCATTATTTAGAAGCATGCATTTTCCTGTTAATGCATGTTATATAAATTGCTGAATTGGATCTATGCCTTTACCATGCAGGTGTCTGTTCTAAGCATCTCAGCCAATGAAGCTGTGGAGGAGGCCTGTTTCCGTCACAAAGCTGCTCCAACGGTGTTGTTTCTACTTAAGTGCAATATAAATGCCTGATTAATTTGTGCTTCTTACTGATTCTTGACTTCTAAATAATTCCTCGGTGCATTTCTATCATGAATTTTATACAAAACTGCCGAGGATGTATATGTAGATGATCAGATGGAAATTCTTTGAGTGATTATTTGTTGTTTTTTAGGTTACTGATTTCCTTCTATGTAGTCTTAAAATGCAATCTATCACATATAGACCAAATTATTTTAGAGCTTTTTGGAAGTATGAATATCTGTTGCTTTTAGGTTACTAATTTCCTATAATGCAGTCTTAAAATGTAATCTAACATGCATAAACCAAATTATTTAAGAACTTTTGAAAGTATAGTGTAGATCACATTATAATCAAAACTATGAGTTCTCAAGGCTAACGTGTTACATTTATGAAGAAGATAGGACACAACTATGAATTACCAATGTACAAACAGTTTAAACATTTTGCAGATAAAGAGTTATTGTTTTGGCTTTGATCATGGCCAAGCAAACTGCTAAGTCACATCTACGTAGTAGCCAATTTTATTCTGTAAAGATTCTGAACCTCAAGGGATAAATGAAGTCACATCTATGTAGTAGCCAATTTTATTCTGCTAAGTCACATCATGGCCAAGCAAACATTTTGCGGATAAAGAGTTATTGTTTTGGCTTTGATCATGGCCAAGCAAACTGCTAAGTCACATCTACGTAGTAGCCAATTTTATTCTGTAAAGATTCTGAACCTCAAGGGATAAATGAAGATAGCATACAAGTGGCTAAGATAAAGTGGGAGATGCCACCTGCCACCACAATTAAAAAGAATTTTGATGTTGCAGCCAAAGATAACATAGGACCAGCAGGTTGCTGTTTAATTTTTAGAGATAGTGCTAGACAACCTATTGCGTTCTTTTCCCTTCACATTGACAATGATAGCAATAGTCAAGGTGAAGCTATAGCTCTTTATAAAGTACTTGAGACTAGCAAAGAAAAAGTATAGAAGAATATTTGGGCTTAAAGAGGCTCTCAAATACACATCAAGGGCGGTCAGTTGGCATTGCATGGATTAAATATTGAATGCAACAATTCAAGACAACCTAATGATTGCAGACTCATTTGACTAAATCAGGTTCTCACACATCAAGTGCAAAGGTAACCAGGCAGCTGATTTGGTAGCCAACAAGAGGACAGATCTTTCAGTTACTCATAATAACAATGAAGTTTTTATTTAAAAATCATTTATTGAGTGAGGCTTAGCTTCTTGATTAAGGATGCTCAATGGTCACAAACTCTTAATAAGACTAATGGAGGTTATGTGTAGGTTTTACATTTTATCTATGCATTTCTTGTGGGTATTGTCAATTCATAACTGAAGTTTCTGTAAGATAGATGTTCGTATGTGAGTGTGGTGCATATCTTAGGTAAGGGAGCTTTGGAGGGGATCGAAAATATCCTTGTTAGATAATTTTTAATGGAAATTTGATGAATATATGGATTCTCATGAGTGGGGTCTCGGCCCTTAAATCTTTTTCCCCCCTATTTCATTTCCCTTAAATGAAAACTTGAACAGGTTTGGGCCAAGAAGTGCATGAAATTTGAGCACGTGGATTTGGTGGATTTTTACTTGGTATAACTTTGCATGTTGGTAAGAGCCATTTTCACCCTCCCCTCAAAGCTCTATAGAATGTTTAAGGTATGTTTTGTAGTTTTTCCTCCTTGTGCTTGCAAAGCTTGAGAGGCTTGTATGAATGCTTGTTTTTTCTCGTGTTTCTCAAATATTTTGGTTATTTCCTTCAGTTTATTTGTTAATGCTTTGAGTTTTGTTGAAACCCCTTTAATGCTAAATTTCTTCTTTTGAAGATGGTGCTTTTGTGAAATTAAAGGGTCCTGCCTTATCATTTTTAGCTCTCTGTTTCAGCCTTTTTGTATGGGTTTTTGTATGGCAGACTGGGATTGTTGTCTTTGTGAAAGATTTTGTTAGGTCTCCTAGTCATATTTTTAGGGTGAAGGGCCTCTATGTTACTCAAGAAGATGGAGAAAGATCTCACAAAAAGCTTTAAGTGGTGGTTCATTTAATGAATTTATTTGAAGTTGAGGAGATAGATGGAAGTGGTATTACCATGTGATGCCAACAATATTATGGTGGAGCAATGATCATTGGGAGTGATGAAAAGACAAGTGCTTGAGGTTGAGTGCAAGTGACTTGAAGGATGTTAATGGAAAGAAGTAACTAGCCTCAATGGAAGTTCTTTCTAAAGATATGATGGGATGTTCATAGAGTTCAAAGAAGAATGAAAGGACATTAAAGAGTTTTGGTGTATGACCTATTGGATAGAATGGTGTACTAGTGCCAATTGGTTCAAGCATGCATTTTGTGATATTTGTCAAGTGATAGGATATACATTCAAATATTGCTTGTTCAACAAGAATAAAGGTGCTTGAGCTTGGAAAGAGTGACTAGTCCGAGCTATAACAACCCAAGCCAATGGAATAACATTAGTGCCAAATCAATCAAGGTGGTAATAACAACAATTCAATCCAATATGATCCAACACAATGAAGAGCACAAAAGATTTACTGAGACGGAGGGTGGGGGGGGGGCGGTGTGAATTGGTAAATCTAAACCAACTTTTTCACCTTTTAACTTTCTACACAAACTTAGACTTTCATCAACATCAACTTAATGATATGAACCAATTTACACAAGTTGATACAGCTTTATTGAAATAATAATTTTTTTTTTTTTCAAATGGAAGTAGGCACCAACCTACTTGATTTACAAGTGAGATGATTTAGTAGGCTACAACCTACAAGGGACACCCAAACCTCTTTAACTGTTTAGTAGGCACCAACCTACAAGGAGCACCAACCCCTAATGCAAGACACCAACCTTGACTTGATGGTTGCAAGATGATGCCTTCAATCTGACCTGCACTATCCCAATCCTCCAATCTGCCTTTGGTGATGAATGATCTCACACTTAGCCCACACAAGGAGATGGGACTTCAGATTTAGAATGCTCACTTATACAACCACACTTCTCAAAAATGATTTGATGCCACATATATAAGTTACTCAAGGGTTGCAACACTTAATGAATGATCATGCTGTTTGTTCACATAGCTTTCTCAAAAAGACGTCTCTCCTTAAATCACCAATTGAATGTTTGTTTTGATTTATTAAATCTGTTCATGATAAACAGATCGCATCTTCTTGGAATGGCTGATTTCTTCAAGAAAAGAACATGTCCTTTCAAAATAATCACAGACCCGTCTTTTCATAAAGTAGATTAATATTTTATTATTATAGAGGATGTTTTCAGATTTAGAATGCTCACTTATACATCCACACTTCTCAAAAATGATTTGGTGCCACATATATAAGTTACTCAAGGGTTGCAACACTTAATGAATGATCATGCTGTTTGTTCACATAGCTTTCTCAAAAAGACGTCTCTCCTTAAATCACCAATTGAATGTTTGTTTTGATTTATTAAATCTGTTCATGATAAACAGATCGCATCTTCTTGGAATGGCTGATTTCTTCAAGAAAAGAACATGTCCTTTCAAAATAATCATAGACCCGTCTTTTCATAAAGTAGATTAATATTTTATTATTATAGAGGATGTTTGGCTAAGTGAATAATACTCACGCCCCTACAAAAAGAAGTCATATTTTTCAGAGTATGTGTCTCTTTGAATTCGCATTAACCTTTCTTAAACACGTCCTTTCTACAACATACACATTAGTCTTTCTTTAAACGCATCTTTTCTAAAACACGTCCTTGACAATTTTGCCTCTTCTTAACAAACCACCGCATATTCTAAACAAATCATCGATCTGTTGCATTACATAAATCATTGTTTTCTTTTAATTGTAACATACCAACGCATTGTCTTTGCCATGTAATAGATTTTACCTCCATAATCTCAAGCGGCGGCAAACACCCTTTGGCTATCTTCTACAAGGCACCTTCTACGTTCACTTCACGGGATGTGGCGGCACGCAATATTAGTGATATTGATGATTCACTTAATTAAATCTTCCTGTATCCTTGATAATGAAGGCTTCGTGTGTATAGAATATTTTATGCCCGACGCGGATGCTAGATAAGCCGTAGACCAACAAATCGATCATTCCATTCTTCAATAAATATATCTGTTATATTCGTGGAGATCTTTGAAAATGATCATACTAAGTATTGTCGAGACTTTTTGTCTCTTCCGCCATTTAATATAATTTGTTTGTTATCCTTCAAAGTTTTCTCTTCATGGTTTATTTCAAATCTCCCTTCACCATGTTTGAAACTCCTCATGACATTTTGTGATGAACTAAATATTAACAAACTGATCGTTAACAAATCTGAACAATCTTCAAACTGACAATCTAACTGAGTATTATCTTTGTGTCCTTAATGACAATAGTCTTCTTATTATTCTGTCCAGACCTGTAATAGAAATTCTAAACCATAGTCTTGACTTATTGATGTCATTATCACATCCTTTTACTAATGGTATGATTACTAACATTGTCTCTTCTTTCAAACTTAATGAATCTGATGTAGAACAGAAGTGTGATGCAGCCTGTGACAATCACAACATTCACATTTTTCTCTATGACTTTGAATGCTCTACAACCTCTCTCTTTTTCTCAAAACTGACTTTTGCATTTACCAATATTATTGTATGTAACATCTGGCTTCACATCTTCATTACTGTATTGACATCAATGACAAAATTTCCAACACACAAATCCCTAATTTAGCTCACAAAATGCAACAAGTGGGAGTCTCTTTGCATGAGACTTCAAACTGACCAAATTGGTAATGGAAGAATTTTTTGTTAGTGGTGTGGACCAAGTGATTATGAGAATAATGGCTGCTTAAACAAATTAGGAGTGGATGTGAATATGAATAGAGTCAAATCATCAACACTTGTCACCCATGGAAAAGGAAGAAAATTGTACACCCTAAACTAGTCAAAAAGAGAGAAGTTTCGTGGATGTTATTTGTAATATCAGTTATTTGTAATCCTGTAGATGTTAATGATCGGTTAATGTGTAACTGACTGTTGTTCCATACATTCATCTATATCATTGATCCCAGTCAAATGTACTGAAGAGTGGATATGATTTCTGGTTATCATATTTGTTTGTACCTTTCCCTTGCAATCAACAATACATACATGCAATGAAATATAATATGTTTGACAAAATCTCTACGTTTGTCAAACCGTGAAATGGAAAAAATATCGCATTCATGAGTGAGAAAGATCAGGTATATAGTAGAGGTTCAAGACCATGAGAACCCCTGCAGCTACTAGAAGGTCAAACTTTTGAAGAGGCATTGGGTATTCACAGTTCACCAAGTGACTGTGATAATTTTATAGGTGCCATGGCAGATAGGGATAAAGGAAAATCTGGTTCATTTAGTCCTGATTCCAGAATGCAATGCAAATTTGACACCATGATGGACATGATGGTAGAGCTCCTGCATAAAATGAACCAGAATACTCCCTCTGGTCATGCAATGCGTCCTGAAGACAGTTGCTCCAACGCATAGCCTGATGACAGGCAGAGGACTAACACTTACCCCACATCTAGGTCCCTGCAACCTACTTTCACATGTAGGTTAGAGACACATGTTTACCAGGACCAGCCTCCTGAGCAGTATCCGATTTTGCAAATCAATCAATCACTTTGATTTGCATTATGAGATATATTTATACATGAAAGAAATGGCTAACCGTGTTGTTGATGTGATTTTCGTGACCGCACCAACACAGAATAAAGTCGCCAACGACTACCCTATTCTCTCTTGATCAAAGTATCCAACATGCTAAGATTGCGAGAGAGTTCGTGCGTTCAACTCCAAGGTTCCTTCAGTGCAATAGAATACCCTCAGTTTGCTTGATGTGTTTTTGCTGGTATTTCAAGGGGACTTACGCAATTGTTCAGCAGCTGATAGCAGACAGCAGATTAAGGGTTTCACGTGGTTTGAATGATTTGGCAGGTGAGCACAAGTTTCCTAACACTAACCAGAAATGAATTGAATTTAAATGAGTGTAGGGATAAGAAGGTTCTAAATTCTACTCTAAGACAGGATGTGGGATTAATCTCAACAAACTTCAACCAAACTCTGCTCCGCCTCGCATTGGACAGCTTACACAAAGTTGGTGCAATCTTCAAGGGAGTGGCAAGAGGTTTCCAAGTCGCAATTTGGCATCAAGACACCATCAAGACGATGCATGCCGAGACGTAAATCACAACCGAAGTTAAGCTTGTAAAATTTTCCAGTTGACCACATAAGGCAAACTTGCCGTCAGCAAGCTGCTAGTGGTATGGACTAAAACAAAGTTGCCTTGATTAACACCACAAATCCACAGCTAACATCTACTTGCATGAAAATGAAATTACGCTACTTTACGCTATTTGAAGTAGAAGGGATGAAGAAACCTTGCTAGCTGCTTATAACAAAGATGAATTCACCATTCAATGAAAGATCTTTTATTATAATAGTTTTCACAACAATCTCTTACAAAGTTTTCAAGGGAAAACTTTCCTTTTCCTTCAAACTATGCTATGCTAAGCTATTACAACTAAAGTCTCTCTGCTCTACTCTCTAGTCTGATCTAGTGTCTAACTGAATTACAAATGAGGGGGATGCCCCTTTATATAGCTGGCCAAGTCCAACGGACAGCTCAGATTCAATTACAATGAAGGGCTCAGATTGAGCGACATAAACCCTAACCCTAAAAACTGCCACCAAGAAGAGGGGTAATAAATGAGCAATTAATGGCCACCATCTTCTAGAAGATTCTTGTTTGTAAACGCGTTCACACTGTTCTTCTTTCTGACTGCAAACTGGATGAGTCTGATCATCATTGCTTCGACTTCTTGAAAGGGTATGGCAGGCACGTCCTCGATCTGAAACTTCAAGGCTGTAACTTTTTAACCTGTTTGATGGTGATTTTCCTCCTTGATGTTGTTCTTCAACTTTGAAGTACTTGATGGTGACCATTAACGCTTGGGTTTCCATTTTTTTTCCATCTTGAGCTTTGAAAACATTTCTTCTTTGCCACCCGAGTTGGGCACATACTAGGTCTCGACACTTAGCCATTTTCTCCAAGTATTCGCTTCATCTCCCCAAGTCATCATGCCTTGGCCTCGGTGTTTATCCTGCAAAACAGATAAAGAGAAGAGCATCAGAACACTTCATAATATAAACTTATCTTACTTACCTGATTTTCATGCTTTAACTTCCAAGGGTTCATCATTTTTCTCTAGCAAACTTTGCTTTTTCATGATTTTTCAACATCTGTAGGCTGGGGCATATAACACCTGTGCATCATATTTCAATGCCTTAGAAAAATTTCAACTTCCTCAAGGGCGTATTTAAGAGATGCACTTTTAAAATCATCTTTTGAGAGTGTTAACTTCAACTGCATCTTCTTCAAGAAATTTATTTCACCAGCTGACGCGTTGACAACTTTGATTTTATTCATCTCTGACTCAAGAAGACTATGCTCACGAAGAATTTGAGCAAATTCACCTAGGCAATCAACTTCGAATTCATCAACCAAGGCATTTTATTTTCACAAACATTTCTTTCTTTGCCTTAGAAAATTTCTTAAATTTTCCTTAGGAAATTCATCAATTTGGTGCCCATCAAAAACCTTCACCTCGAAATCTTTGGTGAGCCGTGGAAGACTTTGAAATCAATTCCTTGTCGCAGATGTTCGATACCTAGAAGAAAATTCCCTTCAGAAAGTGTCAAATCCATGGGTCTACAAACGAAGGGGTACATTTAATTTTTTTGAATTTTAACCTTAGAAAAATATTTGTCAATCAAATTTATTCTTATTCTTCACATCCAGGTGAATTTTCTTTGCTCTGCCTTGAAAATCTTCTTCAATCTCATGAAGCTGGCACATTCTGACGTATCCACTGCCAATTCATCCATGCCACAGAAAATTTCATCACTTCTTCAAGCTTAGGCGTATTTTCCCCTAGAGGTGGAATTTTATGCCTTAGAAAAATTTCAAATAACATCACTAGCATGGGCGCATGAACTTCCATTTTAGCTTGCCTTAAAAATTTTCAAGCTACCTCTTGGCATTTGGGCGCATTTAACCCTCTTCACTTTCATTTTGCCATACTTGAATACTTTCCAATCACTTGCTCAAGTTGGGTGCATTTAGCCCTCTGCACTTCCAATTTCCTTGCCTTAGAGAAATTCTTTCAATACTCAATTCTTGTCCTAGGCGCATTTGGAGGTGTCAACTTCTAGTTTCAATGCCTTAATTTCCTACCCTTCTCAAGGTCTAGGCGCATATAGAGTAGTGAACTTTCAATTTTGATGCTTTAGAGAAATACCTAACTCTTCCTACAAGTCAAGGCGCATATGACCCTTCAAGCTTTGAGTTTATTTGCCTTAGAAATTTTCAACATTCTTGTCTTCAAGGCTGGGCGCATTTGAGAGCTTCTACTTTCATTTTTCACACTTAGAAAATTTCCTAGGCATTTCATCTTCCATTCTCCATCAAGGGCACATTTGGGGGTGGGAGCTTCCAATTTCCCACACTTAGAAAAATTCAAACTTCACTCCTTCTCACTTGGGCGCATATGCTAGGCTGAGCTTGAAGTTTCATTGCCTTAGACATTTTTCAAGGCTGATTATCCACTAGGGCGCATTTAGGGGTAGTTGCTTCAAGTTTTCAATACTTAGTAAAATTTCCAACCTCCTCTCACTTCAAGGGCGCATTTTGAGGTAGCCACTTCAAGTTTAAATGCCTTAGAAACTTTTCAAACTCCATCTCCAAGTGAAGGCGCATTTAGCATAGTGAGCTTTCAATTTCTATGTCTTAGAAATTTTCAAGGCCTCTTCATCTTAAGGTGCTTTTGGGGTAGGGAGCTTCAAATTTCAAGTACTAAGAATATTTTCCATCCACTTCAAGCTTGCAAGGGCACATTTTACCATGTCTACTTCAAATTTCAAGGACTTAGAAGAATTTTCATCAAACCCAAGTAGCCAAGGCGCATATGAGGGTAGGAGCTTTCAATTTGCAACACTTAGTGAGATTTCCAACCATCTTCAGCTTCCTAAGGCGCATTTGAGGGGGTAAGCTTCTAGTTACAATCACTTAGACAATTTTTTTATAGTCCTCTTCAAGATCAAGGCACAAATTACCCTCTCTACTTCAAATTTTTCACACTTAGAAAAGTTTCCAAGCTTCTCTTCTCCTTGGGCGCAAATAGAGGGTGAAGCTTTGAGTTTGAATGCCTTAGAATATTTTTAAGTATCCTCTTCTCTCCTTAGGCGCATTTGAGGTATCAAGCTTCAAATTTTGACGACTTAGAAAAAATTTCATCAACCTTCAACTCCAAGGGCGCATTTCACCATGCCTACTTCCAATTTCGATTACTTAGAAGAATTTTCATCATCCTCAAGTAGCTAAGGCGCATTTCACATGTTGGACTTCAAATTTTCTCACACTTAGAGATTTTCACCTTACTTCCAGCTATCAAGGGCGCATTTGACATGGGTAGTTTCAAATCTTGATGCCTTAGACAAATCTTTATCCTCTAGCTTGTTCTTGGGCGCATATGAGGCATCAAGCTTCAAATTTGTGATACTTAGAAATTTTTTTCATCAGGCTTCAGCTTCAAGGGCGCATTTTCTTGTGTGGGCTTCAAGTTTGCCAGACTTAGTGAATTTTTCATGGCTTTCGTCTGATTTGAAGTGGTTTGTTCACATTGCCCCTAGCTTGCCCTAGCTTTCTATTTTTTGAAAGTTTCTCGACTTTTGCATTTTAAGCTGATTTCTAGATCCAAAAAGCTTGATTTTCACTTTATCTCGAACCTCGTGATGTGATTGAGCTGCTGGCGTCTGATGCCTGCCTGTACCTGCTATTTTTAGAAAATTACTAAAAATAGTAATTGCTCAGAATGTGCTCAAACTTTGCGTGCTGATTGCCTGAAGGACGCCGATCGTGACTGGATGCTGCATTTGTGTAACTGTCGTGTTTCGCTCTAGATTTTAGGAAACCCTAATTCCTCTCCACAGGCTTGCTAAAAATAGTAAGTGCTTGATTTTCGAACCTTTGCAGCTCTGTTTGATTTGAAATTCGCGCCATAGGATCTTCATGATCAAGTTGATCTTTTCACACTGCCATCTTGTACTGACTTGCTATATATAGCATGTTTCTAGAGATGGTTTACTATTTATAGTAACAGTTTAGTTTCATTTCCCCAACTCCGTTTAACTTGAAATTTGAATGGCATGCTCCTCATGGGGTGACCTGCCTGTTCACATTGGCGCTTGATGCTGACTTACTATTTATAGCCTGTTTCTGGAACGCCTTACTATAAATAGTAAGTGCTCTGATTGCCTTCAAATTTTACCGGTGGATAGCTTGAAAGATACTGATCGCAGTGGGATACACCGGTTTTAAATTTTTTTGGCATTTTACCCCTCATTTTGGGTCCCGAAGCTGGAAACCCTAATTTGACTTGCATGTCTATCAAATGACCTCTGTTTGACCCCGTTTCTATTGCACTTCGCCTTGTTTGTGATCCTGATGCGCTGGGCAGCTGTCGGAATGGACCTGCTAAAAATAGTAAGTCTCTTGAAATTGATCATGTCGCTTTGCATGTCACATCACTGCGTAGCTCTTGAAAAACCCATAAAAATCACTCGACGTGCGCTGAAAAGACTTGCATGCAAACCCTAAAAATAGCCTCTGAAGACGGCTCCTGAAAAAGTCATGATCCTGGTTTGCATGTTATACCACTGCGAAGCTCTCGAAAAAAACCCACAAGGAATATTCAGACATGTGAAGAAAATTTCAACATGCAAACCCTAAAAATAGCCCCTGAAGGCTGAATACTGAAAGTCATCGTCTCATTTTGCATGTTATATCACTGCGTAGGTCTCAGAAAACCCAGAAAGAATCTCCAGACATGCATTGAAAATTTTTGCATATAAACCCTAAAATCTGCTCCTGAAGCTAAACTTGCTAAAAATAGAAAGTTGTCCGTTTCAGCTCAAAATTTGCAGACGAGCAGCTTGACATGTTCTAGATGCTTTGTGACGATCGGAATTTCAGAAGTGCTGAGAAAATGCCCCAAATTTGGTACTTACTAAAAATAGTAAGTTGTCGGAATTCATTGAAATTTTGCTAGGGACCTGTTGGAGCATGCTGACTGCAACGCCAAGGTTAGATTTCAACTTGATTACTCCATTTGACTTCAAATTGACCAGAAAATTCAAAACCCTAATTTTACAGACTTAGCCAAAATCTTACGTTTACGCTCAATGGCAAGCACACCTTGGAAGGACAGATAGCAGAAAGAGACAGAGAGAGAGAGAGAAACAAAACCAAAGCCAAAAGACGAGGAACATAGCAAAAATTAGGGGGTCCCCATTTGCAATGGGGTGATGTGTGAAAAGGTCACAACACGTGTATTCATAGGTTCAACAAAGAGCCTAAGTAAGCTATCAAACAATAACAAACCACAAATTGAATAATAACAAGCACAAACAAACAAACTATACGAAGTTAATGATGGAATATGCTAACATTCCCCCCTTATTACATCATTGTCTTATAGTACTAATAAGAAAATCTTGAAAAGTTTCAAACTTCACACGTGCAAGAGGCTTGGTGAAGATATCAGCATGTTGTTCCTGTGTTGAGCAGAATTGGAGCTGAATATTGTTTTGTTGAACATTTTCTCATATGAAGTGGCAATCAACTTCAATATGCTTGGTCTGTTCATGAAACACTAGATTGCGAACAAGGTTGAGAACACTTTGATTGTCACAATAAAGGACTGTAGGTTGATTTTGTGGTACACCCGATCCTTCTAATATGTGAAAGCCAAATTGCTTCTGAAATTGCTGCACTTGTTGCACGATATTCTGCTTCTGTTGAAGAACGAGCAGCTGTGGCTTGCTTCTTACTTCCCCATGAAATAGGTCTTGAACCTAAGAAGAAAACAAATCTAGTTGTGGATTTTCTATCATCAATAGAACCTGCATAATCTGCATCTGTGTATCTTGTCAAGAAGAATTGATCATTCTTTTTATATTCTAAACCATGATTCACAGTACCTTGGATATACCTTAGTACCCGTTTTGCAGCTTTCCAATGACACATCTTTGGTTCTTGCATGAATCTTGAGAGATAATTAACAACAAAATTAATATTTGGTCTAGTGTAAGTCAAGTAAATCAAACCTCCAATCATCTGTCGATAGAGAGTTGCATTTACCTAAGGAGATCGATCAGACACAGATAACTACAAACTTGATTCCATAGGTGTAGACATGGGTTTGGAATCCATCATTTTGAATTTCTCGAGTAGTGTCTTGGCATATTTTCTTTGAGATACAAAGATATGGTGATTAGTTTTCCATACCTCTAAGCCTAGACAATAGTGCAATAGCTTGAGATCTGTTACATCAAATGCCTTCTTGAGATCATTTTTGGTTGTCTCAACCATTGTTTCTAAGCTACCGGTGATAACTAAGTCATCAACATATACATTGATTATCACAATGTCCCCCTGTTGATCCTTGAGGTAGAGATTTGGATCATATGGATGCCTAGTAAAAACCATGTTTTAGCAAATGTTCATCAATTTTAATATACCAAGCTCTTGGAACTTGTTTGAGACCATATAGGGACTTAACAAGTTTGCATACCTTTTCTTCTTTTCCAGTGTTGTTGTTTTAATCAGATTTACAATAAATAGAAATGAAACACAAGAACAAAGAACACAACAATATATCCTGGGAAAACCCTCCTTCTTGAGCGAGAAAAACCCAGCCAATAATATCACATATATTATAATGAATTAGGCAGAAACTTTGTTTTACAACTTAGCCACACATTTGGCTAATCTAAAACAAAAATTTAATAGCACCTCTCCTAGGTGGGATTGCACAAAATAATGATATATTCCCTGGATCACAATTCGCCTTATGAAAGAGATGACGATCTGCACAATGTTGATCTCTTTGATCGTAGTAAGCACTTGACTTGATAATGATTCAATCTGCTGTATGAATAACTTGAACTCCTGTTGGTGCGAACTGACTTGATCAAATTGATTCATTTTCATAAGGAGGAGTATTGTCTCTTATTTATACAAAAGGATAAGACATCTTCCAAACAAGGCACCTCTTCACAAGAGGTCGGCCACTCACAAAAGGTGGCGATTATCTTTAATTAGTCGACTACTTTAAATAAGATATAAATCATTGTTGAATGAAGCGCACCTTCATAAAGTTGACTCCAAATAAATATATAGCCTCGGCTATATTTATTTGCTTATTAAAAATTGATAGAAAGATTATGCCCAAAGCTATAACATCAACACTCCCTCTTAGCTAGGGAGTAATCCTTCAAAGTATCCATGTCATGGAGTCTCTCAACATGACACCCACAATGGCTACACTCATTTGTGAAAAGAGCTCATCACGGAGTCACTCAATGTGATATCGTCCATCATGGCTACTCCCATGTATGGAAGGTAACATGTGCACAAGTGCCCATCATGGAGTGATGTCGTCATCTCATCATGATGTCCACCATGGCTACTCCCAGAGGGTGGATAAACACAAGTACAAAGAAATCATCACGGAGTCTCTCAACGTGATGTCCACCATGACTACTCCCAGAGGATGGAACAAGGGCTTTCATCTCAAATTTCTCCATCACAGAGAAATATGCATTAACAAGGGCTTACACCTCAAATTCATCCATCTCAGAGGAAAATGCATTAATAAGGGCTTACACCTCAAATTCCTCCGTCTAAGAGGAAAAATGCATTAACAAGGGCTTACACCTCAAATTCCTTCGTCTCAGAGGAAAATGCATTAACAAAAGATCTTCATGATGATGTGACTCCCTCTGGAGCTCCAAGTACTTGCATCAACCTTCTGACCTCCTCGTCCAAGATTGCCTGCAACGCTTGTCTTAGAGAAATGGTTTCCAACACTCACCTTTTGGCACTATTGACTTGTAAGAGTTCAGGACTGTCCTTCGTGACCTCATCCTGGATCACCCTATTCTGAATAGGTTTGAGGAGCTACCAATGTCAAATCCAGATTGATTATCTTGTGCAATTCTGTTCTCAACAGCTGAAGAGGTCCTCCAAGGATTTAGCACGTGGCCTTGCAATACTGTAATCTTCACTTCTGCTCAGTGAGTCACAGGCCTCCCTCTTAATCCCTGCCTCAGAGATTGCAAAGAAATCTTCTGGAAGTGAACTTGCCTTCATTGACTGATCTCAGAACCTCCTTCCTTTTTTTTTTCCGGACATGCTCTCAACTCGAGCCTTGAATCCTCGGAATTTAACTCCCTCTTATTGTCATTTCCTCCTCTTTGAAGTTACTAATCTCAATGGAAATTTGTAGTGGTTCTTTTAGTGTCTTCAACTTTCTCAATCTTCTTTGCTGATGCTAACTCTCCATCCAAGGCAGACTCGGCCTTGTGCCCTCGAGAGATGTCTATAGATATGTGTCACCAACTCAGCTTTAAGTTGTGTCTCTAGTCTTCAGCCTGCGTTGCTGCCTCAAGCTCTTCCTCCCTTGAATTCCTTAAGTAATCTCAGATAATTAATTCATCATTCATTTGCTTCTCGATCCAACCTGCATTTTAAAAAGATTAATAATAGTTCACATATATAAAAATCAAACTATAAGTGAAGCATGTAGCAAACATCATTAGAAAGATCAATTAAAGAAATAATAGAACTTATCTTTGTTGATTCTAGATATATCTTTCTTTCATCTTTACTGCTCTCAGAAGTGCTAATCTCAACACAACAATCTGCTCAACACAGATTTCTTAGCTACATTACGCAGCCAGGATATAGAACCAGACCCTTCAAAGAATCAAGGCTCTATCACAGTCCATGCATATAGAGAATGATATCGATGTGACCAACCAATCACAATCGAAATTGCAGTTCTCCTTTTATTTTAGAGTCACACTCAGAGATCTTCACAACTAGCATGAAACAACTTGCAAAGAATAATTTGTATCTCCAAAGGATCTTATCCCAGTGATCACAATTCAAGAGAAACCGCGATCTTTACTAAACACACACGATTCAAATAAATGATGTCAGATCTGCACAACTCAGCAGATTGAATTTTACTCCAGATTTCAAAAGTATAAACAAAAAAAGAAATACCTATCTTGAAGAAATCAAATTCTCCTTAAGTGCTGCAATAAAACACTTTTTAGGTCTCTAGATAGTAATCCTCCAAGCAAGCTAATATCTCTTTTTATCGCATTGCAGTTCATACTATTGAAAGAACAACAACCATACACGACCATCCGAAACTAATGTAACCCGAGACAGAGGATACAAGAGCCAGAGACGCCAGTAACAGTGGAGGCGACATGAATTCACAACACCATAAATACTTATCAGATCCGCTAAAGATATTGTTGTCCCTCATTTTTGACTTGTTAAAAATTGGGATAACCTATCAAAATTTTGATAAAATTTGAAGATTTTCTCTTCTAAGGCACGTTTTACGAGGTGCAAAGGTTAGAAAATTTCAGTTTTGGGTCTATAGTCCTTTTGGCTAACATTTTTCACTCACTCTTGTCTGTTTTCGTGAAATTCTGAGTCATTTTTAGTGTGTTTTTGGTCAATTTCGGGTTTTTTAGGCAACTCAGCAGAATAGCGAAATTTAAGCCTAAGAGCAAAATTGCTGAATGTCCAAAAAATAAATTGTCCAAAAAATCCCGAAAATTGCTGAATGTCCAAAAAATCCCGAAAATTGCTAAATGTCCAAAAAATCCCGAAAATTGCTAAATGTCCAAAAAATCCCGACTGCCTTCCGAAATTGCTAAAACTTCCAAAAGTTCCGAAATTGCTAAAACTTCCAAAAGTTCCGATTTTGCTTAAGTTGTTTAAAAATACCTATTTTTATTAAAATGAAATTGTCAAATGAGCTAAAAGGTCCGATTTCTTCTATTTGACAAAATGTAAAATTGCAATGAGTCTCTAAAAACCCGAAATGCAAGTAAAAGGCATTTTTGAAGTTATTTGTTATATTTTTCACTTGCAATGAGCATAAAAAAAAAAAACCCGAAATGAGTTTTGCAAGTGTTTTTGTGAATTTTGTAGCTTGATATTGCTCATATGTACCCCGATTGAAGAGATTTTGGCATGAAGAACACTTGGCAACGTCTGCAACTTTATTAAATTCCCCATTTTTGCTCTACCATTGCCACGTTTTTGCAGATTTTCATAGGCCCTTCATTCATAAAAACGTTTTTTCTCTTTCTTTCATTCGCCATATCCATTGAAAACGTCTTGTATTAAAATGCTTTTTTCATTATTGGAAATGCATTTTCTTCATTTTAATAAAAAGGATGTTTTTCCTCCATTTCTGCCCTTCATTTCATCCGTCATACATTTTCATTCTCCTTTCGTTCATTCCATTCACATTTCATTCCATCTCATTACCATTTTCTAGAAAAGAAGAAAAGAATAAAAATGCCCTAGAAAGCAAATCGGGATTTTTCCAATCAATTGCAAGTAGGGCATTTTTGTCTAAAATGCAACTACAAGTTAGCACAAGGAAATAAACTTGCAATGGTTTCCTATTTTTCCCACTTTGCACTTAAACTTGCAATGGCTTCCCAAAATCCCGATTATACCTTACTTGCTGTCAGCATCAAAAAACCCGAAATTCACTTGTGAGCCCATTTTTGTATCAAATTATCCCTTCCCTTGTCAGTCTTGTTTACACACATGATCTATCAAACCAATAAATCAAGGCATGGGCATTGTTTTATAACAATTTCATCTTGAATAAGGTATTATGGGTTCTTCATCAGTGAACAAAAGAAGAAGAGATACAACAGTAATTCATGGAGCAGCTCGAAGGTCAATAATCGTCATGAAACCATCTAGGGACAAAGTAAATCAAGCATGGAAAAAGGACGCAACGAAGAGAAGAACTTCCTAAAGAAATGGTACTACTCCAAGCCTGTGATAAGGTTGAAGTTCGCCAAGGACACAAAGATCATTAAGAATGCAAATTCTCGTTCCAAGTTCGAGATCTCTTCACCAATCCTGAATACTTCAAGTTCTAAAATCCTGAAGCAGCATGAAGATCATCGCAGATGAAGGATGATGTAGTTAGAGTCGTGTCTTGGACACTTAAAATAATTTCAATTATGTATTTTACTTTCGACAAAGTATATGTAAAAACAAGTTTTGCAATTGCAAGTGTTCTTTCCTTGCAGTTTTGGAAAATGTAATTACATGTAAGTTCTTACAAACCAAATCACAATTTGGATTGTAATTTTGAATAAGTCAATTGCAATTAGTTATCGGTTGAGAGATTTTCTCAAGTTTGTTGAGATCCTCCCACCTTTTTCTCCAGACCTCTCTCCTATAAATACTTGAGAGGGTCTATTGTAATCTTTTATCTTTTTAGCAAGCAAGAAAACTCTGCAGAATTTTGTACTCATAAAGTCTTTGAGCTTTATAGTTGATAATTGTGAATTTTCAAGTAATATCAAGAAGTTGGAATTTCAGACTTTGAGTTGAATTCCTATTTTGCATCCTTCATGTTCTTATGTCATTTTGGAGCATCATTTTGTAACTACTTGAGAATTGTGGAATATTGCTGAAGAGAGATTCGATTTAAATATCTACAGTCTTTGTGCTGTAAATGTTGAAAGTTGAATTTGTAGTTAGTATTAGAAATTGAGAAGAATTGCAAGACTTTGTACTCGTAGTAGTTCTCATTTAGAGTAATCAAAAGATACATCGTAGTTACAGACTTTGTGCTGTTTTATATTGTATATTTTCATTAAGTAATCATTCTAAAAAGGGTAGATAGGATCTCATTCCTCAAGACTTTGCGCTTGTTGGTTGCTTTCCTGTCCCGGAGGAAGTGACGAAAGTCTTTGTGCTTTCAGGAAACTTTATTTCCTCTTTCTTGATTTCACTGCATAGCTGCTGTTATAAGTTTTATTACATTTGCTATTTCTTTTCTGCAAAGTGAAAAGAATATAATCTTTCCTGAAATAAGAGGAACGATTGTTGTCCTACCCATATTAGTTTTGTTTAGTTAAAGGGGGAGCCTTCCCTTAATTAGGAGAGTTTAATCTCACGTGCTGTGGTTGAAACCACAATTTTGTATGCTTTCACAAGAATACAAAATTTTCAACCAACAGATATATACGCCAATGCAATTTAGTATCATAGGATATCAATAATATATACGTGTGATATGGAAATTATCTCCTTTAAACGATCAACATACATAAACATGAATAGACTGAATAGTATGAAGTGTCATCCAGAATACGTATCCTCCATCGATATAATCATCCCAATAACGGAATGTCACAGATAATACCAACCTCCTTCAATGCTTAGACAAATGCATTGCCAACAATATAAAATATTGAAGATAAGGGAGTTTCGATTCTGCCCAGTCGACCATATATGACTCCACGACACTATCGAATACCAATAGGAACATCAACGAAATGTGACTTAGGTAAATGCCAGGTAGAATATCATAGATTGCCAGCCAGAGTAGACTACTAGTGAGCTGAACCCTTCACCATCGCAGATTAATAAAGCACAAAATACCCACTGAACACACATACATATCATTCAGATCTGGCAACAACTACATAGACATTATTTGCAACACTATGATTAATCATCCTTAATGAAATGCCATCGACTCAGATTCCAGATCACAAGAGAGAGACGCGATTTAGAATAGTGCCAATCCTTGACCCGATGCCGATAGGGCGTTAAACAGTGAACATAATTAATATCCATGGATTGTCGCTGGCAAATGACTCCACTTGTATCGAGAGATCGGAGTAGATGTTTCCCAGATTGAAATGTAGAAGGTGATGCAAATATGGCCTGTTCCAGATTGACAGTGGTGCCCAGGTAATGTCGCTGACTCCTTATCGTGCCTGATGAAAGATGCTTGATCGCCCAAAAGCTTCCGTCACACGTTTGCTCTATGTTTGGTGTAGATTGCTTGAAGCCAAATTCTTCAATTCGCTGCCAAACATGAGATGAGGCAGGGCCGTAGATAACATCCAGATAGATGCATGAATACTCCTGATAGGCACGCTAAGAAGGGATCGGCCAGAGCCGTAGGCTCGGCTAGGTCTTACAATCGCTATCCTCAGCCAGTGGTAGACGGACGCCTGAGAGACAGATAGGTAAAGCTACCTCTCTACATGATGAACCGACAATCTTCCTCGGCCGAACAATTCCTTTTCTTTGTCTTCTATGCAGAATACGATTTCTCTGCTTACACAAATTGGAACAGGACTTGACTTAAACCCGCTCTGATACCATGTTGTTGTTTTAATCAGATTTGCAATAAACAGATTTGAAACACAAGAACAAAGAACACAACAATATATCCTGGGAAAACCCTCCTTCTTGAAGGAGAAAAACCCAGCCAATAATATCACATATATTATAATGAATAAGGCAGAAAATCTGTTTTACAACTTAGCCACACATTTGGCTAATCTGAAACAAAAAAATGAATAGCACCTCTCCTAGATGCGATTGTACAAAATAATGATATATTCCCTAGATCACAATCCGCCTTATGAAAGAGATGACGATCTGTACAATGTCGATCTCTTTGATAGTAGTAAGCACTTGACTTGATAATGATTCAATCTGCTGTATGAATGACTTGAACTCCTGCTGGTGCGAACTAACTTGATCAAATTGATTCATTTTCATAAGAAGGAGCAGCGCCTCTTATTTATACAAAAGGATAAGACATCTTCCAAACAAGGAACCTCTTCACAAGAGGTCGGCCACTCACAAAAGGTGGCGATTATCTTTAATTAGTCGGCTACTTTAAATAAGATATAAATCATTGTTGAATGTAGCGCACCTTCATAAAGTTGACTCCAAATAAATATATAGCCTCGGCTATATTTATTTGCTTATTAAAAATTGATAGAAGGATTATGACCGAAGCTATAACATCAACAACCAGGTGCAATGTATCCCTCTAGTTGGGTCATATAGACCTCCTCCTTAAGGTCTCCATTGAGAAATGCACTTTTTACATCCATTTGATACAATTTCCATCCAAATTGTGCAACTAAAGCAAAAATCATTCTAATGGTTTTAATCTTTGCTGTGGGAGCAAATGTTTCTTCATAGTCTATCCCTTCTTTCTGGGCATAAGTATATAGATATTGTGGAACCAAAAACAAAATGGTTCCTATCAGAAAGATAAAAATCAGCATGTAGTGCTGAAAAGAATAAACTGTAGCAGTATTTTATATCAAAATGAAGGATTGTTTTGGTTATATTTAAATTTCCTATATATTCTGCAGGCTTAATGCTTTGTTAATTGGTGAAACTCACTACTTAAATCATGCCCTGCACTTGTTCGGAAACGACATTCTTTTTATGATCGTCATATACATGGAGGTTCAGAAGGCCTACAAGGAGTATAATAGTAGTGCATGAATGCTTTAGACATATGTAGTGTAGCACTCCATGCATGTTAAATAGGTATTAGGCAAACTAATACATGCCTTGAGAGAAGTCATGGCCTAGTCTTGTGGGCTTATCTTAATCCCTCCTGAAGCAAGCCTCATATATCTTCTCTTTAACAGTCTAGACAGATTTCAGCAACAACTGTCCCATTGAAAGGGAATGTTTCTTGTGCTTTGATTTTCCATTGAAACTTGTATGTATAATCTCTCAAATTCTCAACTCGAAGTCCATCGATGTTTTTAACTCCATCATCCACCTATATGCAAAATCAAGGAAAATTTACTTGAATAATAATAGCAAAAATTCTGGCTCAAATAGTTGCTCTCTTCTTTTGTACTAGCTGGTCTTTATTATCTAATGGAAAAATATTTAACACTCACTTTACTCTTTTACAAATCTGCTAAAATAGTTATCAATGAGAACATTTCAATATCATTTATGGTCTTTTGAGATTTAAGATTTTGTTTCAAAAGCATTTTGTGCTACTCTATCTTGAGCTATTTGATTCAAAATCTATTAAGTTGAACTTTGCAATTGCTTCCTTTGTCATATAATTTCGCTTTCACACTCTTCATATAGTTCTCTTTGACATTGTTTTAGAAATTGCAAGTACTATTAAATCACAAATATGAACCAGTTGATTCTTGTTTTATAATTTATGATTACTCAGCAAACAAAGTTTGTCTATTTAATGAATTTTTGAAGCTTGAGGATTTTGAGATCCTAGAGGCCAACTTGGATATAATGAGGTTGAACGACTTAGGAGAAGCTCTAAACGAGGAACTTCGTTATCAAGACCTGCAACCCTCTAGCATAGCTCTATTTGTAGTAGCAAGAGTCATTGACTATGCTCAATTTTTTTGGAACTTTGTACTTAGTTTATAGGTTGAATTTGTACAAACTATATTGTAATTGAAATTTTATCAACTGTAACCATCTTTTTATTATTTATGCACTATGAAGTATGCTTTGTCTAATGCAATGTGATCAATGATATGAGTATAAATAACAAAATCCTATTTTCTACAATTCATGTGTTAAACCCTCTATTTGATTTGCTCTCTATATCTCTATGCTATGGAAATGCCCTTAAATTTAAAAAAAAATAGTTTTTGTCTCGTTTTTTACAATTTTTTAATGTTTTTTTCCTGATTTTTTCAAAAAATCTTATATTTTTGGTTTGCCAATTTTCCCCCCAAACGATTTTTGCTGCTATGGGTAGTACAAGTGCCCCAAAACAAAGTAGGGTGTCTCCTCTCTAGCATTTTATTAGTTGACACATATGCATTTGCTTTGTCTATCACTATTTGGACAACATTCTCCATCCCCACCTCCATCACCACCATTATCCAATGAGTTGCACAAAGTCTTGCTAGACTTCAAAAACACTAATTGGCCTCTTGAAGCCATGAGGAAGTTGATTAAAGTTTGGATAAAATGCTGCAGCCCTTCTTTTTCCAAATTATTTTTTGTTCATCTACTAGTAGGTTTGTGTTGTTGGATTTATCTTGCAATAATGGCCTATTCAACTCATAATGACTCGATGCCTTGGAACATTTACCTGCTAAGGTGAATGCAGTGACCAACCACTCCCAATAAGCACTTGTTGCAGCATTAAATGGAATGGTGTAGTACCAAAAATTGGCACATGGCAACTTGGCCTCATGTTGCAATTCCCTATTCCACACGATAACTTTCAATGAAGGTTGTGCACTAGGAATGTTACAAGGAGCAAAAAACTAGGAACTACTATTGCCCACATTTCCTAATCCTTGTATCTATGGCCTAATGGAAGAAGCAAAGGCCTCTCTATCTTCCTTTTACCATATAGAACTAGTACTTGTCAATGCCTCTACCATCCAATTTTTCTTTGCTTTGTTCTGATCATAAGATGCAAGCTAAGCTTTCACCTCATTCTCAACCTCTTGAACTAGTTGTGTACATGGCTCTACATCTTTGCAATGTATCCATGCAAAGGTGATTTTTGAGACAATTTATGCCTCATATTTGTTGCTCAATAGTTTACCTAGTCATATGCTATATTTACTATTGAATGTTTCTGTAATGTCCCCATTTTAGCCATACGCTCTTTTGTGTCTGATAGCCTATTTTCGGAAGCCCGTAGGCCAGTCAGAAGCTGAAATTAGGGTTTCCACTTCTGAGGAGGTTTTGAGGTCTTGCATGTGAGAGTTTCTAACACATGTCTGGTGGAGCTTTCTAGGTTTTTGGAGAGCTTCGTGTTGAGGTAACATGTATGACAGGATATTGGCTTGCATTCTCGGCTGCTTTTGGAGGCTCGCATGTTGGAGTTTTTCAGTTTGGATTTTGGATTCCTTCTAGGTTTTCAGAGTGCTTCGCGGTGATGTGACATGCATCAGGAACATTGTACTTTTCTGAACTTGCTATTTTTAGTAAGTTATGATGGCTGCCCGGTTTGTGCTCAAAATGAGTTTGGAACAACTTACTATTTTTAGCAGTATGCTATTTTTAGTAAGTACTATTCTTGGCAGTGCTATTTTTAGCTACAGTTTAGCAGTTCAGTGCAGTGGCTACTTCTGGCAGGTCAGATTGGGTAGTTGGCCTTCCTAGCATCCTTGGATCTATTTTTGGTAAAATTGGAGTTTGTGATGGCGTCCTTTGGAGGAGGTAAAATATTTAAATATTTTAATTGGCTAAGGCTTGGATTATTGAAAAATGATAAAGTCATATTTTAATGCTTATGTGGGATGCCTGGCTTTGGAGGAGTAATATTTTATTAAGTATTTCCTTAAATGCTTGGGACGCCTTCTTGGAGGAATATTGCAATTTTAATAAAGTTCAAAGGTCTTATGAAAAGGACAACTTGGAGGAATAAGATGAATTTGCATTTGAATTTGGATTCCATTTTGGGGGGGAATGTAATTTGAATTTGGGCGCCCTTCTAGAAGCTTCTGGAGATTAACAACAAATCTATATAATGAGGATCTTGCTCCTTCATTTTTCATCCATGAAGAAATTATAATGTTATGTTGCCGAAATGGTGAGTGGTTTGCTTCGAGGAATGCATACCTCCTAGCTTGGGCTTGGTTTCTTGCTTGAAAGATAGCAACTAGCTAAGTTAGAGGCTGTTCTTAACTCTTGAGAGCAGATTGAGCATATTGTAATAGAGTTTTTTGATGTTTTCTGATGTCATTGGGTGTGTTTTGTTAGTTTACAGGTTGCTGGTTTGGGTGTAGCTGAAGTAGATTTTCACTCATAGCTCGTTGGGTGAATTTTGTTTGGTTCTAGGTATTCGTCATATCTCTTCCTTGGCTTTGGGCGCCCCTTTGTGCAAGTTTTGGGAATTTTTGGTGAAGTCTATGATTTTTTCTAGCTGGTCGCCCCTTTATCAAGCTGTATTCTTGCTTGGGAAGTCATTTAAAACCTTAGAAAAAAAAAACACCAATTTGTTGCAGTTTCTTAGTTCTAGATTGGTCGCCATCTCCCTAGGAGTGCATTGCATTTGGTCTCATGTCATTTGGGTTAGTTTGGAGTGAGTTATGAGCATTTCTTTGAGTTTCATAGTTGCTGGTTTTGTTGTTTTTAGTTGCTGGTCTGATATTTCAGTTAGTAGAAGTTAGAGGTTTTGGAGTGGGTTTTCAGTTCTAGAGAGTCCTTGAAGTTTGGAGATCAGTAATATTATTTGCAGCAATGAGACATCTCTAATACAATATTATTTGCAGGATTTCTATCTCATTATAAGGTTGTTACAGTAGTACTGTTCAACTATATTTCATTTCTTGTTAATTTACATTGTATTTCCCACTCATAGTGGAAGAGGCTGGCCACGCCGCCTATTTTACTTATTGGAAAAATCATATTCCCACGATTGTGGAAGAGACAGGCCTCGCCGTCTTTATTGTATTGCATATTCATACTGCTGATCGGTTGAGCCGTCACCAATGCATTAGATCCCCAACGCCATATGTTAGCACCTCACCCACATCGGGTCTTGTGTGCACATTCTTGGAGTTGGGTTACTTTTAGCATTGCATTCTCTCAATAGATCCTTAGCCCATATGGTAGCACCTCACTCATTTCGGGTCGTGAGTGCACATTCTTGGTGTTGAGTTACTTTCAACATTGCATTCTCTTTCAGTTGCTATTGACGATCCTTAGCGCCATATGACAACACCTTTCCATCTTAGAATTGAGTGTGCATTAACCTTAACGGGTGCTTGTTGTACTGGATTGTTCATTGAAAAAATTGAAAAAAATTGGTTGGCTCATTACAATTTCCAAGTAGGGTCCATAGGCTACTTGCAGATGCCATTTTATTCTTGGAAAAATGGAAATTAACCCTTGCAAATATTGCCTTAATAGGTTCATTGAAGAAAAGAATGATAAAGTATTCAAAACAGCTAGCTTTGGTGATTCTTCATTTCAATACAATAATGGTGACATGGATGGTTTTGGGTTTGACCTTCAAACCAAGCCTTTAGAGAAAGATACCTATGAAGATATCAGTTTCAGTGAGTTGGGAGATGACTTGCTCAAAGAGTCAATACTCCAAGAAGGGCACGATGAACACTTTTCTTTTGATCAAAACAATCAGCCCCTTAGCATTTGGGATCCAGGTGTGAAGGCACCTAGCAATGACAAGGAACCTGTGTGGGATGAATTTCCCTTTGATTTGGATGATGAAATGGAATTTGATGAGGACTCTATATCAGCAAACAAGGGTGACAATATGCTTGAGTTTGGGGCTGCCTTCAAGTTTGATCAAAATGAAATTGAGGTGGAAGCAGAGCTAGAGGGTCATATGGCTCTTGAAGTTGGGAAGTTCAAAGGTGTTCCTAAACACAAATCTGATTTATCAATGCATGAAGCTTAGCTGATTGCAAGCAATGGGTTGAAGAATTTGCGGAGTATGATGCTTTTTATGACAATGAGCATTCTCCGCTAGTTGGTGGTGAAGTACAAGAATGTTGGAGCAGCAATGAGGGCACCAAAGGCGAGAAACGAAGTTCTGATTTTCAGTTGCAGCCTATCAGCAGTTCACCATTTTTGCATGTTCATGAGTGGGAAGATCAATGCAAGGTGTCTTTTGAAAGGGAAGTGCAAGCTCTATCCCTATTTGATTGCAGACACAATTTGGTTGAAGATCTCTACTGGAAGGTTCAATTTGAAGAAAGATGAAGTGGAGTTAAGGATGAAGTTGCTCTTCCTAATTTGCAACTTATCAAAGACTCCTTGGAGGCATTGAAATCAGCATACATACACTTGATTGAAGATTGAGATTATGCCTTCAAAATTGCAAAGAAAACCATTGGTGCTTTCCAAGACAAGGAGAAAAAAGTTGATGAGCTTACTCTTGAGCTTGAATCAACACAAGCTATGTGAGAAGACACTCAGATGGCACTAAAGGAAGCAGAAGATTAGTTTGTTGATTTCAAATTTTCCAGAGAGCAAGAAAATGGACAAAGAGCTGAAGAAATCAAGCAAGTAATTGAAGAACTTGATTGTCTTCAAGAGGAGTTTGATCTAGAAAGTGTCACAAGGAAATAAGAAGTTGCATGTGTAGATTTGGATCAGCAAGATGAAAAGAATGACTTCCAAGTTTTTGACAATCCTCTCTTTGAAGTGGGTGTAGAAGCAACTTATGACAATCCTCTCTTTGTTTTGAAAAATGAGTCATGTAGTGAAGTGACCAAGCATGAGGTCAAGTATGAACTCCAGTCTAAGGATGCTTTGATATCACTCTATGAGGATGTGACACAAATTGTGATTAATAATCTTCCAAGGCTGCTTGTTAGTGAATGTATAAGAGGGCTTGAGGATGAAGTCTCCACTTGGGAAGGGTTGAAGCAAGATAATTTCAACATTTTTGACATCAAAGTGTTAATGAGACAAGTCTTGATAACTTCATTACAGCAGCAAGGAGTGAAGATTTCAGATTTGTTGCCTATGAAGTAGGGGAGGAAGATGGACCAGAACTTGGTGTTTGCACTCTTGACAATCCATCCCTTGGGTGGAGTGATGTATTAGCTCATACTAATCCATTTTTGGAGTTGGGATTGAAGACAACATTTATTTCGTGCTCCACAAATGTGAATGCTTTCATGGGTTGGTTTCAGAGGTTCACTATAGAGGACGCCAATTGCAGTATATGTTAATTTGAATGTACGTTCTTGTCTAAAATTTCCAACTTACTTATTGTGTGCAAACTCTTTTTGGTGTTTGCTTTTAGCCAAAAAGTGTGTGTATTATTGCTATCATAGTTTATGTTGCTAGTTGTGGTCATAAAATACAAATTCTCTTGTTTGTGTGTGGAAGAGGTGTTGTTGCCGCCTTCTCGTACCCTCAGGACTATTGGTATCCCTAAGAAACTCAACTTTTGTGTTTATCTTTTAGTTAAGATTTTTGTCGGATGATTGCCATTTGTCTATCAATCTATTTCATTCATGACCTCCTTGGTTAATTTGCAAGAGTTGGTCCTAGCGTAGTCTGTTGGCATAACAACTAACACCTCTGGAGTGCAAGTTGGTACAGACGGCTATGCACACTACGCAATGAGTGCTCTTCAAATTAGGAGGGGAAGCTCCCTCGTTGTGCTTGACAAAAGTACTTGAAAAGGGAAATAAACTAAACTATATCCTGTCTTTTTGTCTCAGCTGTAAGAGGCACAAGGTTTAAGAAAAACTCTATACGTTGGAGCTAAGTATTTTCTGGTTTCGCAAGACTTAACTACAACACTTAAAACTAAGTAACTTAACTATCCAATCCCCTCAAGAATTCAGAGCATGAGGAAACGGAGCGGGAATGATTATTTGACGATAAGCCTGGTACGGACTCACAACGTGAAAGCAAGGTGGCACAACTATCTGCTTGTTTGAATAGGCTTATTGGAAACGACAACACACTATAAACTAAGTACAGATTCTCAATTGAAGGCAAGGTGGCACAACTATCAGCTCAATCTGAATAAGTTTATTATTCACACACATCACACGATAACCAAGTACAAATTCTCAATTTGAAGGCAAGGTGGCACATCTATCAGCTCAATCTGAACGAGTTTATTGAACACAAAACATTAAGGATAGCCAACTAGGACAATAAATTGCATAGGCAAAACACGCATACAATCTACGATCAAACTAGCCACTATATCTAACTAAAGCAAGAATTCACCATCATAATTGCATGAAACCCAAGTGGCATAACAATTCATCACAATAGTAAATACTTATGAACAAATACAGAACGAGCAATATTACAGGCAAGGTAGGCACAACATATATTTCTCTCTCGTGCAAAAGTTATGTACAAATGAGCAAAAACTCTTATTTATAGACATCAAAAGGTGTAGGGAACCCTAAAATCACCTTGAGTCAACTACAGTCTGCAATGCATGCAACATTTATTACTAAACCCTAATAAAGTAAACTATACAGTTAACTGGAAAGCTACCATCGTTAACCGAAAACCCTAATCTATGTGGACAATGCAAGCATGCACGCCCTTATTGAAAGCAAGTTAACTGGAACACTACCATCAGTTAACGTAAACCCTAAATACAACTCCAAGTGAATAAAGTTGATCCTAGAATAGATATGCATGAGATGAGATAGCGAGTTAACTTGAAAAGATAACACCAAGTTTAACTCCTGTGTGTAATGTCTATTCTGAGAGGTGGGAACTGAAGTCTACTGGTCGTGATCTCGAGCAACGAATCCCTCAACGAGATTGTTAACTGCATCACTGTCTGGAGCTCTGATACTCTGTTGAAGAATGCTATGCCTGCGTAGCATGTCCTCACCAGTTGTGATCTGGGATTGAAGTTCACCTCTGCTCCTGGTTGCCTCATCGAACAATGCTGACATGACTGTAAGCTGATTAATCTTACAGCCAACGGTCTCCCCACTGAAAATAGTATGAATGAGCGCTTGGAGCTCTAACTGTACATCAGTAAGCTCAACATATGCACCACCCTCAATATGATACCGACACGGTAAGCGAGATACTAAGGTTCTCACAAACCGGAGTGCACTAGTGACGTGCTCTCTACTCTCAACCAACTTTGACGCGATTGTTTCCTCTATCTTTGCCTTGAAAACCAACTGTATTTTCCAAGAGTAGATAGCCTCTTTATCCTCTGCATCTGTGACTGATTCATATGCCATACTTAGGCGAGCAATCATAATCTCGTCCCGGGGTCTATTAATCGCCATGTCTTGCTCCTCATCTTGGAGGCGTAGACGAAGCTCTTGTGCATTGTACTACAACTGATATAACTCTGTAAGCATAGAACGGCCTCTAGCAACGAACTCCTCCTCCCATTCCTCCAAACGCTTGCCATATGCAACCAAATGATTAAGTTGGCCCTGTTCTGCTGGAGGCTCAAGCATCGGCGGGAATGTGGCGGTAACGTCTGACCTGTGTACAAGGCTAGAAATGTACTGACGAAGCTGTTTGATTTCAGCCTTGAGGGCTGCCTTATCTTCCCCGTCATTCAGCATTCTGTCCCTGGCACTGTCTGTAGCAACCTGTAGGAGATCAACTTGAGTCTGGCATGTGCTACGACCAAGGTTGATTGTGATAACCTTGAAGTCCTGAGATTCCAACTCATCCAAGCTCTTCCCCTGTGGAGGTATAGCAATCTCGACGACGATCTCCATATCAGTATTCCTCTCTACGTGGACCATGTTCTTGATCCTCTTGTCTGGCACATCCTGGTAAACCCGATCAAAATCTGAATGATTAAGGACATAGGATGGCTGCCTCCTCTTCCTTCCCAGTTGAGCTTCAATCCAAGACTGATCTCGGCTAATGCTACTGGAAGGATCTGTACTAGCAACAGGAAGCTCTGACGAGAGTGAATATGCAGAGGAACTACTGCGAGATGGTGAGTCTAAATCCAATTCGATATGAATTGGGATTGGTGACTGCTCCAGAACTGGTATAGGAACTTGAGGTTGAACCTCAGGCATTGGCGGACTCTGAACTGGCCTCTGAACTAGCTCTGTGACAGGATGTCTGATAGGGTCCGTGTGTGTATCAGTGGCAAGCGCTTTTCCTTTTGAATTGTTTGGCGCTTGACCTTTCTTGGGAGGATTACTCCTCTTCTTCTGTTTAGGTTTCGACGAGGAAGGTAGCGAAGGATCCACCACTGGCGGCTTTGCCCTAGGCACACTTTGTCATGTCCCCTTCCAGTTGACATCTCTCAGAGCTGATGATTAGCCTATTATGCGACCCTCATAGGCTGATAGGATGGATAGAGGGTCTTGACGGAGCTTGGCTTGGCTTCGGTTGTCAGTTTTTTATCAGTTGGCTTTCGTTCGAGCGCATTCGGACACCATTTGCCTGGATTGCTATTTTTAGCAGTATTTGGCACTTAGTGGAGCACCCCTGCTATTTTTAGCAGTATGATTTGGTCACGTGCAGAATCACTCCCTTATTCGTCAGCTTCAGACGGTTCGTGAATCGGACATATTTTGAGGGAGATATTAATATTTAATTGATTTAATTAAATATTAATTATTCGGAGCTTATATTATAAAGTTATAATATTTTAATATTATAACTTAAGTGAATTGTTGAAGGGGGTCGACCATCATTGAAGGGGCCATTTTTAAATAATTTATAATTAAAAATGTGATTGAAGACTATTGAAATATTAAAAGGGAAAAGTTCGAATTTATTTTAAATGATGCTAATTGAGAAAACTCGCACTTTTCAAGAATATAAGGCTTTTGCATTGGGATTCGAGCCATGATGTTGAATATTGAAATTTTGATCAAGTCTTCTTCCGGAGAACGAAGCCTAGGGTTTCTGTTGTCTATAGGCATTGGAGAACGAGCCATCTTCAGTGTTGCAATTCAGAGACTGTGAAATAACAGTTGATCTATTGCTTTCAGAGAGATTTCTTCATTCAGAAGTGATCACAGAACATTCACCGAGTATTTACTTTTAGGGTTTTTAGTGTGAGATTCATCCAGCAGGGTTTCTTCAGTTGAGGCGTCTATTTCATTGAGATCTGGAGATATCTAGGGAAGCCGTACCTTTATTTATTTCCTTGCTGCTGTTTCAAAGCCGTACAACTCAGTTGCAGGCCGTACCATCTCATAAAAGGCCATACTTTTTTGTTAAAGCCAAATCGCCTTCTTATTTGGCAGTCAGACTTCATCACTGGAGGCGCATATATCACTGGCAGCTTATTCTTTCATCTGGCGCAGGAGGAAATGGATTTTCATCTCAGCCGTACCATTTCATGAAGTTATCCAGTTGGCTGCAATATCAGGTTTTCATCGAATAAAGTGTTGCTTTTTCATTTGCATGTATTTGGATCTTATTTGTAATCATTCCAGAAGATAAATAAATAGTCTGGCATCAGCATTTTCAATAGATTCTATCATTTCCAGAGTTGTATGATTTTATTTGAATTTTATATCAAATTCTTGCAAAATCGCATTATATCATTTATGCACAAAAACCTCAAAAAAAACCAAAATACACAAAAACAATCAAAAACAGTCAGATTTCAGAAGTTAGCGGAAACAGGGGTTTCTACACACTTACCCTCCTGGTGTTCTTGCTGTCGAGGTAAAGTATACTGTTTTGAATAACTCTACTTGACCTCTCTTTTACTGTTGCGTATTCCTTGGCGTACCAATCAACTGCTGGCAACGGCTGTGTGTCAACTTGCTCTCTGAAAAATTGAGGAAGGACTTCACCCTCGTCATCTAATAAACCTCCCACATCTTCTGACAAGAAAACAAAAATATGTGAGAGAGAGAAGTGGCCGTAGCTACGTCTGCGAACCTCGAAGTCGTCCATGCAGTTGGCCCAATAGTCTTCCATGGAAGGCTTATGATATGTGCGTCCACTGAGGCGAGTTGTGTAATGACCCCAAGGATCATAGGCACGTACCTCAACAAGATACTTGAGATTATACCTCTCCAGCTCCTGTCCTGCAGCTTTGGCATCAACTGCCGTCTTGCACCAATATATTCTAAACTGAAAAGGAAAATTGGCAGTTGGTTTATGCTTGCGACGCAAATGACGATGAACATCATGCAATTGCCTCAGGAACTCCATAAAAATTGTTCTATCCGAAGGATAGCGTGGAAGCATGGCTGGATTTCCTGTAAATCCATATACTCGGATATAAGTGTATGTCGGGAACTGAATGAACCAGTCCGCCCAACCATCCATCGCTGCTCTAGCAACCGCCGAGATACGAACGTGCAACTCTCGGTCCAAATTTCTCACTGTATAAGTCAAGAAAGCCTTGTGAACATGCTTGAAGTGACGTTCAACCTTAGTGAACTCAAGCTGATCGTAATAGTGATAGACTTTCTGAACACTGAGAATGCCAACGGTGTTTAACCCTCGGAACTGACCTTGATAAGCAATCAAGTACACGAGGTAAGAACACATGTGAAACTTGTGGGCAACTAGGAAACCAGTGATCTGCTTATGGATAACGTCGCTGATGAAGGATGCCCAGTCATAATGCTCCTTCCCAGATATGATGCGACCAATGATGTAATACATCCAAGGTTGGAAAACATTTGCATGTGAATGACCTTAGACACGATTCAAGAGTGTAATTAGAATCGAGTACTCATGCTTGTACTCACCACCACCCACATTATTTGGCAATTTGTTCTTCGCTTGCTTTAACCATCGTTCTGCCATTTTGCTTTGGCATTTGTCCACATCAGCGTTGAATGCATGCTCGCATTGCTCCATAGAAATAATGAGAATGTTCGGGTGCTGAGGGATACCAAAACTTCTTTCAACGTCCAAAGGCTTGAGACTGCAAATGACTCGTCCATCTACTGACACTATCTCACGAGTAGCAGAGTTGTAATGCTTAGTACAAGACATCACAAACTCAACACAATGAGCGAAGATAGGTATGGAAGCGGCCTCAAGTAACCCGGACTGCTGAATGTTCTGAATTGTGACGACCATACTTGTACATCAAATTTAAAACTTTAGATTTCAACCACATTAAGTATAAACAATGCCATAATGATAAAATTTTTCTTTTCAAATACATAAACATGATACATCTTTTGCAACTTTTAACTATTTCATTTCAAATGAATTTACAAAGTAAAGAAGACCATTATACATACATAGCCCATAGGCTTTTGGCACCAATAGAAGTAAGAAGGTCCAGGAGTCTGTCCTGTCAAGTCTTGGATCTTCGGTCGGTTGTTGAGGAGGAGAAACATCACTAGGGCATTTTTCCGCCAACCACGGACTTATAATGCGATCCTCCGCATGATCATTTTGCAATGAACGACCCTCCCTTCGAAGAAGAGATTGGTTGGGTATCCTTTAACGACTATCAAGTGGACATAGTGCTGTGATCCTACAAAGCTAGATTCTGTGCAACCGGCAACTCTCGATCTAGGATGTATTTCGGGATCACGGTGAACTGACAGTGTAGTACTACAACTAAATGGTTCCTTACACTACTTTGGCCAAAGTGTTTACGTTCATTGAAGAATGTAGGTCTTTTGTCACATACACTAGCCAGGTTCAACTTGACTTGAGGCTATCTTACTCTACGCGTAGGTTGATCTATCGGGGTAGTCCGTACCCTAGACTTCCTACAACAACCTAATTACTAGAATGGAGATCATTTTAATAAGTACCTACAACTAACTCCCTTATACAGGATACTCTCATCCTAGGAGGTTCATTAACTTGGCTAAGTTAACTTGTATCTAGTTGTAACCTGTAGCTTATTAAATGCTCTCGATTCATTCCTAGTATTAATTAGCTATGTACAAGCATATACTCCATATATGGAGTCAATAAAATTAATGCAGTTTTCTCCTCGATGCCTAATGTAAACCGTACACCAATGAATGCAAAACTAATAGAAGAGAACATGCAAAAATCATCTTATTTCACAAATTATCTTTGCTGATAAGCATTTATCCTTTAGATATTTATTACTAAGATCACCAATCTTCTCTCTCTATTCTTTATAAACCAAAGATATGAAACAGACTTACTTCTGAATTCAGAAATAGTAGTAAGCATAAACAAGACAAGAATTAACATGCCTGATAAGAGTTTTCCTCTGATGTTTGAATAAGAGAATGCTTCCCCTCTAGCCTTCCACCAAAGGATTTCTAGTTGGCTGAGTTTGGCGAACTCTTAACGCTGCTGTTGATAGATTCAAACTGCTATACTCGGAATTGAAGAATGCTCTTTCAAACACAAACAGAGTACACTCTTGGCAGACTAAAACTTCCTCAACAAAAGATGATTACTCTGATAGTGCTCTCAAATTGATAATTGCCTTCTCAACAGAAACAACTCTCACTCTTGAATGAACAGATACAAACTTCTGATTCCTAATTCGTGTGTTAAGAAATGAGCATTCGTAGGCTTTATATAGTGTTGGCAAAATTAACCAATTCCCCTTTTCAAGGTGTCTGTGCTGCCAACGGGGTTTGGAATGTTTCAAAGGAGAAATGTGTCGCTCTATGGAGAAGATTTCGACTTCCATTAATTGACAACAATGAGGTATTTTCATTTCACACATGCCCAGTTCATCAAATCACGACACCTTCTGATATTGGCGCGATTCAACAGGTAGGGATAAGAGTTGGTTTAAAGTAAGACTATTTCCCAGGTCGGATGGTGTCCACATCTTCATTTTAGCTATGCACGAATTTAACTCAGCCGTTTTACAGTTGCTTGGCCCTGGTCGCGCGATTCTTCCTGCGCATTTTTATTTCCTTCGCCATTTTTAACGGCATGAACTCTTATTTTCGTATTATATTTTCCTTTTCACAACTTTGATATAGTTCAAAAGGAAATATTTGAACTTTGACGAATTTGATTTAATTTAGAAGTCACAAAATTTGATTTGTCTTTTAAATAAAATACTCATCTTAGAGAAAATCGTCATGTTTACAAATTCGTGATATATTATTTCATCTCCTTAGTGAATATTTAATCAAATGTTTATTTAAACTACATTTGATTTTTCAATTCTATTTTATTAAATATATCTATTTATATTTTATTATACTAAATATTTATATAATATAGTTTTAATTTACAAAATATATTTATGTATAATTATTTAATTTTAATAATTTAAATAATTTTCGTATACATATTTATATTTTGTAAATACTATATTATATACATACTTAATATAATATTAAATATATATATATTTACCTATACATTTATACATGTATATACTTATACATTTTAAATTATACGTACGTATACTGCGAGCCAGTCAGCATACTTTCACTATACGTACTCATGTATATGTAAATATATGTGTATATGTAAGTTCCGAGGTAACACCGTCATAATATACTCATACAACAGGTTAGTTGTGGGTACGTATACATGTATGTATACTTTTATATCTCCTTTATGTATAAGTATTCATAAATACACTTATATTGACGCACACGTATGGCATATCCATCTACTCTCATATGTTGTATCGACATGAATATACTTATGGACACTTGTACATACCGTATTTATATGTATATATACATATACACATTCCCACCTCTAACTAGAAACATTATTCCACATAAGATTATACTGGCAAGCATCACTTATTTACACATTCAAAAGTAGATACGACTCCTAATGATACTAAACAAGCCTACGGATGACTTACCCTTAATTTCAACAAATGACTTAGCTTACTTAGTCTATTGTATGTGTGTGTATGCCCAATTAGTACACGTTACTGTTTACCCGACCAAGTTCTTCCCCGAGTGATATCTCTCCTCTGCCTGGAGGTATGAACCTGTTCCCTGCACATCATGACATGACAACGGGAGTCATATGCTCAAAACAAGGCAGTATATATATAACATTGTAGAAAGTTAGAACAATATTATTCCATAACTTTATATGCTACATTCATTCTAGAATTACATCAACAGAAGTATCAGATAAATGAGACATTCATTAGGACACATTCAGTTGATCACAAGAACAATTTGTTTTATTCATCAAAAAGATTCAAACATTACATTATACTTCCTATGCAGTAGTAACTATACAATCGGGGTAACATGAATAATCGAATCTCTGATTTTGATTGGATCTAAGACTGCCTCTGGCAACACCTTATGGAGATTCGTCTCAATTGTCCCGATGAAGTCGTGAGTAAGGACTGATTTGGTCCTATATTCGAGCTGAGTGTACTGCATTTTGAAAAACTCGCTTGTTGACTGTGAACTTGACTATGTTCTGACAAGATTTATGGAAGGCTAAAAATAGCCTGCTGAGGCTAAAAATAGCCGATTGAAGAGTTATTTTCGGCGAAAAATCTGAGATATGGGTTTTGTCTAGAAAAAGATTCTAAGACAACCCAGAACGTCAGAAATGCAAAAAATTGACTTCTACTCGACCATGCAAAGAATTTTCAGTTGAGAAAATTAGAAACTCGAAAACTGATGCTCTGGAGTTAAAAATTCCTAAAAAATTCAAGCACATGAATTTAATTCGAGGAAGCTATATAGAAACGATCCAGATGATCAGGCTTGCCAAAATTTGCCAATTTCAGGAACATGCGAATTGAAATGTGAGAGAATTTTGAGAATCAGAGAGGAGAAAAGACGTTTTTTCTATGTTCTTCTGTTAAAATCGCCCCCTGTTCTTCAAATTTGTTGATAAATGTGAACTTGAACCTGCAAAAGGAATTGTTTGATGCAATCGCCACTGAAAACTGATGATATCGCCCAACCTGTGAAGAAAATTGCCTTTGCTCTTGAAGAATTACAAATTTCTTTAGGCTGGATGAGTGTTTAATGATAGGCGCCATGAATAAATAGAGAAAATTTGCACCATAATGCTGATTGCAAGATTTAAAAGCCTCGACTGAAATAGAAAGGTTCTGATTGGACCCCTTCAGTTCGAACTGAGACTAACTTGAAGTCCGTAATAAAAATAATAATAAAAATACTCATCATGCAATTTGAAAATCTAGCACAAAGAGGCGCCAATTTTAGAAAATCGCCCTTTAATGCTCAAATATGCAAAAATAAATATTTAATATTATTTTAATCAATTGACAAACCGCGTTGAGCTCTTGGATGGATTCGGCGAACTTCATTGATTTCGAAAAGTCCTCATTTATCCTCATAGGCGTCCATTTGCTCAAAATATTACGCTTTTTATTAACTTCCTACTTTGTAGCTTACTTCAAAGTTACAATTGGCCATATTCAACACTGATTTCCGGGTTACTGGGTGATGCTGAGATTGAGCAGGAATATTCATTGCGAAGCTTGCAAAGCAAGGAAGAAATGTCTGCTGGGAGTCATCACTAGAAAATCCATCATTTAACACCTCAGAAAATTAGGCGCCCTTGATTAAATTGATTTTCAGACATCAGACTTAGCCGTTTCTCCATATTGCCATCTGACGTTTCAAATGACTGCTGACGATGAACGGTGAACCCTGCTGACTGGCTAACAGGCTCACTGCATGACTAGAGGTATTCCGCATGCAACGAATATACGCAAGGCACCTGAAAGCTGTATTAAGGACCCCAAAAACAAGGGCACCCCTGGCTTGAAAAGGCTCAAACACCATTTTGACAAAAGTACAACTCTCAACCAGATGCCCTACTTTGACCTCTGATATCGGGAGCTGGGGTAACCTGATTAGTGCACCGTCTGTCTCAACGCGTAGCCAGAAGGACCTACGAGAGATGTCTCTGGAGGCGACGAAGCGATAAAACTGCTTCTAAAAACTTAAAAAGAAAGGCGCCTTTCCCAAGATGGAATATACGACCAAATAGCCATTTTCTAAGCTGTCTTCGTTTTTCAGTATTTTGCAAAGACCTCACATGTACGAGCGTTTGCCAAATCCCGGAGGCTGATGGTTGGGCTCGTTGGATAGCTAGAGTAATTGCACACAAGTCTCATGAAGACTGTGAAAGCAAATAACACCATCTGAGAGTGCTAAAGGCTGGGCGCCCCTAGCCTACAGAGGCTACAGTGAATATTTCATGTTTCTCCACCCTCTAATTTATGTGCTTGGTAGAATCTCTGCCACGATCCTTCAGAATATCGGATTGGCAGGCTGACTAGTGCGTTGCGAAACCGGACTAGAGTAGCACAGATGTCAGGAAGACCGCATCTGCAATTTCAATCATCTCAGGGGTCATTTGAAGGGCGCCCTTGAGCTACAGGGGCGCAATTTCACCATTTGAGAAATTTCTGTGATATGAAGTCTCCTCGTAATCTCATCTTCTAGCCCTAACTGCCGGAGCTCTGGGTCTCAGATGTCTGCATTCGGTAGCTCGTCGGATAACTAGACTAGTCGTGAAAAGATTAGATGCATCAACAATCAGGAATGCCACAATCTGAACCTCCATTAAAGAGGGCGCCCCTGAGCTATAGGGGCGCAAAAGCTGAAGAGTGACAAGCTTTAACAATCTGCAGCCTCTGGAATCCTCAACTTCTGACGTTAGTTACCGGAGCTACAGACCTCGGTTAACCTCGCAGGATAGCTCATCGGATAACTAGGGTAATTCCGAAGAGATTGACAGTGTTTATGAGCACATGCCACAAAATATGGGCCTTCAAAGAGAAGGGCGCCTCTGGGCTACAGGGGCACAATTTTGCTTTTGCCTGAGAAATCTTCATAAATAGATCACTGAAATCTTCGTCTTGGTCACTGAAATGACCATGCAAAGGTATAATTGTCGTCGTGAAATGCTCCTCCATCGTGAAATACCTCGTTTTGAGTTCCCGATTCAGGTTCTGATCAACAGGTACTGCTTTTGACTGACACAACACTGACCAAACTCCATGCTTGATATTGCCCAAAAACTGTATTTGACATCATTTTAGCAAGGTTTAGACTCTTTTAAGCAAAATGCCTTGATGAAGCAAAAAATTTGATTTGGGTACAACATAGTCTTTCGTGTAACAACTGTTACAAGGTGATTGGTGCAAACTTGATGAGGAGCAAACAATGATGTTCATGGAGAAAATGAGAAACAAATGGTGATGACAATAATGTAATAGATTGGAGAAGAAAGACGAGGAGCAAAACAAGGACATAAACAAGGCTTTGCTGATGGATGTCTCCACCCAAGCTTCAAATCATGGCTAAGTCAAGAAAATTGACAAATGTACAAGAATTTTTCACCAAGTGATAATAAGGTGGGTTAAAATGTCCCAAGCACATGCCAACAATGGCTTTGCCACCCTTATTTTGTGCCGAGATATTAGAGAGAAATGGTGAGGAAAGATTGGTGCACTTTCCAGTTGGCTTCACCATAGGAAAACCTCATTGAAAATCATTAAGGCTTCATTTGAAAGATGCCTGATTTGCCTTCACAAAAAATACTAACTCAAAATTATAAATACTGTAATATTCAGTGTTAAGCCACGACCAGATTAACACTGAATCTATCAAAACAAAGATCTTCGATATTAACCTCCACAATTTCAAAAATACAAATTCAGACAATAACCAATGCGCACAAAAATAAAGGATTTGAAAGTATAATAGTCCAACCAAATTGTATTGAACTTCCAATTCGTTCCAGACAATCATACAGGAGTTAGATAAATCGAGTACAACCCAATACAGAGTGATATAATGAAACCAAGCAATCGGGCTTTAGATAGGTCTGATATCGCCTATCATGTACCGCTTACAATGATTACACTGCTTCCAAAGGGACACCTTCAACTGGATGATAGAATAGACCGGTCGATAGTGATTGCTCTTGCTGGTCAGCTCGAATATGTTCAGAACCACTAACTCCCCTTTGAAACGACTCCCTTCTGAGTGTAACAGAATAATAGATTGACTGAAACTCCGTGTGTAGCTCCTGTACAGGTTTGTGATCAGAGACTCCCTTGAGGCGGCCTCCCGTGTGAGCGTCGGACCTGCGTGATTGTGTGTGAATGCCCAGGGGGCAAAGGATTTACGATTGTCCATAGAATGCTTGTTGCCCTTTTAGTGGCGCCAAGCTGCTATCAATGTGCGCCTCCTTTGATGTCTATTTATTTCATGATAGATGTCCAGCTCACTATTGCTCATAATCGAATGGTTCAATCGGAGTAAGTCGCGTCTCTCTAGAGATGTCAATGCCGTCTTGATGCCTGTGAATGATGGAATTGATCAATGACCTGTTGATCGCCTCTGCCTGTGTGAAATCAATCTGCAAAGCCACGAAACCTGTGTGAGCGAAGATGTAAGAAATGGTGCTAACACGAATTACCCAGGTTGAGAGCTACGCACCAAGCTTGGGAGCCAACGCCAGGTGACTACGTCCCTGTGATACTTGGCCAGATTGAGATATCCAAATTCGTGATGCTAGACTGACTGAAATGACCCTCCTAAATACTAAGCAAGCACGCCACTACAAGTGTATTTGGCCTCAAAGAAAATAAAAAGAATTTTAAATTTAAACTCAACTTGGCGCCAACAGAACAGGTCGGCCAGAGAAACTATTTTATTATTTATTTAATTAGTGTTGATAAACACTATTTGATTTTTAGGTTGGCTAGGCTTAATTCAAATTCGGGACCCGCCTCCAAATTGTTGCTTTTCGTCAAGCAACCTCAGAATAGGATGCTCAAAAATCTCCACTCCTTCCCTGGTTGCATCTTCAGCAGGCAGATTCTTCCATTTCACCAGATACTTCGGAATAACCTTGTTCCTCAACCGCTTCTCTCTTACATCCAACACCATTTCAGGCTCGAGAATTAGTTTGCCTTCGTTATCAAGGGGTGGCAACTCCAATGATGGTGTGATCTGCTGTCCCAACACCTTCTTCAAGCATGATACATGAAAAATATTATGAATTCTGCTCCCTGGAGGCAACTCAAGCTCATATGCAACCTCTCCAATCTTCCTTGTGATCCTGAATGGTCTGTAGAATCTTGGTTTCAACTTTTACTCTTCATTCTCTTTGAGAGATGACTGTCTATATGGCTGCAATCTTAAATACACCATGTCATTAACTTCAAAGATGCTCTCAGTCCTTCGTTTATCTGCATATAACTTCTGCTGATTTTGGACACGTTGCAGATTTTCCTTCAAGGAGTTCATGATGTCCACATTCTGTTGTACCATGTCTCTAGCACTCTTAACTCTACTGTCAGCAAGAATCAGATTTATAAAAGAAGTAGCCTCATAACTATAGAGTGCTTTGAAAGGAGACATTCCATTGGACATGTGGTGTGTGGTGTTATAGCAAAACTCTCCAAGATGTAGCCATTTCACCCAAGTTGATTGCTGCCTTGTCATATAGTTTTTCAAATATCCTTCAATCCACTTATTCACAATCTCCGTTTGTCCATCCGTTTGGGGGTGATGGCTGGTGTTGGGAGTTAACTCTATGTGAGCCAGACGGAAGAGCTCTTGCCAAACAAGCTGATAAATCTGCTGTCCCTGTCACTCACAATGTTTTTTGGCAACCCATGGAGTCTAAAGATTTCTCTAAAACACAGATCTGCAACTTGAGGAGCCTTAAATTCCGAAGTAATGGCATAGAAATGAGCATATTTAGTGAGCCTATCCACCACAACATAAATACAATCTTTACGTTGCACCCTCGGAAGCCCGGTGATAAAATCTATAGATATGCTCTCCCAGTTTTGATCCGGAATAGGCAATGGCTGCAACAAACTAGCTGGTAACACATTTTCTGTTTTATTTTGTTGGCACACCACACATTCTCTCACATGCTGCAAAATATCCTTTTTCATCCCCTTCCACGAGAAACACTCCCTCACTTGTTTGTATGTCTTGTAAAATCTGGGATGGCCAGCAAGAGGAGTGTCATGGCAAGCTCTCACAATCCTATTCTTAATCTTGGAGTGTGGTGCAAGATACACCCGATTGTTGTAGAGGATGAGATCTTCAACCACTTTGTACCTATCATCAATTACTTTTCCTTCCAAAATATCATTAGCAAATGAATCTCTAGCATACTCAGCTATAATGCCTACCCTCCAATCAGCAGATATATCAGTCATAGCACAAATATCAGGCTTTCTAGAGAGTGCATCCGCTACCATATTGTTCTTGCCCTTCACATATTCAATATCAAAATCATAGGCTTGAAGTTTGCTTACCCATTTTTGCTGTGTATCGTTCAAATCACGCTGATTGAGGAAGTACTTCAAGCTGTTATGGTCCGTCTTCACCACAAATTTCCCACAAACCAAGTACTGTCTAAACATTGCAAGGGCGTGCATAATAGCCAACATCTCGTTATTGTAGATGGAGAAAGCCTTTTCTGAATTTGTGAGTTTCCCGCTCTCATATGCTATGGGATGCTTGTTTTGCATCAATACTGCTCTAATACCTTCTCCTAAAGTGTCACACTCAAGTACAAAAGGTGATGAGAAATCAGGGATAGCTAATACAGGACACGAACTCATTAACTCCTTGAGTTTGTCAAGGGTGCTGCAAGCTGGGAGAATCCCTTCACAAATCTTCTGTAATAGCTGCAAAGGACTACAAATCCTCTCAATTGTGTCAAATTCTTGGGTCTAGCCCAATCCTGAATAGCCTCGATCTTCTCCTCATCGACACTAAGCCCTTGAGCGCTAATCTTATGGCCCAAGTATAGAATCTCAGTCATCCCAAACTCTTATTTTGACATCTTAGCATAAAACGAATTCTTCTCGAGAATGTCAAGCACCTCTTCTATATGCCTCAGATGATCTTCCCATGTCTTACTGTAGATCAAGATGTCATCAAAGAAAACCAACACAAATTTCCTCAATTGATGAATAAATACCTGATTCATACACGACTGGAACATAGCGGGGGCATTGGTCAACCCAAATGGCATCACCAAAAACTCATAATGCCCATAATGACATCTAAAAGCTGTTTTATGCACATCCTCATCTTTGACTCTAATTTGATGGTATCCTGAACGCAGATCAATCTTGGAAAAGTACACTGCTCCATGTTGCTCATCTATCAATTCGTCGATCCTGGGAATAGGGTAGCGGTTCTTGATTGTCTTCTTGTTGAGAGCTCTATAATCAATGCACATCCTAAGTGTCCCATCCTTCTTTTTGACCAACACTAGTGATGAGGCGAAGGACTTGAGTTTGGCCGTATGTGTCCCATATCCAACAACTCCTTGATGGCTTTCTCGATCTCTTCCTTGTACATCCTCGGATGACGATATGGAGTCGTGATAAGGTTTGGCTCCTTCTTCAAGCTCTATCACATGCTGAAACTGAAATATGCTAACCAATTTTTTTGTTGAATTGCGCAACACAAACCAGCACTTGGCCAACTTGATTAGCGTTAGCTCCAAATCCAAACACTACCAAAGCAACTCTAACCAAGAATGCGCCCTAAAACCATTTAAGGAAGAGGGGCGGGCATATGGTCAAAGGATCCCTAGGATTCAACTCGGTACAGAAATAGAATGCAACTGAACTGGAAACAAACTCAACGTCAAGAATGTGCACTCAAGATCCTAGTGAGGGCGAGGTGCTAACATATGACGGAGTAATTAATTGAAACTGGAACTAACTAATTCTTCCGCTGCGGCGGGCATCCACTTAAAGTGGGGATTCACCACTTGATAGTGGGTACAAAGAGAGATACAAATTCAATTATCCACACTGGCGGTAAACCATCCAGGGGTACTTAATGTGAGAAATGAGAAATAATTGCAGCAAATAAGGACTGGAACAGTACTACTGTTTACAGTCTTACAATAAAGGAAAAGAGCTGCAAATTACATGAAAATTGCAATAGCTTCAAAGCACAGGAGTATTGGATGATCCCATACAAATAATTATCTCTCTAAAGGCTGAGCATGAGTCAAAAATGAGAAATTCTAAAGTCTGATAACAATAATCAGCAAATTGAAAGTGTCAACTAGCAACTGTGAAACCAATAAAACATTCATAACTCACTCAATATACCTCCGAATCGAATGATGTCTTTTGCAGAAGCCTTCTAGGAGGTAGGCGCCCAAAATCATAACACCAAACAGCATCGAAACTCAGTATATAATTCTTGCACAAATTCCAAGGCACCCTAGAATGGTACGGCCTTCCTTGAGGGCGATTTTGTCAATAAAAATCAGAAACTCGAAACAAAAATCTGCAAACTGGTGAATGGGGGCGCCCAAGGCATAGGAATCATTTGCTCAAACACCCATCTTCAAATAAAATTCACCAATAGAGCTGCAAGTGAAATCGACCTTCAGCCATGACTATATCAACAACTTCAAAACAGGAAATATCATCAAAAATCTTCAACTGTTGAGCTCAATCTGCTAGTCTGATTTGAGAAGCAGCAAATGACCAACTAGGTGTTGTATTTCAAACATGAAATTGGTTAATGGCTAGGAGGTAGCATCCTCGAAGCAAAAATATCAATTGTCATTTCGACAACATAACTTTAGTATAATTTCATGGATACCAAATGCTGGAGCAAACTTCATTTTTATAGAAAAGAATAAGACTCATCAACTTCCCTTCAAGGCACGCCAAAAGCCACAGGAGAAACTTTTCAAATTTCCAAAATATAAATCCTTCAATAAAATGGCGTCCCACTTTCCAAAGCATTAAAGACTTTAATAAATATTTAATTCTTCCATTTATGAAGGCGTCCCCCTTCCAGTCCACCTTTTAAGAACAACTTGAAGGTATTTCACTAGGCCAATGAGGTCAACAACAAAATAGAACATTAATGCCTTGTAATTAAAAACATGCCACAAAAACTGCATATTGAAGTCTGCATCAAAAATACGAACTGCTCCAACAAGAAAAGAACACACTGAAGCACTGCCAATAGGACCATTGCTAAAAATAGTATTTACTATAAATAGTAAACACCAAAAAAAAAGCCTCAAACCTCCAAGCAAGGAAACCCTAATTTTACCTCCACGAGCCTACAGGCCTCCGAAATAGGCTGAAGAGTAACCGAGTTGATCACTGGTGAGAAGGGGACATTACGGAAACCCCCTATCCGGCGGCAATCCTGATGGAATCTCGCGAAACACCTTGCGCTTTTTGTTCATGATAGTCTGAATGTCAATGGGAAAGGTTCTTTCTTCTTTCGGTGTACTAGTGTCTGTGACCAAGCACTCTGTTGCCCATGCTACTTCACCTCCATGAAAAGCTCGTTCCATCGTTTTTGCTGAAACCACCATAGGACCATCCCGGGAGAGGCCCTTGAGAACAACCTGTTTACCATCATGTTTAAATTTCAGCTCCATGGTTTGATAGTTGGTGGTGTACTCCCCCAAAGAATGAAGCCACTGAACTCCTAAAACTATGTTTGTGTCACCGATGTCGACAACATAGAAATCATCCCTCATCTTGTGTCCTAAGATTAGCTCCATTTGTTGAATCCGCTTAGTGCAAGAGAGGATGTTTCCTCCAGCAGCTGCCACGTCAAACCCTTTGAAGTCTTTTGCTCCCAATCACAACTTAGCAATTGTCTTCGTGTCAATGGAATTATGAGTAGCTCCACTGTCTATTAGAACTGTCACCTCTCTACCCTCGAAGATGTTGTGACATTTTCACACATTGCCCCATTCAAAATGGGGACCCCTAATTTTTGCTCCATTCTGGTCTTTTGGCTTGGGTTTTGTCTCTCTCTCTCTCTCTCTCTCTCCGTCTCTTTTCTAGTCTGCCTTTCCGGGGACGTTCCCGTCTTTTGAGCTTAAACGTGAATTTGGCCAAGTCTGAAATTAGGGTTTCCATCTTTTCTGATCAGTCCGAGGTCGAATGAAGTGAATAAATTGAAGTATGTGATTAACGCTGTTGTTAGTGTGCTTCCAGCAGGCTTCCATTGAAATTTCATCAGATTACTGGTACTTACTATTTTTAGTAAGTGTGCAATTATAGAATGTCCTTCGGCATTTTTTGCGATTCCGACAGTCACACTGCATTCAAAACACATCAAGCTACTCACAGGTTAAATTTGAGCTGAAACAGACAACTTGCTATTTTTAGCAGTTCAGCTTCCAGAGCAGATTTCAGGCTTTAGATGCAAAGTTTTTCTTTGCATGTCTGGAGATTCCTTCTGGGTTTTCAGAGACCTTCGCGACAATATAACATGCAAAATGAGACGGCCACTTTCAGAGTCCAGCCTTCAGAGGCTATTTTTAGGGTTTGCATGTCAGGGTTTCCTTTGCATGTCGAATGATTCTTTATGGGTTTTTCGAGAGCTACGCAGTGATATGACATGCAAATGGAGATGGTCACTCAGTAAGGAACTTACTATTTTTAGCAGGTGTGTCCCGGCAGCCGCTTCCCAACACTTCAGAATCACGAATTGATCGCAATGTAGCAGAAACGAAGACAAACATAAATCATTTGATACGCATGCAGAGCAAATTAGGGTTTCCAGCTTCGGGACCTGAAAAGAGAGGTAAAAAGTCAGAATTTTTGAAAACCGGTGTAAACCACTGCGATCAGTATCCTTCAAGTTATCTGCTAGTAAAATTTCAAGTCAAACAGAGCACTTACTATTTATAGTAAGTTGTTGTGGAAACAGGCTAAAAATAGCAAATCACTTGCATGCGCCGATGTCAGCAGGAAGGTCACATGGTGAGGAGCGCGTCATTCAAATTTCAAGTCAATCGAAGCTATGGAGCTATCAGAAGCAAGCAGTTACTATAAATAGCAAATCACCTTCAAAAATGGGCTAAAAATAGCAGGCCAACTAAAAATAGCAGTGTCGACAGGGTAACAAGGTCGTGAGGATGCAGTGTTTAAAATTTCAAATCGTTTTGAGCTTCAGAAATGCAAAAATCAGGAGACTTACTATAAATAGTAAGGCACAAGGAAGTTGGCAAAAACGAGGAAAAGTGACTAAGTCTGAAAGCTCATCCTCCTGCCTGGGCAAAATGAGCCCAAGTTGATGAAGAAGCATGGAGAAAATTCTAAGTATAAGCTTCGTCCACCTCCTAGGCTAAAATGAGCCCATCCAGCAATGAGTCAAAAGAAAGTCAACATTTTCATCCTCCTGCCTAGCCAAAATGCGCCCAAGGGAAGCTGATGAAAGTTGAAAATTTTCCAAGTGTGGAATTTCGTCCTCCTCACCCCCCTAAATGCGCCCATCCTGCACATAGGTGGAAATGCGCCCAAAAAACAAGTAAGTCAAAGCAGTCAACATCTTTCATCCTTCCCCCATGGAAAAATGCGCCCAAAAGAGGGCATGTAAGGACAAAACGGGGAAGTTGAAGAGTCACAAGATGGCGTTGGAAAAAGTTTATCCTCTTCCCCCTCTCAAATGCGCCCATGCAACAAAAGGTCAAAGGAGTCAAAGAAATTCGTCCTCTTCACCCTTCAAAATGCACCCAAATGAGGTCAAGTGAAGACAAAAATGGGAAGTTAAAGAGTCATCCTTCATGCAAGCCAAAATGTGCCCAAGTTGAGGATAGTAAAGTGAATGTAGGGTGGTAAACAAGGTAAAGGGTGAAGTGAAATACTCCAAGGCGTGGTGAAAACAAGGTAAATGCTAGGCGTGGTTTTGTTCTTCTTCAAGTGTTAAGCCCAAGGTGGTAAGTGCCAAGGTGTTAGGCGCCGGTAAGGTGGTGAAATAATGTTGCCTAGGCTGGAAGTGAAGTCTAGCAAGGGTAATGTACCAAGACACAAAGAGGAAAAATCCAAATATGCTAGGTGGTGAAATAATGCAAGGTGATGAATAAAACAAAGTTGCTAGGTGTCGGAGTTTCAAAATAAGAATATTTTTCCTAAGGCGTTGAAGATGATGGAAGTAAAATGTGCTTGCAGGAAGATCTTCTAAGTGAAATAAATTTCTCTCACAGGCAAAGTGATCAAAGTTGGATATAAAAATTTTCCAGGGTGAATTTTTTTCTAAGGTAAAATTTTCAAAAAAGTTTTCAAGATGATTCAAAATTTTCTCTAAGGCAAAATATTTTCTCCCTTGGAAAATACGCCTAGAACTCAAGGTGATGAATTTTTCTTCTTGAAGCACAAGCAAGTTTTCAGAGATGAAGTCAGAAGATGATGACAATGCAGGATGATAAAAAATTTCTCAAGTCAGAGCAACGGGATGTTCACAGAGCTGAAGAACGGATTTAAACTGGTGGAGTAATATTTTTTTAAGATTTAAAAATTTAAAAATTTAAATGAACCCGTTCGTTGTGTACCCATGGATTCATCGCGTTTCGGATAAAATTTTCTTCTGGGTACTGAACATTTGTGATGATAGATGGATTCCCATGTCTTCCGCACTTCGCTAGGACCTTCAGCATGAAGAATTTAATCGGTGATCGAATTGTGAATTTTCCTTAGGGAAAATTTTAAAAATTTGCTAAGGCAAAATGAATAAAATGTGTTTTCAAGATAAATTTCTCTAGACAATGAATTTGAAGTGAATTGCCTAGATGATTTCGATCGAATTCTTCACAGATGAATTGTCTAGAGCATCAGAGATGATTCAAATTTAAATTTGCAAGACAGAGCTTCGGCTGGGGAATTAATGGATTAAAAGATGAATTTAATTAAACATTTTCGAAAGTAAATTGAGACATGCTAGTCAAAGTTGAACTTCTAGAAGGTTGAGATTCTCGGACAAGTGTCAGAAATACCAGAGAGGGAAAATTCGAATTCTTGAAGTGGAGTAGTGGAAATTTAATGCATTAGCTATACTTAGCCTCTTCTAGAAGTCGATTTTGCTATAAGAGCTGAGAAGTTTTTTGTCCTTTTTCCTCACCAGTTGAAGGAATTCGATTTTGTTCTAGGGCTGAAGCTGAGTTGAATGTTGAAGAATGGAGTGCTGAAGAAGTCCGAATTTTGCTAAGACTGAAGGTTGCTGAGTGAGAGGTGTTGGAAGTTCCTGAGACTGAAGTTCGAATTTGCTGAAGGTTGATTGAAGTAATTTCAACTTGAAGAGGATCATATTGCTGAAGCTGAGAAGGACGACTTGAAGTAAGTTGCTGAAAGAAATTTCAAAGAGTATATTGCTAAGGAAGTGTGCACTTGCTGATTTGCTGATTGAAGAAGTGTGAATTTACAAGTAGTAAAGTTGCTGAAGCTTGCTTGGAAGTTTGTTTCTAAGTGATTGAAGCTCAAATTTGTTGAAGAAAGAAGTTGAGGTTTGCGAACGAGAAATAACATTGCAACTTCTTGAAGTCGACTGGCAGCCCTGCAAAGTATTTTATTTATTTTTCTAAGTTAATTGTTGATGAATGTTTATTGTTTTGCAGATGGCTGAGGCAAGGGCAACTGGCAAGGACAACAACGGTGCATTCAGGCAAGCAGTTATAAAGAAGCTGAGCAAGACATTTATGCCGGAGTCAAAGTTTACTTCAAAGTTAGGCAAGCTGACAGATACCAACTTGGGCTCCATCAACCTACAAACTTTCAAGAATCAAATGCTGGGGATTGGTAGTCATCGACCTTCAACCACTTCGCACAACATTGTTCGAAGCGGATTATATGCAACTGCTGGTTTCCCACCAGCCATTCAGTGTTCGGAGTTGATAATGGAGTGCGCCAACTGCTACGAGAAAGATCACAGGTCAATCATGTCACTGGATGGACAAGTGCTTGCCAACCTCACTCCTTCAGCTATTGGCGAAGCTTTCGGAATTCCAGTCAATAGAAACATGATTTACAAGTCCAGGGAACGAGCTGAGCGAATGTATGCTTCAGCATTCGAGAGATGTACGGAGACGATCAACACTCACTGGATGAGCAATCCCAAGCCTTCTCGTACAAAGTTGCCGAGACAAATTATAGCAGATGACTTGAAGCAGGAGTACTGTGACCTCATTATGATGCTAAGTCGAGTTGGTGGTTGCCCACAGTCATTTATTTTTGAGCCTTGGATGTTTTACTACATCAACCTCGTGTTGGAAGGGAAAGACTACGTCAACTAGGCTGAGATGATCAGTGACAATTTGCATGAGCAGCTCCTGAGCCTGAGAAGAACGAAGACGTTCTATATGAGCTCTTACATCATCTACATGCTGGCTTGTATGACGAGGTATAGGGGAATTTCATACAAGGAGCCTGTTGGTTGTGGCTCTCACCAGTTCAAAATTCACGAGGCTTGTCCGCAGTTGCACCTGGCAAGTACTACCTATTACAAGCGTGTCAATGATGCCTTCACTATGCACCTCACGAGATTGCTTCAGGAGCGGATGCATCATAGAATCTCGAGGGAAGCCCAAGAATTGATTGAAAGGTATGGGTGCTGGTTTATACAGTTTCCGAAGTTTTCTTACATAAGGCTGCAAGGTTTTTCATCATATCCATATAGGCTGCCTAAGTACCCAACCAATAGAATTTTAATGTTAGAGATATCTAGGCAATTGGTTGCCTACGATAAAATTCAAAAGAAGAAGAAGAAGGGAGGTGTTGACTTCCCAATTGTCATGGGCAACTCTGATGAAGTGTGTCCTTCTTAATACGTACCAGAAGCCGAAAGTGAGCTTCAATTTTATCACTTTTCGTATCACACCAGCCGACAGCACTATGATCCACATAATAACATCAAATGGGTACTGTCAGAGGAATTTAAACACAAGGCAAATATTGAGGATTATTGGGTTGATGCATCGGATGAGGTTGAAGTTAGGAAAATAATGTTCTCTCGGTTGCCAATTAACATGATCAAGGAGTGTGAAGTTGTTCCGGTTCCAGACTAGGTGAATGAGGATATGGGCGTTGTCCATCAGTTATCACAGCGATTGAGAGATTGTTGGTAAGTAACAACTAGCACCCTCACGGAGTAAGAGTTAGTACGGACAGCCCTATGCACACTCATAATGAGTGCTCTTCAAATTAGGAGGGAAGCTCCTCGTTGTGCTTGACAAAATACACGCAGGAAATAAACTAAACTAATTGTCTTTTTGTTTTAGGTTGTAGGGTACAAGGCTCTCAAAAAACTATATCACGTTGCATTTGAGAATTTTATCTGGTTTCCGCAGTTCACTAACTACAACTAAACTTAATAACTTAAATTCTATCCAGGTTCTCTCAAGAAAGCGAGCATGAAGCGAGCAAAGGTTATGACTATCAGACGATAAACGGATTCAGATTCTCTACTTGAAAGCAAGGTGGCGCAACTATTATCTCAATCTAAACAAGTTTATTAGGCACAAAACAGATTTAAGAATTTACCATGATAATCTCATGAAACCCTATGTGGCATAACACTTGATCATAATAGTAAAGACTCACAAAACAGATTTATCATCACAATCTCATGAAACCCTATGTGGCATAACACTTGATCATAGCGGTAAAGGTTCACAAAACAGATTTATCATCACAATCGCATGAAACCCTATGTGGCATAACAATTGATCATAATGGTAAAGATGCACAAAACAGATTTATCTAAACTATGGAAAGAATTCACCATTACAATTGCATGAAACCCTATGTGGCATAACACTTAATCGTAATAGTAAAGACACATGAACAAATACCAAAGAGCAATATTGAGGGCAAGGTAGGCGCAGCATATATTTCTCTCAGGCAAAAAGTTATTTACAGATGAACCAAAAGCTCTTGTTATATACATCAAGGTGTGAGAACCCTAAAATCACCTTGAGTCATCTGATCTTGCAATGCATGCAAGATTATTTGCTAAGCCTTAATAAAGTAAACTATCTGATTAAGCGGAAAGCTACCATCGAGTTAAGCTGAAACATCTAATCTAAGAAATGGACAATTGTGCAAGCATGCAGTCCTTGATAGCGAGTTAGCGGAAGACTACCATTAGTTAGCAGTAAAACCTAAATAAAACTCCAAGTGTGTAAAAGCTGATCTCGGAATAGATATGCATGTGATGACAACATCGAGTTAACTTGAAAGGGTAACATCAAGTTAACTCCTGTGTGTAATGTCTATCCTGAGAGGTGGAAACTGAAGTCTACTGGTTGTGATCTCGAGCAACCAATCCCTCAAGCGAGATTGTTAACTGCATCACTATCTGGAGCTATGAGACTCTGTCGAAGAATGCTATGTCGATGCAGCATATCCTCACCAGCTGTGATCTGAGACTGAAGTTCACCTCTGCTCCTTGTTGCCTCGTCAAACAATGCTGACATGACTGTAAGCTGAGTAACCTTACAGCCAATAGTCTCCCCACTGAAAATGGTATGAATGAGTGCCTGGAGCTCCGACTGAACATCAGTAAGCTCAACATAGGCACCACCCTCGATTTGATATCGGCACGGTAAGCGAGATACTAGAGTCCTTACAAACCGGAGTGCACTAGTGACGTGCTCTCTACTCTCAGCCAACTCTGATGCCAAAGTCTCTTCTATCTTTGCTCTGAAAACCAATTGTGTTTTCCAGGAGTCGATAGCTTCTTTGTCCTCTGCATCTGTGACTGCATCATACGCCACACTCAGGTGAGCAATCATAATCTCATCCCGGGGTTTATTAATTGCCATATCTCGCTCCTCATCCTGAAGACAAAGACGGAGCTCTCGTGCATTGTACTGCAACTGATATAAATCTATGAGCATAGTACGGCCTCTAGCAACAAACTCCTCCCATTCATCGAAACGCTTGCCATATGCAACCAAGTGATTAAGTTGACTTTGCTCGGCTGGAGGCTCAAGCATTGGCGGGAGTGTGTTAATGGCATCGGGTCTATGTACAAGGCTTGAAATGTACTGACGAAGCTGTCTGATTTCAGCCTTGAGGGCTGCCTTATCCTCTCCGTCCTTCAGTATTCTATCCCTGGCACTGTCCGTAGCAACTTGTAGGAGATCAACCTGAGTCTGGCGTGTGCTACGACCAAGGTTGACTGTGATAACCTCAAAATCCTGAGATTCCAACTCAGCCAAGTTCTTCCCCTGTGGAGGTACAGCAGTCTCGACGACAATCTCCATATCAGTGTTTCTCTCCACGTGGACCATATTCTTGACCCTCTTGTCTGGCGCATCCTGGTAAATCTCATCAAAATCGGAATGATTAAGGACATAGGATGGCTGCCTCCTCTTCCTTCCTAGCTGAGCTTCGATCCAAGATTGGTCTCGGCTAATGCTACTAGAAGGGTCGGTACTAGCAACAGGAGGTTGTGACGAGAGTGAATGTGTAGAAGACCCACTGCGAGGTGGAGAATCTAAATCCAATTCAATGAGAATTGGGGTTGGTGACGGCTCTGAAACTGGTGTAGGAACTTGAGGCTGAACCTCAGGTACTGGCAGACTCTGAACTGGTCTTTGAACTGATTCTGTGACCGGCTGTCTATCAGGCTCCGTGTGTGTAACAGTGGCAGCGTCTTGCCCTTTGAATTATTTGGCGCTTGACCTTTCTTGGGAGGATTACTCCTCTTCTTTTGTTTAGGTTTTGACGAGGAAGGTAGCGAAGGATTCACCCTCCGGCAGCTGCTAAGACGCCTCCTTGTCTTCTTTGTCGAGGTAAAGTATACTTTTAGGATAACTCTACTTGACCTCTCTTTGACCGTCAGCGTATTCCTTGGCGTACCAATCAGCTGGCGGCAATGGTTGTGTATCAACGTTCTCTGAAAGCCGAGGAAGAACTTCTCCCTCATCATCGATAAACCTCCCACATCTTCGACAAGAAAACAAAATCTATATGAGAAGCGTAACTTCGTCTGCGAACCTCGAAGTCTCTCGCGCAATTGCCCGGTAATCCTCCATAGAAGGCTCGTGATATGTACCTCCAGCGAAGTATAATGACACGAAAGATCATAGGCACGTGCTTCAACAAGATACTTAAGATGATATTTCTCAAGCTCTTGTCCTGCAATTTTAGCATCAATTGCCGACTTGCACCAATACATTCCAAACTGAAAAGGAAAGTTGAGAGATGGTCTGTGCCTGCGGCGTAGAAGACGATGAACATCATGCATCTGTCTCAGGAACTCTTGAAAGATTGTCTTATCCGAAGGATAGCGTGGAAGCATAGCTGGATTTCCTGTAAACCCGTATACTCGGATGTAGGTGTATGTTGGGAACTGAATAAACCAATCTGCCCATCCATCCATCGCTGCCCTAGCAACTGCCGAGATACGAACGTGCAACTCTCGGTCCAAGTTTCTCACTGTATAGGTTAGAAAAGCCTCGTGAACACGCTTGAAATGACGTTCAGCCCTAGTGAACTCAAGCTGATCATAATACTGGTAGACTTTCTGAACACTGAGAATGCCCACGGTATTTAGTCCTCGGAACTGACCCTGATAAGCGATCAAGTACACGAGATATGAACACATGTGAAACTCATGGGCAACTAGGAAATCGGTGATTTGCCTGTGGAGAATGTCGCTGATGAAGAATGCCCAATCATAATGCTTCTGCCCAGAAATGATGCGACCAATAATGTAATACATCCAAGGCTGGAAAACATTCGCATGTGCTTGACCTGAGACACGATTCAGGAGTGTAATTAGAATCGCATACTCATCCTTGTATTCACTACGACCCACATTGTTTGGCAATCTGTTCTTTGCTTCTTTTAACCATCTTTCTGCCATCTTCTTCTGACACTTGTGCACATCAGCATTAAATGCCTGCTCACACTGCTCCATAGAAATAACTAGGTTGTTAGGGTGTTGAGGAATGCCAAAACTCCTTTCGATGTCTAGAGGCTTGAGACTACAAATGACTCGTCCGTCAACTGACACTATCTCACGAGTAGTAGAATTGTAATGCTTAATACAAGCCATCACGAATTCAACACAGTGAACGAAGATAGGTATGGAAGCGGCCTCTAGTAAACCAGACTGCTCAATATTTTGAATGATTGAAGCTCTGATCTTAACAGGATCAAGAACTGCTTCTGGCAACATCTTGTGAAGATCTGTCTCAACCAACCTGAGAAAGTCATGAGTAAGGACTGTTTTTGTCCTATATTCGAGCTGAGTGAACTGCATTATGAAAAACTCGCTTGTTGACTGTGAACTTGACTATGTTCTGACAAGATTTCTGGAAGCTAAAAATAGCCTGCGAGAGTTAAAAATAACCTTTCGAAGAATTATTTTCAGCGAAAAATCTGAGATATGGGTTTTGTCTAGAAAAAGATTCTAAGACAACCCAGAATATCAGATTTGCGAAAATTCAACTTCTACTCGATCATACAAAGACTTTTCAGTTGAGAAAATTAGTAACTCAAGAATGAATGTTCTGAAGTTAAAAATTCTTGAAAAATCAAGCGCACGATTCTAGCTCGAGGAAATTATATAAGAATGATCCAGATACTGAGACTTGTCAAATTCGCCAATTTCAGGAACATGCAAATTGTATTCTGAGAGAAATCTGAGATTGAAGGATGAAAAAGACGTTTTTATGATGCTTCTTCTTTAATGAAAATCGCCTTAGATTTCTTCAAATTACTGACAATTGTGAACTTTGATCTGCAAAAAGATATGTTAAATAAAATCGCCTTGAGAAATTGATGAGGAATTCGCCTTTGGATTTGGAAGAATTCGCCTTTACTTGAAAATCATGAACTTCCTTGAAATTTGCGCCTTTGTTCTGAAGAAATTCGAATTTTCTCTTGCCTTGAGAAAATACAAATTTTCCTTGAGATTTGAGAGTTCGCCTTTTGATAATTGATAAAATTTGATTTCCTTTGGAGATATGAATTCCTCTTAAGAAAAACAAATTTCTCTTTAGGTTGTGAAGAAAATACGAATTTCTTATGAAGAAATACGAATTTCTTTTGTTTTAAAAATACGCCTTGAAGAAACACGCCTCTGAGAAAATACGAACTTGTCTTCTGAAGAAAATATGAATTTCTATTGAAGCTTTGAAATTCGACTTTTGCAAATTGAAAGATTTGCGAATTGCTTTAAACCTCTATTCTTTAAGATTTTTGCCTTTTGAAACTTGGAGAATTTGCGAATTCCTTTGAAATTGCGCCTTTGTCTTTTGAGAAACCACGAATTTATCTTTAAGAAATATGAGTTTCCCTTGATAAAATTCGTCTTTGAGAATTACGATTTTGCTTTTCAAAATATGAATTTGCTTTGAAAAATACGAATTCTCTTGAAAACATGAATGATAAATGAAGATGGCAACATGTTTAAATAAGAAGAAATTCGCATCAACTTAGCAACTGCAAGAATTCAAAACCCTGACAAAAATAGGAGACCTCTGATTGGACCCCTTTCAGTTGAACTGCCACTGACTAGAAGTTCAAAAATAAATAAATAATAAAATATTTATTATCATGCAATTAGCAAAAGGCGCCAAAAATAGAAAATCGCCATTTAATGCTAAAAATTGCAAAAATAAATAAATATTTATTTTGAACTTCAGTTGACAATTCAGAATGAAGCTTTGAGATTCACCGTTAGACTTCACCGATTCCGAAAAGTCAACTCTTGAGCTCATAGGCGTCCATTTGCTCAAGTTATCACACTTTTTACTAACTTCCTATTTTATAGCTGACAACAAAGTCACGATTGGCCAACTTCGACACTGATTTCCGGGTGACCGGGTGATGCTGAGACTGATCTGGAGAAGTCATCGGATAGCCTACTGAACAAGGAAGAAATGTCTGCTGGGAGACACAACTGCAAAATCCATCGTTTAACCCCCTGAAAAATTAGGCGCCCCTGATTAAATTCATTTACAGGTTCCAGACTAAACCATTTTCCAAAACTGCCATCTGACACTTCAAACGGCTGCTGACGGCGAACGGTGAACCCTGCTGACAGGAAACGAAGCTCACTGCGTGACTGGAGACATTCTGCATCCAACGGATATATGCACGACATCTGAAAGCTGTGTTAAGGGCCTCAAAAGTAAAAGCGCCCCTGGCTCTTAGTTGCATTGATGTCATTTTGATGAAAGTTGAACTTTCATCCAAGTACCCTACTTTGACCTCTGATATCTGGAGCTGGGATGATCCGATTCAGGCATTATCTATTTTAACAGACAACCAGAAGAGCCGACAAGAGAAGTCTTTAGAGGTGACGAAGCAAGAAAACTGCTTCTAAGAACTCAAAAATCCCAGTGCGTATTTTATTTAAAATATCCGCTCTAGACTTTGCCATTTTTTGGATATCTTCATTTTTCAGCATTTCACCAAAGACCTCGCACGTACGAGCGTTCGCCAAATCCCGAAGGCTGACGGTTAGGCTCGTTGAGTAGATAAAGTAATTACGCTCGAAAGCCGTGAAGACTTCGAAAGCGAACGACCTCATCTGACAGGCCTAAAGGCTAAGCGCCTCTGGACTGTAGAAATACACTGCAAATTTTATGTTGGTCCGCCCGTGAAATTACGTGCTTAGGAGAACCTCTGCCACGATCACTTGAAATGTTGGATCGATAAGCTGGATGATACATCGCGGAGCTGGGCTAGAGTAGTACTGATGTCAGGAAGACCTTGTCTGCAAATTTCACCATCTGAAGGGTTCTTTAAACCAGCGCCCCTGAGCTGTAGTTGCATTGGGAACCAATGGAGAAGCTCAGAAACGTGAAAACTCCATTATAAGCTGATCTTCAGACGACGGCTGCCGGAGTTCTGAGACTCGGATGACTGCGTTTGATATCTCGTTGGATAAGCAGACTAGTCGTGAACAGATTGACTATATCCGCTATCGAAAATGCCAAGACTTACCCCCTCTTTTAGATGGGCGCCCTCAAGCTAGAGTTGCGCTTTTGCCAGAAAAAGACAAATTTCTCTTATCTGGAACTTTGGGAACTTCAACTTCTGTTGCTATTTGCCGGAGTTACGAGTATCGGAAAGCTTCGCTGGATAGCTCATCGGATAGCTAGACCAATCTTGAAGAGATTTACTGCATGTATGAGCGTCTTCAACAAGATCTTGACCTTCAAAAAGTTGGGCGCCCCTGGGCTATAGTTGCGCTTTCTTGCTTTTCTTCTGAGAAATCTTCATAAATTGACCATTAAAAACTCCATTTCAATCACTGAAATCATCATGTGCAATGTGAAACGCCATCGTGAGATGCTCCTCCATCGTGAAAAGCTCCAATCTGAGTCTCTGCTTTAGGTTCTATTCAACAAAACTGACTTTGACTGAGAAAATATTGACAAAAACTCCATGCTTGATATTGCCCAAAACTGTATTTTACATCATTTAGCAAGATTTAGACTATTTTATGCAAAATGCCTTGATGAAGCAAAAACAATTTGGTTTAGGTACAACAGAGATACTCCACTTCCACTCCCGGATTGGTCAGAACCAGAGGTTGCTGACTTGGACACACTTTCTATTCCGGTCCTGACATTTACCAGAGCATGGGTTGACAGGCGTGTGAGCAGGTTGAAGAGTAGGTCAATTGCTTTGACTTACAATTTGATGGGAGATCACAGGACACCCACCACCGGCAGGAAGAAACAAATTACACGAGGTCCAGAATCCAAAAGGAAAGAGCCAGTTCGGCAGGAGCCCGTTCAGCTGGAGCCTCCACGAGTTGCAGTTGAATCACCCATGCCATTGGAGACACGTTCTCCAAGCATACAGGAGGTTTCTTTGTTTGCTGATCAAAGGAATGCATTGAATCAAGTGCAAGTGGTACAGGAAAATAATCAGCCACCACAGAGAGAGTCAGTTGGCCAGAGTGTCAATGCACCTGTTAGGGTTGATCAGCAGGATGATGAGGGGACTACTACTGACCCTCAGTTTCAGCAGGAGTTAGAGGCGGTTTTGGAGGACGATGATGATATAGTTTCAGGAGACACTCAGCCACTTGAGGACGATGAGCCTCACCAGAATGATATAGAGGTTGAACAAGTTCGAGAAGTAGAGGCACAAGAGCAGCAACCATTTGATATACAGTATACAGTACCTGATTGGCTCAGGGATAGGATGAGGTGAAGACCTTCGTACAAGATGATTTCGAGAACACTTCTACTTTCTCTAGTTTGATTCAGAGCACGCAGGATTCTTTAGTTGCCTGGAGAAAATCTTGTACAAGGCATGAACATTCAGTCACGGTGTTAGAATTCCAGCTTGATAGCATTCCACCCATTTCAGTTCAGGAGGTTGAGGCTGTACTTGGCAGATTCGTTGAGTTTGCAGCCAGAGAGAAGGAGAATGGGAATGCACTATTGGACGAAGATTTTCTAGAAGACTGATTGTGGGCATTTATTGCCTTTACTATTTTTGGGAGTGAGTGGGAATCTTTGCTCATTTATTACACCACTCCCCATTCTGGCAGTTTTTAGGGTTAGGGCTGAGGTGGCTTAATCTTAGCCACTCTTTTGATTGTAACCCTAGCCGTCTTTTGGACTGGGCTATCTATAAAAGGGGGAGTCCCCCTCATTTGTAATTAATTAGACTAGCATTAGACTTGGAGATCAGACTAGAGAGTAGAGCAGAGTAGACATTTTGCTTGATAGTTTAGCATAGTGTGGAGAAGAAAGAAAGTTTTCCCTTTGAAAACTTTTGTGGAGATTGTTGTGTAAAACTTTCATGATAATAGATCTTTTCATTGATGGTGGAATTCTTCTTTGTCATGGATAGCTAGCAAGATCTCTTCTTCCTTTCGGATCCAAGTAGTATAAAGTAGCGTAATTCTCATTTCATGCAAGTAGTTTACTTTGGATGTGTGGTGTTCTATTGAGGTAGCTTCATTTCATTCCATACCAGCTTGTTGATGATAAGTTCGCCTTGCGTGGTCTACTGGACATTATCTTGAGTTTAACTTCGATTGTGATTTGTATACTTATATGCGTCGTTCTGATGGTATATGTATGCTAAATTGTAATCTGAACATCTTTTGCTATCCCTTTGAAGATTGCACTAATTTTGCTGAAGCTGTCCGAAGTGAGGCTAGGTGAAATTCGGTCGAAGTCCGCTGAAATTGAGCTCCACATATCTTGCATTTAGAATAGAATATAAGTTTCTTAGGCCCTACACTCATTTGCTTTCCGCACATTTCTGGTTAGCTTTAGGAAAACGTACTTATTGCCAAATCATCCACCTTATACAAATCCCTTCCAATCATCCATTTATTGTTAACTGCAAGAAGCCTGAACAATTGTGTAAGTCCCCTCGTGAAAACAGCAATTCACATCAAACCAACTGAGGGTATTCTAAGTATTTTGGAACCTTGTAGTTGAACGTGCGAACTTTCTTGCAATCTTAGCGCACGAAATACTTTGATCAAGAGAGAACGGATTAGCCTTCGGACTATTTTGTTCTGCTGATTGGTGCGGTCATAAAAATCACATCAACAGGAGAATGCCTCGAACATGGAGGGAATTGTATCCTGGTGTCCCTGAAAGTGCAGCAAGAGTACTTCCTGTGGGACCTCCTTCTATCACGACCTCTTGTTCTCCCTCATTAGTGACCTCCTCATTGCCCCCTTCTTCTACTTCATCATCGGAAACCACTTCAATTTAATAAACTTGACCTCTCCCTCGACATCAGTGATGATCATTCCATTTTTCTTTGCAATGGTAGCACACACCCTTCCGACGAAGTTCATTTCTTGACATTTCAGTTCCATTCGGTCTAGAGTAAAATTCTTAGAGAAAAGGCTTTCTTGGCTGCCCTGCGGGTGTGCTCTTGATAATCCGTTTGCTCTTCTTGGTGGAGTCGTCTAGACTCAAGGCCCTCGGGATAGCTTCCTCTAATGTTGCTAGCTCCAAAGCTTGCACCAAACCTCGAACGGATTCAGATAGGCCTTCAATGAAAAAGAATGTGAGCCTTTAGTCGGAGACATCTGGTACCATCATAGCAAGCCTCTGAAATTTTGAAACATAATCATCCATGGTGCCCACTTGCTTCAACCTTTTCAATTCCTGAAAGAATGCCTCCGAATCTTTCGTATTAAATTGGTCCATCAACTTTTGTGTGAAATTAGCATATGTCTTCACAAGCCTGAATCCTTGGGTCACAATACCATGGTGCCACCATTCATGTGCCAAGCCCTCCAAGTGCAATATGGCGAATTTGATAGCTTCTCCTTCCGTCATGGGGTTGAGAGAAAAGTATGTATTCAATTTTTGGATCCATGAATGCGTTGTTACCTTCCCCGAGCCATCAAAGGTTGAAAGTGAAAGCTTGCTGACCTTGTTCTGCAAATCCTTGTTCATTCTCAGTGGACGTAGTCTGCCATCGCTTCCAAAATCCCTCCTAGCTGCGATGAATTGACCGAGTGGAATGGCAACCTGAGTGTCAGCATCTATCTTCATGTAGTCCTGGACAATGGTGCTGAAGCTGAGATGTTCTTCTTCCTCATGTGTTGCTTCAACACTAGGCAAGAATGTGGGTTGAGAAAATCTATGAGATGACTCCCTTGATGTCCTGCTGTGCTCTCCTCCTTCTAAGTGTTCACGATTCCCTTCTTCAGCCATGTTGGATCCTAATTTGTTGTTACTTGTGGTCAGATTTTGCAGCATTTGCATCAATGCTTGATTTGTCTGATCTTGTTTCTCCATGAAGGCCCTGAACTCCTTGATTTGATCCTCCATCTCACCACTGCCTCCAATTCCCTGACTGGCATTTTGATTATTTGCTTCCAACTTTTTTTCTCTTTCAATAGCCCTCAAATCCCTCTGACTCAATTGCATTAGGAATCATTCCCCAGGCTGGCAGGATCACTACTCTGATATCATTGAAAGATGCCTGATTTTCCTTCACAAAAAATACTAACTGGAAATTGTAAATACTGTAATATTCAGTGTTAAGCCACGTCCAGATTAACATTGAATCTATGAAAATAGAGATCTTCGATATTAACCTCCACAATTTCAGAAATACAGATTCAGACAATAACTAGTGCGCACAAATATAAAGGATCTGAAAGTATAATAGTCCACCCAAATTGTATTGAACTTCCAATTCGTTCCAGACAATCATACAGGAATTGGATAAATCGAGTACAACCCAATACAGAGTGATATAATGAAACCAAGCAATTGGGCTTTAGATAGGTTTGATATCGCCTATCATGTACCACTTACAATGATTACGCTACTTCCAAAGGGACGCCTTCAACTGGATGATAGAATAGACTGGTCGATAATGATTGCTTTCGCTGGTCAGCTCGAATATGTTCAGAACCACTAACTCCCCTTTGAAACGACTCCCTTCTGAGTGTAACAAAATAACAGATTGACGGAAACTCCGTGTGTAGCTCCCGTACAAGTTCGCAATCAGAGACTCCCTTGATCAATGTCAATGCCGTCCTGATGCCTGCGAATGATGGAATTGATCAATGACCTGTTGATCACCTCTGCCTGTGTGAAATCAATCTGCAAAGCCACGAAACCTATGTGAGCGAAGATGTAAGAAATGGTGCTAACACGAATTCCCTAGGTTGAGAGCTACGCACCAAGCCTGGGAGCCAATGCCAGGTGACTATGTCCCTGCAATACTTGGCCGGATTGAGATATCCAAATTTGTGATGCCAGACTGACTGAAATGACCCTCCTAAATACTAAGCAAGCACACCACTACAAGTGTAGTCGGCCTCAAACAAAATAAAAAGAATTTTAAATTTAAACTCAACTTGGTGCCAACAGAACAGGTCGGCCAGAGAAACTATTTTATTATTTATTTGTTTAATTAGTGTTGATAAACACTATTTGATGTTTAGGTCGGCCAGGATTAATTCAAATGCGGGACATTACATCATTGTAACCAGGCACCTTTTAAGTGGCTTTGCCATAAGGAATGTGTGTGAGTCATAAAACATGGCTCAAACCATAAGAAGTTTCACCTAAAACTGAGATAACAATTAAGGAAGGAGGTATACAATTGGGAGGGGTCAGTCATCACAATTCTGCACCAAGCAATCAGCAAATGTGGTAAAGACTTAAGTGAAATGTGAGTAAGGAAAGAGTTGAACAACAAGTAAAGAATGGCATGGCTTTTCATTGGTTTAGCCTCAAGTTTTTCTGCCAAATACATTCAAAAGTAGGCAAATACATTAGTGATTTCTGCCAAGGTAAGGAAGGATAAAATAGGGCACACTTTTTAGTGGCAAGAGCCAAGTAAATCTCTGCCTAGACTTAAGGAATTGGCAAACTGCTAAGTGAATTCTGCCAGCTCTAAAGGAGAAAAATAAGTGAAAATTATGACACACATCTTGAGTGGATGGAATGAAGTAATGCGTAGACATCAAAACATGGCAACGACATACTGAGCACATTCCAACAAATTAATAGCCATTAGAGTGATGTTTGAGCACACCTTTTAGTGGCTGTAATCATGCAAAGTTCTGTCCAAAAATTCACAAAGTGGCCAGAGATCTTTGCCTAACATAAAGAGAAAAAGATAACTAAACAAGGCTCACTTGTTGAGTGGCTTAACCACTAGTTTCCTCCACTCAAACTGTAGAAGATGGCAATCAATTAACTGATATGTGCTTCCCTTTGAACAGCATTGAAAACATAAAAGTGTGGTGCACCTTTTCACTGGTTATGCCAGTTACTTTCTTTGGCATGATTAGTCAGCTTTAAAGCAAAAAGAAACAGGGAATTAAAGCATGCAGCTCCTATTTGTGAAGGCTGCCGTCCTTTCAAACCTCACAAATAAGTTCATCTGTGCCATTAATGGTAGAAACAGGTCTTTCTGTCTTCTATTGTGTAGGTATATTGATGAATTTCAGTTGCCTATGGGTAAGGTTTCAGCATCTTCAATCACAAATAGAGCAAGATATCTTTGAAGGTAGCATTCATTACAGTTTGGCTGGACTGTTCAACTTATTTGTGGCAGCAAAAACATGTTCCAGTCATACCTTAAAGATATTTTATGAGAGCTACCTAGTCAACTCAACCAATACCTTTGTTTCCATAAATGTTCATCAGATTTTAAGCATATTTTTGGCAGCCATTGAGGTATTGATATGAGTTGAAGTTTCAAGAGTAAGATCTAGGGTTTTTAGAGCAAAATTTGCAATTCTTGAGGCATCATTCATGATAGGATATTTTCCTTGTTGCTAGACATCACCAAGTACTTGTCGAAGTTTCGATTTTCTTTCATACTGCTACGGTTTCAACTTCAAGTTTTTGACCTTCAAAAACCATAGGTGATGGTTTTGTGTTACAAAAAAATCATGCTAGGATTTAGATGTTTGTCAGTGGGCTAACCATCAATGTTAGAGTTTTGTGAATTCTTTAGAGGATTCATCAAATTTCAGTGCATGTCCTAGGAGTCGAAAGGTTTTAGTGCTCTTAAGAGGATTGGCCATATTTAAGGATTTTCTGGAAAACTCACCAGTTTCAGTGCCAAATTTGTATCAAAATCATAGGTTGCTAAGTGCAAATTTTCTATATTTATCAGTGAACAAATTTGGTAGAGGCTATTCTTGGCATTCTATTATCAGGCAGTGGATATGAGCCTATTTTAGGCCTTTACTATTTTATTAGTTGTTTTAAAATTGTTTTCTTTCCACTTTTCTGACACATAGGGATAGGTTTGTTTTAAAGCAGTCTTTTTGGGACAATTACTTAATATTCCAAATCTCTAAAAGCTCTTAATCGTAAGCTTATAAATAAGTGCTTTGAGAACATAAACTTTCAATACTAGTGGAAATCAAGGCTATGTTGTAGAGATTGTCAGTCAAGTATTCGATATAAGTTGTGTTTGTGTAAGGTTTTCTTAAGTGGATTAAAAAGTGTTGTGCTAAGCTTTGTATTAACGTTTGTCTTTTGTCTTTGCAAGTAACTTTGTGCACTTTCGAGGGTCCTTATTTCCTAAATCTTGCACTCTGATTTCATTGCTAGTATTGGCTTTGTTTAACTCTCTTTTGATGTGAATCTATTGGTCTCTGCTTTCAGCTAGTAAAAAGCATTTATCCTTCAGTTTATTTTGTTTGGTTGCAAGTCTTCTATAAAAATTCTTGTTTGTGAGATAAGTACCTTTGTGCATAACTGTTAATTCTTGTTCATAGCTTTAGGTTTAGGAGTAGTTTAGATCTTAGGGAGCTTCATTTGTTAATTTAAAGAGAGGTTTTCCTTGTGTGCTCTTCAGTTTTGTGTTGTCTTGCAAGAGAAATTAAAATTCAAACAGAACCCAAAAGATAGGGTAATTTTAGTGTGTTTGCATTGCATGCCAAAAATCAAGAGAAGATTTTTTTCATATTGTGAAAAACTGTAAATCATCTCCGTAGTCTAGTGTTCTAGGGTTTTAGTTTAGTTTCCTATTACAAGGGAGCTTCCCATTCCAATTTGAAGAAAGGTTCTGTCTTGCACAAAGTTCCATTTTGTGTTGTTGCTAAAGCACAAAAAAAAATGCTAACAATGTGAATGAGTGTCAAGTTTGAATTCCTATATGTGAGCTGCTTACTGTTGATTGTGGATATATTCTCTTTGATTTGGTTTCCATTCCATATGTTAAATACTCCTCTTGCTTTTGTGATAATGTTTTGGACTTGTTTGTTTCCAGGCATTCCTTTTCTTGGACTAAATCTAACAGGTTGTTTTTCTTCAATTTAAACTAGAGGATTATTCAAGTCTCCATAGTTTTTGGAAGGATTATCTTGTTTCTAAAACTTGTGGAATGTCTGAATATCCTTTTATGTCTCACCATAGTAACTCCTGTGGTTGAATTTATGTATTTGTATGCTTTGCTACACAGGCTGCAGCTGCATTAGGTCGTGCGCTAATTGGGACACTCTTACTTAGAGCTGTAAAAGATGATGCTGAAACTGTACAAGTACATACAAATCTATCCATTGTCTCTGAATATTGTTACCTTGCATGTGAAACACTCTTCCTTCTGTTCATGTTTCAGGAGAAATACTTGGCTGTTACTTAAAGTAGTAGACAAGTTACTGTATCTAAGAGGAATAAACAGCAGTTGCATCTGCACTATGCTGACAACAAATTTACTTTTCTTTGGAACCATGACTAGTCTTCCTTGATGCTCAGGTGCAATTTTCAGGGAATGGACCTTTGGGCCAGATTACTACAATTGCTTCTAGTGGAGGCTTAGTAAAAGGATTTGCGGGAAATCCAATGTGCGACCTTCCTATTTCAGCAAATCAGATGGTAAAACTTATCCTTCTTTTTTCAATTATACTTTATCTAGTTAGCAGAAGAGGTCCTATCGTACCAAGGTGTAATGGTCACCCCTGATTTTTTTTTGTGTGTGTTTTCAAAATTTGGTTTCCAGGTTTCATTCAACATTACATTGTTTTCATTGCCAATAAACACATCATTATAACAGCTTGCATAATCAACCAGACATTTGATATTTTCAACCACAAACAAGAGAGATAGTTCACGAAATAATTACTCAGATTAAGAGGAAAATTCAGACCTGTTCACAGTCCACAAAATGCATTATTTCGGTCATTCAAATGGCATCCATACAATCCCAAACTCCTCACAAATCAATCCTTTGCAAGAGCCATCCGCTCTAAACTGTTCACTGTCATTAAACCACTATGTAACCATGGAATGATGCCCCAAAAAAGCAACGTACAGACCTGCAACTTCTGATTTCAACTCAGATATGGAAAACTCCAATCCCAAGGTAATGGCGCTGCTCCCTAGGAGGGTGATTTGGCTCTAAAATTCAGATTCTCACCAAATAATGCAAGTGAATAGTCATTTTGGGGTGCCCAGCCATGGGGTTTCCAATTAAGCAATACCCAGAAGAAGTTTCTCACACACCACGGATATATGACCTGATTGGCACCTTCCAGCTACTCAGAAAATGCAATTTTCAGACCTCAGAAATTTGTATCAGACCTCAGAAAATGGGTGGAATCAGCTACAAACTCACACCAAAATGTAATAATCTGCACACCAGAACCAAACATCAAAATACCCATCAAAATACCAAAAATATTTTCATGTTTCACCATCCAAATGCTCAATCAACAAGCCAAAACACTGAAAATCTTCAATCCAAGCATGAACCAGCTAGGGTGGGTCTTTCACCACCGAAGCCAGCAACTGAAGGAGAGGGGTTTCGTCTTCAACCAGCAATGTACAAATTTCTGGAAACAATCCAGCAGAGTCTCCTTATGTTGTCAAAAACCTCCATATGCAAATGAGAGCTCAAACTCATATTTATAAAGTGGGGGAAAATTTAGGGCAACTTGCATTTGAATTTTAATGTTTTTTTCCTCTCATTTCACTTCATGAAATGACATGAAATTACCCCAAGAGGGGCATCCAACTTTTTGTCTCCATAATTCCACTTTTCATTTTTTATTTAAAATTGACATTAAGCCCACAAACTAGGTATCCCACTATGTGAGGCATAACATTAGCCTTAAAAAATGATAAATAAACTCCCTTTCTAGGCGTCACATGAAAATAACATTGGTCCCTTTTTAAAACAACGTTACTTGACTAGGTGAAGGGGGCCTCTTATGACCCACACCCTCCTCACTTAAGTTAAAATAGCAACATTATAAACTTAAGTGGCAAAATAACAAATATTAACCCTGACCACCAAGAGAACTCACCACTACCAAAAATAGAAAACTTTGCACTGAGCTACTAGATGAATGGAGCCGAGACTAGATACTAAAAATAGCATTTACTAAAACTAGTAAGTGAGTTAAGTCACCAAATTGGGCCAAACGAAGCTCAACTAACACTTGCTAAAAATAGTAAGTTACTAAAAATAGCCGTCACCACTGGAGAAAACGTAGAAAAACCTAGAAAACTCCTCTAAACATGCTGACAAAAACCCAGAAAGTCAGCGACAACTGCACTGCTGGAGACCTTGAAAATGGGGACATTACACAAGGAAATAGATTTATCTCTCCTTTCTCTCTTCTTTGATTGTTTGTAATGAATTTTAGAAGGATACATGCTTATTACCTGAGTTTCTAGCATTTTGCAAAGTGTGATTATGCCTTTTGGATATCAAAGAATTCCTTATCACTTTAACAGAGAACATCATCCCATGAATAGCTTTCCTAGATTGGTATTGCCATCTATGGTGTGCTAACCCTAGATGGCAAATATTAAGTTGAAGCCATAATTGCCCTAGTAATGGTATGTGAGTGATGCACTTTGATGGAGCTTCCCCACATTCAGCAAGTGGAGCAGGAGTTCTCGAGTATTGATCTTATCAAATGGTAGGATATTTAAATAAGTTTTTCTTTTAGTCTTCTCAACAACCAGTATAACATAATTAGAAGCAATTTATCATGCGTTGCTAAGACGTCTAGCTTGGGCTTCACTTATCATGAAAACCTTGGATTTCCACTCATATGATTTGTTCATGATCTCTCCTCCATCTTTGGTTAACCAATATTTGTTCAACCTTGTATAGAATATTGGATCCTTGTCATAGAGGTAGGGGCTTCCAGATACAATCACACAAATGCCCAAAGATATAACACCAACAAGAACCCATTTTGGAAGTCAATGGTGAACTTAAACTTGATAGGACATTGTGTTAACTGAAATCTCAACAGCTTGTTTCAGCCAACCTATTGAATACGAATTTGGGTGTTTCCTTATTTGCAAACCAAGCTCTTCTACCAAAATTTGAGAAATTTGATTCACTTGAGAACAAATATTAAAGAGTAAAAACTAATTTGTGTCCTTTGAGCTGCACTTTGACATGAAATAATTTAGCAATCTTGTCCTTGTTTTTAGCACCATCTCTTATCACATTTTCTCCTTGCTGCATCTTGGCACATGATAACCATATTTGAAGTGCATTCTATTTCCTTGACTCTCTTGCTCAATGAAGCATTCTTGTTCTTTTTGTACTTGTAATGCAGTCTAGTTTAGGGGTTTAAATTAAAAACTACCTAAAATAGCAGCCAAATTTATATCAATGTGAACATTAGCAAAATGGAGACAACAGGATTACATGACAACTATTTATTACCCTTTTGTAGTTCAATACAACATGCTCAAAGAGAACTATACAATGCTTCAGGAACAACAGGATATTTTCAGGAGCTTGCATCTTTCACATACAAATGCAGTTTTAATAATCAAAATATACATCTTTTATTTTTATCAATTTAATGTCCTTTACTGCCTCTGTTATTAACCATGATCTGTTCTTCTAGTTTAATACCTTCTCTGTTTTGCATTCAAATGCTTCCTGCTTGATGTTCTGCTATCCATTCTTGTTTTTCTGCATTATTCAATGATATCTCCCTCTTGGATTTTCCTTACAAACCTTCTTTTTCTTCTCCTTAATTCCTCCCTCTTTTTGATTTTGTGTTTCTTTCTGTAGCATCCAACTTTTCTTGTTGCTTTTTGTGTCCAACTTTAGCAGCTACTTGAATCTCCACTTGATCAGCCAAGAAAACTCTTCTCTTCCTTGCATGTTTTGTTGCTAGCCCCTTTAGGGCCTCCACATGCAGCCTCTAGTAGAAAAAATGACCATGATGAAAGTATATGGCCAAGAAATGGATGAAGATATACCCATGCGGCAAGAGGAGAACAGCAAGAAATGTAAAACAACAACAACATCACTTTCACAAGCTAGGTTAAATGTCATGATTTTGAAAGATTGTGAAAATTGCAACCAGGCATGAAGTGGATTTGCAAACAGCAAGAAACTGAAATTAAATGTAAAGAATGAAAGAAATCTGGGACAAATTGAAAGAATATATCTCTGCACATTGCCATATTGTCAAAGGCAATAATAAACTTAGGTGTGACAACTTGATCATAGTGCCAAGTTTACAAAAGATAAACAGAAGTTCCTTTTTGGCAAAAATCTATAGCTTGCAGTTTGATAAATATTGAGAACATGGATTTAAATAGGCATCAATGATAATACACATTATACATCTAAGCAATATTCATTTTAGCATTAAAATGAAAGGCAGCCACTTATGTCACATTGCTTATCACAGCACAAATATCAAAAGCAGCTTTAAACATAAATGTTTGGCCTAAACTATGGGTACTGTAATGTCCCTTGTTGAAATTTTGTGAATTTTTAGTTTAGTGACTGAATGAAAACCTATACTAATCTATGAAATAGAAAATTCTGTCCTAAATGTTTCAGCATAAAATGTAGGAAATTAAAATCAAACTAATTAATTATGAAATGCAATTTTTTTGTATTTTATATATATGTTTTTTGCATTTTCAGAATTTGTACAGTTTTTTTCTATTTTCAGATCACAAATTACTGACAGAAAACCAAACAAATTTAAATCCCAAAATTAAAAAAATTAGAAAAGGACAATTGATGATCAGAACTTAATATTAGTTCCCTATAACAGCGAACAACATCCAGATTCAACTTAATCTCTAAACTTAAATATGCTGATCAATCAGTGGCCTGCAGTAAAGTAACCAGGGTAGAGCATAGGTTGAGTGGCAAGGAAGTTCCATAATTGGTTTCCCCAACTGCTCAACCAATAGGCAATTCCCAATTTTATCTAGACCTGTGAATAATCTCAAGGATGGTGAGCCACAAACAGATGACCACTTGACCAAGTTAATTTAATTAAAACAAGTGATGTAAAGTGGCTGGGTTAGGTCCCCCTTTAATTGGACTGGGGAAGGTGAGTCTCTAAGATCTCGCAAGGAGGCTTAATGGTTGCCTCCTCCCAATAGATGGATTAAGTTAAATTTTCATTGGGCTTCAAAAGGTAACCCTAGTAAATCTAGTGTAGGGTGTGTGTTGAGGGGCTTGAAAGGCAATGTGAGATGCTTGGCCTCTAGAAGATTAATACCTGGGACTAACAATGAGGCTGAACTCCAGGCCTTGATTTTTGGCTTGTAGGTGTGTTCCAAATGGGGTTTTAAAAAAATTGCAGTTGAAGTTGATTCGATTGTTGTTTTGAATGCTATAAGGACCAAAATGTCCATAAGCTGGAAACTAAGTTCTTGCTGTCCCTATTGTTGTCTCTTGTGGAAAAATTGGTGAATACACTATTGACCACATGTATAGGGAGGCCAACATGATGGCCGATGGTTTAGTCAACTTCGCAATTGATCGTGAGGAAGAGGTCATCATTGACATGTATGCACAAGAGTATCATTTGCCTATTACACCACTGGAAGAATGAATAGAAGGACGAAATTCATTATTAGCAATTATTGAGGGTGTGGAGGCCAACATGATGGCCGATGGTTTAGTCAACTTCGCAATTGATCGTGAGGAAGAAATCATCATTGACATGTATGCACAAGAGTATCATTTGCCTATTACACCACTGGAAGAATGAATAGAAGGACGAAATTCATTATTAGCAATTATTGAGGGTGTTATGCAAAGCTGTTAGCTCAATGAAGTTTAATAATGCTATGACACTTCACATCCCTTTATATCTGCATCATTCATGTGAATCATTGCAAAGGTTGTGTATGGGAATGGCTCGTTTTATTAATTTTCTTGAGGAGTTGGTTTCTTTCTTCTTGTGCATAATAGATACCCCTATTCATCTCCTTTGCTCCTATCGACATATGGACTTTCTTGGTCAGATTTTTGAGAGGCGCCTGCAAAGTGTCTTTAAAACTGGGTTGATTTTGCTCGCAATGTAATGGGTTCTTGGAGACGAGTTTTTAATGATAGAGCTTAAATATAGGATAAATTTTGTATTGCCTCCATGTTTGTAGCTGTTTTATTAGACTTTGGTGAACTAAAGGATATGATCAAGATTATAGCCTCGTCGCTCATTAAAAGATCTCTTTTGGGCAAGTTTGATAAGGTCCTAACCATGGTTTGATATGAAAACGGGATTCCCTTGCTTGCGGATTTCAATCATTTACTTGATAGGGGTGTTTGGTGCCTTGGCATCCTTTCATCTTCTCAAATTCTTCGGGCTCTACTGTTCAATGGTGAAAGAAGGCAGCCAAAGGGGTAGATGTTCTAAAAAAGGTGTTGGGCTTGGTTGATATAGATGGAGTGGAGTTCCTAGCTGGGCTCATTGACTTCTATGTAGTTTGCTTTGTTTATTACAATGTTTACCTTATTTTGTTAGTTGGGTTTGCTCATTGATGCCAGGTTTCTGTTTTGTCACCTAGTCAAAGTAAATTTAGTAGTGTAGTCTGAAGGTTTCATTTATTGTTAAAATTTAGTAGTTTCTAGGGTTTTGTTCTGCCTGGAGAGATGGCTTTTTTGTTTTAGCCAGAATTTTAAACAATCATTGTATGTTTTATGCTATTAATATAAGGGAGCAACCTCCATGCTTGCAGTTTATAGAATAAATGAAAAGGCTGGGTTAGGCAATTTGTCAACAAAACATCCCAAACAACAATTATAAATTATGCACCCCCAATTATTCAGTATGGAAGGAAACATTAATGGAATGCACATTCCACAAATAAAGTTAAATGACAGCAATGAGAAAATCAAAGGGTGCAGCCCATATTAAATTTCTAATAAAACGAAACTCACAAATTCACACCAGTATTTGCAGCATTGACTATAACAAATAGTAAATCACAAACAGTCTAGGAGTTGATAACAAATGCAAGGACTAAATGATTTTTGATTTCACCATTCAAAAACAATTTCACCCAAAGTAAACACAATGAATGTTGCATAAAATGGGAATAGATTTCACTAGGAAAATATTTAATGAATGGAGGTAATTCACCCAATTGGAGCAGCTGATGATAGGCACTTCAAATGCCAATAAATTGCACTATACTGTTAAGTGAAGATTGCAAACAATAGTCTAGCATATTGAGGGTTTTTCGTCTCCAATCACACAATAATTTCCAGAGGGCTTTCATCCTCTAGACACATTGCCGGAGGGGTTTTGTCCTCTAGACACACTGCCAAGGTTTCCATCCTTGTAAGCTTCAGATAAAATACTTAGTTTGAAATAATAATTCTAGTACAAAATGAGGGCATTACATTTTGGGCCCAATATTAATTTAATTGTCCCTCCTAAAACTAAAATAACAAAAAGTAACTTAGTTTTATAATAATAAAAAGTACTTTATTTGTGTACCCAACTAGAGCAATAACTGGGCCACAAATTAAATTGTTGCCAACTCAATTGGGGAGGGGACATGATAGTCCATCCTTCCCAAAATTGCTTGTCCTCAAACAATTGCAATGCGGGATGCTCCATGATGCTTGCATCCTCCCATTTGGCATCTCCTTTTGGAAGGTTCTTTCATTGCAGTAAGTACTTGGTAATGCTTCTATTCCTCAACCTCTTCTTGTGAATATCAATGATGGCGTTAGGAACCAAAGCAAGTTTTCTCTCATTATCCAAGGGAGGTAAGTCCATTGAAGGGCTGATGTATCATCCAAGAGCCCGCTTGAGGCACAAAACATGGAAGGCATTGTGAAATTTTCTATGTTTTGGCAGCTCCAACTCATAAGCAACCTCTCCCACCTTCCTCATGATCATGTTGTTACATATGTGAAGTCCAACAGGCTTTGCCCCCCTTCACATTCCACGCTTCTATTATGCTATTCCCCAAATCACTTCTATATGTGAGGATTGTTAATTGTAATATGTCAGATGAAGAACTTGTATTTGCTATTGTTCTAGAATAAAGATATTGTGCCCGCCTTTCTTGTGAATGTAGCCATATTGGCGAACCACGTAATCTCTGTATCATTTATTGTGTGTGTGCTCTATTTGTGATGTGTAATTCTTTTTAAATTGCTCAATTATTTAATAATTTGTACCAGAGTGAAGGAGAAGCTGTGGGGAAAATTGTGGAGAAATTGAGGAAAGATGGAAGAAGCAAATAAATTGGAATTGAAAATTTCTTTGGGAAATTTTTTGAAATGTGGAAGCTATAGCTAGAAGCATTTCTGGTTCAAAAAGACCTTGCAATAACATTGGGAGGAAGAGCAAATAAGTCAATTGCGATGTCCGATGGAGAAATCAGATAAGAAGGGGGTGGCGACCATAATTCTTTCCCTGTCCAGTAATGTGTTGTTCAATGTTGCAACGAAGAAGACAATGGATGGTCTTTGGGATCGTTTATCCGACATGTATGAAATGGCTTTCGCATCAAACAAAGTTTTTCTAATAAAGAAATTATACAATTTGAAGATGAAGGCATTAATGTGTCAAACCATCTAAATGAATTTAACACATTGATCAGCCAATTAATTTCTGTGAGTATAAACTTGGATGATGAAATCAAGGCCATTTTGCTATTGTGCTCTCTACCCGATAGCTAGGAAGGAGTTGTTATGGCTATCAACAACTCGGTGTCTGGAAAGAAGGGAGGCATCTTAAAATTTGATGATGTTGCTGTGATTTAAATGCATTACTTCCAATTGTGATGTCTTGTGAAGGAAGATACTCCTTGACTGATATTCCTTGTTCTTTTGCTTGTGTCCCCTGTTCGGTCAAAACAAGCATTATTTTTTCATTAAAGATCACACAGAATCTACACAGGCAGCTGCCCTCAAATGAAATTCAAACATCAGAGAAGGGCTACCCAAATATATGCAACCTCATCTCCATACTCAAACACATCATACATCAAATCCCATGCAGTCCCATATGAATTCCAATATGTAGTTTTATGAAGTTCTACCTCCTATGTAGCATACAGATACCACACAACATGCTTTACATGCTTTGCTGCCCCCATACAATGCAACGCAAGAGTTTGGAAATGCCTTGCCACCTCATTTCCAAAGTGCGCAACCTCTAGGAAATATGTTGTCAACACCCACGCAAAAGCATGGGCCACCACCCCCTATGCAGATTTCAAATGAAATTTCAAACCTGCCCTCAACTTCTATGCAGGGTACTACTATGAGTTTGCCATCTCTTTCTCAAGCCTTCCCTCAACATCAAGTTGATAACTCTCAGCAAGGCATCTCACAAGAAGAAATTTCTCAGGTTTGCAGGTCTACCAGGGAGTGAAGGCCTCCATCAAAATATAAAGATTTTATTCAACAATTTTTAATTTCGGAACAAGCTGAACCTTCCACTTTTGAGGAGGTGTTAAATGAAAAAAAATGCAAACATTGGATGGAAGCTATGAAAGATGAGATGGGGTCCTTGATGGCTAACAACACATGGGATTTGGTCCCTCTTTCACCTCACTGGAATGCTTTGAAAAATAGGTGGGTATACAGGCTAAAGGAAGGAGTTGGTGGGAAGAAATGGTATAGGGCCAGATTGGTGGTGAAAGGTTATAATCAACAAAAGGGTGTAAATTTCTCAGAAATTTTTTCACCAGTAGTGAAAATGACTTCCATTCTGGCAGTGTTGGGATTAGTTGCTGTGTATGACCTTGATTTGGAGCAGCTTGATGTCAAGACAATGTTTCTCCATGGTGATTTTGAAATGTCCCAGCCCAGGTGGACACTTGCTAACCAGGTTTCTGCCTTAATTGATTTGTTTGTTCTTTTAAAGTTTTTGCTTGTTTTGGATTTTAATGAGATATATTGCCAGGAAATATAAAGAAATACATATAATTGCAAAGCAGAGGAAAAACTAAAATTGAAGCAACAACTTCAAATCTAATTTAACATAGTTTTGCAAATACAGTATATATATTCAAATCAGATCATTATTTCTCATGCCAATACAATACAATCATACCCGTACTCCAAGCAATGCATATTTGCAAATTCTGGAAATGTATTACAGCAACTGGCAAACCCCAGTCTGGACGTCTAGCTTAGAATGACTGCTTTCTCCACCTTCGAAATGCTGCTGTTGTGAAATCCTGGTCTAGCCTGGAAAGACGAGTGACATCTCTGAGTTGCAGCATTGTTTGGACTTCAAGTGGGAGATTACGTTTGTGAAGTCCAACGAGCTTTGCCCCTTCACATTCCACGCATCTTCTATTATAGTATTCCCCAAATCACTTCTTTATATTGGGGACTGTTAATTGTAATATGTTAGATGAATAAATTGTATTTTCTGTTGTTCTACAATAAAGATATTGTGCCCACCTTTCCTGTGGACGTAGCTATATTGGCGAACCACGTAATCTCTGTATCATTTATTGTGTGTGCGCTTTGTTTTATCTGCTATTTTTGTGATATTTGATTCATTTTAAATTGCTCAATTATTTAACACATGTATGGTCTGTAGACCTTGGGTTCGAGCTTCTTGAATCCCTTGTTTCTCACGATCATGTATGGTCCATAGAACTTGGGTGTGAGCTTCTTAGATCCCTTCTTTTTGAGTGAAGATTGCTTGTAAGGCTGCAACCTCAGGAATACTAGGTCTTCCACCTCAAATGTCCTCTCTATGTGCTTCTATAATGTCCCCATCTTTTGGTCATTCCAACATCTTTGGAAGCTCCAACTTTCTTGGAGAGCATCAACCTTTTCAGAATGGAGTTTAGATAGTGGTGTTGTGTTTAGGGGATCAAGATGAGTCCATTGATTCTTTTTGGGTGTAGTTTCGACATTTCAGGTGCATTCCAAACTTCTTGGTAGAATATGTTTTTTTTGGAAAGTATCAATTTTAATTAAGTTGGATCTCTAGTGAGCTTTAGAGTATATTGGCATAATGATAATTCACTTTTGGGCTATTTTATTATTTCCTTAACTTTGGGTGGATGTGTAGGAAAATAATTAAAATATTAAATAATTAATATTTAAGTTGGCAAAAGGTGAACTTAAGGACAACTTATATTAATTCTTTATAAAAGTGATTTTTAAAGTGACTTTAAGGTGCAAAAGAAAAATAAAAATACAGTCACTTATTCGGAGCTAAAGATTTATTATTAAAAAAGTAAATTAAAATTATTTCTCGAAAGTTCAAAAGTGCTTATGAAATGGAAATTGGAGGAGAAGAAGCTCATTTGGAATATTTCATTTTACTCTACTTTCTTTGTGAGTTTGAACATTGTACGTCTTTTTCGCCTTAGACAAAATCCTAAGGTAAGATTGGTTTTAGTGGTGAAAGATTCCTTCCTAGCCAATACTATGCGATTTATTTAGTGTCAGAGTGTGCAAAAAGGATTTAATGGTGGATTTATACAAGATTCATAGTTGGGTGTAATAGTTGGATGTAATTTATTGGAGGTTTGTAGGCAAAAGATAAATTATTGTTCTCTGATTTACAGGTGGAAAATATATTCATTTGCTATTATCTTTGGTGCCACCCACATGAACTGTCAGGTGCTGATTTTCGGATGCCATTAGTGAATGTTTTGTTGAGGAAGATATTATACATTGTTAGGTGTGAGGATTTTCCGGACATAGCGAAAGAGGTGGGCAATGTTGTGAACCCCCATGGCTGGTTGCTTCACACATAGGAGGCAAGGTGTTGCCTATTGGAGAGGGGTCGTGGGTTTTGTGCTGGTTGCCACCGTTCCTTGAGGTAGGCGTGAGAATAATAAGGGGTCGCATCAGTTCTTGTGTGGGGCGTGAGGTCTTGTGAGGCCACTTTGGACATAGGCGCAACCATTTAGGAAAGGTACATGAAGATTGGAAATAAATTTACACTTATTGCTGGTCATATTATTCATGGCCGTTCATGAAAATGAACATTTAAGTATAAGTGACATTTAGTTATATTTCATGTATATAGTTTCAGGATGTTTGAGAATGGTTTCAGATCTCTAGGAGTTGCAATGTGAATTCTAATTTCGGAGAATCTTATAATTTTTTAGACTTAGTCAAATTTCAATAAGCAATAGGCTTTTATCATCTTCAATAGCACCCAACCATTATTCAGTTTTGACATGTGTTTTGGAGGTCTTCTAGGTATAAACACTATTGTTGAGTAATAAACTTGCCATTTCCAATGCTGTTCATATTGCTACATCATCTTGGCACCTATTGCAAGTATATTTGGTATCTTTGGAGGTCAGAAGACTAAGCATTCTACATCTTTGTAATTCTGATTTTTGGAACAACAAATTGTATTGCTCATTTTAATTGTTTCTAACTTTATTGAAGGTTGCAAACTGTTTGACAAAATGTCCCTCAATTATCTTTGAATGTTGTGTTGTTTATGTGATTGGTTCATGATCTAAATTCATAGTCATAGCTGTTCTAAATCATGGCATTTAAAAATCCTATGTTAAATTATATGTAAAGTGTCTGACAAAATAGCAACAAACCAAAAATCAGAAATATTGCAAGTTTGGCTTCAAAATTAGTGTTAGTATCTTTACAGCTTCTGATTGACATAGAGCTCCTATGTCTTGTGCACTTGTTGGAGATGCTCCTTGGGCGTCCTCAAAATATCTTAGCTTTGCTTAACCAAGTTACTTGCTATGGAAACTTTGCTATCTGCAAACACCAAATCGGTAAAAGTCAATGCCTCATATCCCTAAACTGCCATAAAAGGAGACATACTCATCGATATGTGATGTGTCGTGTTGTAGCAATATTTTCCCAAACGCAACCATTTGATTCAAGCCATTTGTTGATTCGGTATGTAGTTCCTTAGGTAGTCTTCTATTCGTTTGTTCATGATTGTTGTTTGTCCATCAATTTGTAGATAGTAGCTTGTGCTAGGTGTGAGCTTCATACCTATCAAATTGAATAGTTCCTACCAAAAATCACTAAGAAATCTATGATGCCTATCACTCAAAATGTTGTTAGGTAAACTATGCAATCTAAACACTTCATTAAAGAACAAGTTAGCCACTTGAGTAGGTCTAAAATCTAAAGGGATAGCAAATAAGTGCGCATACTTAGTTTATCCACAACATAAATGCAATATTTACTGTGTTCCACGGTGTTTCGAGGACGGGGACGAAGGGACAACAGGGGATGCGTTTCGGGGATGGTAGTCCAAGGGCCAATTTTTGGGGATGGCGGGGGGACAACGATATATGAACTTTTCAATATATATATGCAATTACATATATATGTATTTTAAAACTAAAGTTAAATTAAAATAACTCAAAAACCAAAGTCTCAAACTTTAAAGTTTAAATACAACACTCTGTCAATCTATGACACTATGCCTCATTCGGGCTATCAATATCAAAAGCACTATCCGTGTCACTGTCACTTTTTGCCTGAAGTGGATCATCCAAAAGAAGCCCAACCATTCCTGATTGCACCTCCTCCTCATCAATCTGCCTAACATCTTCATGATGAACATCCCAACGTGCTGCTGGAGTCTGTCGATACTCAGTAGTTTGTCGATCTTGAAGTCTCAAGGCGCTATGAACTGCAACTAGTTTTTTTCCTCGTTTCGATGTAAGCCTATTCCTCTTAATTGAGTGGATGAAGCCATAGGTGGACCAATTCCTCTCTGCAGCAGAGGAACTAGCAATCTGTGAGAGTAAATGTAATGTCCCCTTTTTAAGGGAAGCACTTAAACCCAAGTCCTGCATTCAAAATGTTCCTCAAAGAGACTTTTGCAGCGTTAGAGATAAATTTCAGTGATAATATCTAATAAGATATAAATTTGTCAAAGGATTATATATTTCCTTCTTATCATTCCTATGAATGATTCTTCTATATTATGTTTCATAGGTATAGTAGGGAAGATATTAAACTATTATCAAGATTCCCAAAGATGGCATTCTATTTTCCCCTTTATCATCATAGTGAGTGAATAGGGTCATCCATGCATCACATCGTAATGTCATCATAGGGTGTTCATGTTTATATATAATTGATTATTAACATTATGGGCAGATTCTAGGTCTGCTCTTTATGACAAGCATCACTTACTAATTGATTATGGATTCAAGTAGGTGGATCTATCTTAATTATGGAACAATTAGTAGGGTATGCATATCTTGCCTGTGATAATATGATATGCTTGTCTGACTTACTATAAACGGTATACTATACTAGTCAAGTCAGGATTGGTATACTGAGTTGCATACCAATTTAGTCTCGTCTTCACCTTATTATATTACTCCAAACTATAATGGATAAGTGGAGATTCTATAGGCTTGTATGAATATACCTATATTTGCGAGCCCCATCATTTTGAGAAGGAATGCTTATTTGAACGGAGTCATCTTACAGCGCTTGTAACAACCCCTCTCCCCAAATAACCAATGTTCATGTTTGACTCAAGGACAACAGGCTGAGAATAATCTCTCACGGTAAGTCCACACGCTCTGATGATTCACATCTTTAATGATTTCAAGCGACTCCTTGATAATGATTCAAAGAGTCACCCTCCATGATGAACACGACTAATACTTTGGTCACCAGTGCTAATGCTTAGTAGTGACCATGCGTTTCCTTGTTTGCACGTTTCCCTTCTCTTCGCACTTAGATTCAAAACCGGTGATTGCTATCTTGACAGTGATGGTGTTTTGAAACCATGGTCCCTTTCCTAATATAGATGCCTCTGACCTGCCAGATTTATATATATGTGTAATGTCCCCTTCTCAAACCTGATCGTTCATGTGACCGTTGGCCTTTTTCTGGAAACCCGAAGGCTAGTCGGAAGGTAAAATTAGGGTTTCCTAATTTTGAGGAGGTCATTGCTCAGAGATGGTGGATTCAATGGCGGATTCATTCTGGGTTTTCAGAGGGCTTTGCAGTGGTATGTTCAGTTCAGCTCGGCATTCAGAGCACTTTCTGGAATTTACTATTTTTAGTAAATTCTATTTTTGGCAGCTTTCCAGTTGAGTTCAGCTTGGTTGACTTCCTGCTTCAGTTTGGTCAGATGTTTTGTTCAGTATTGGCTTCAGGGCACATTCAGAGGGATAAGTTAAGTCATTTAATTATAAAAGTCACGTTTTAAATATTATATTTTAATGTTGACCATTTGCCTAGATTAATGACTTAATGTTGTTTTTAAAAAGTGGTCTTTGAGGGTGGCGCCCTCATTAAAAGATTATTTTAATTATTGCCAAAGTCAAAGCAAGGTTATGAAGGGCGCATTTATCAAAGTATGATATTTATTTAAAATATCAAATCTTAAGCCTTGAAGGAAAAGTACGCCATCTTTGAGGAGATTAGGGTTTTTGACCTAAAAGTGGATTTTAGGGTTTTGAGAAGTCAACTGGAGATTTATAAAAAGGAGTCTTGGAGCATCATTTGGCATCTTTTGTCGACTATACTGTTATGCTGCCGGATTGGCTCTGGAACTGCTTCGAGGAATGAAGGCCTCCTAGCTCGGGCATCGCTTCTTGTTTGTGAGATAACAACTAGTGGTGATTTCAGCTTAGTTTGTGTGATCATTGAATATTGTGCATTGTAATCTGCATTTGGAATCTTTAGATTTCTGTTTCTGCATATTAGTCAAGTTTTGGAAATTGCATGTTTACCACAGCAGATCCATACTTCCATTTGTAACTCAAAAAAGACAAAAAAATAGATTATGGGTATTGCATAAATCATTTAGTTTAAGCTAGGCGCCCATGTGTGCTAGATTTTGGATTTTCCTGAGAAGTATTTGAATTTATAAAAGAAAATCGCCCTGTGCTGGGCCGTACCATTCTGTGTGTCATTGGGATTCGTGCTTTCCTTGGAATCTGCATTTCAAGTCTGTTTTATGATTTGGTTTTGAGCACCCCTATCTCAATAGAGTTTTGCAATTGGTATTTAGTATTTTGGAGGAGTATAGAGAGAGTTTCGAGCATTTCAAGGGTTTCTATGTTGCTGGTAATGTGTTGAAAAGTGCAGGTCTGTCACAGCAGATTGGATAAATCTGCATCTTCCCTATTGATTGGTGGTGATAGTTCTCTCAAAGCAACGTGAAGACTTCAGTGAAGATTGCCCCAGCTTGGAGAATAAGGTTGGATCTTAATTCGCTGTTTCTGTGATCTTTACTTCCCACAAATAAGTTCATGAATATTGTACAACTCTCTTATAAGCTGATTTATATTGTTAGCAAGATCTCATCTCTTAAATTGTAAGCTGGACAGTAGTACTGACCGCATTATAGATTCTTGCTTTATCAGATTGTAATAGTCTTCTTACTTTTCAGCAGTTGCTATTGTTTAATTGACCTCCGCCCTATGGTAGCTACTATCCCAGTCTGGGTTAGCAAGCACATTCTGGGTGTTGAGTAGTTTCATCTTTCAGCATTTCTCTTTCACGCATTATTATTGTAAACACTCCGTCATATGGTCGCCCCTCACTCCGCATTGGATTGGGTAGCACATACTTGACGTCGAGTTCCCTTTCCAGCATTTAGAGTAGAAGATCCTCTGACCAATGCTCGCCATCATCGGCGCCATACTGGTTAGAGTTGTTTCAGTACGTTTGGGTTTATCTTCTAACCTTAATGGGTACTTGGTTGTAATGTTGTAATCTGATAATTAAAAAAAAAAAAAAACGAAAAAATTTGGCTCGGAATATTTCAGTGGTATCAGAGCCACGCATCCTGCCATCCTGTGAAATCAGCCTTCTATGAGTGACAGAGAACAGAGGTACTTGGCAAGAGTATACAAGAGGGATACAGTTCAGACACAGTTGTATCAAGCTCCAGAAGGTCAGACAGCATCAGAAGTTTTGAGGGCTAATTGGGAGCCTTCACAGGAAACAGAAATGGGGGATAATGAAAGAAATGAAAGAAGTTCAGGCAACAGAGGTGACAGTGGAAGGGTATAGACAATTCGGCCAATCTAGGTCAAGGACTTGATAAGAAGATGGATGCTTTGTTGGATATGTTCTCTCTCATGTTAGGGAGATTGGGTCCAAATACTCCACAAAACAATACAGTGCATGCCGGTGAGCATAGTGCTACCAACCAGCACAATAGTCATGTTGCCCAACCTTCAGTTAGCCGCACCTACATTTCTGCTAGACCACTCAAACCCACGTTTTTGGCACCAGCAAACCCACATCCTGATCCCGAAGAAAATGCTTCATCTTTGGAGAGGCTAAGGATAGGCCGTACGGAATATGACACCCTTCCTGATGAAGTCAAGCTTGACATGTCCTTCAATGATTACATGGAGTATAGAAGGAAGGATAGAGGCCAAGGGAGAAATTATGACCAAAGAAGAACTCCAGCACAAGGAGACTTGTATCAAGCTATCAACAAGGTTACGCTTCCCCATTTTGATGGAAGTGATAATAATTCTGCTCGAGCTTGGATACAGAAGCTAGACAACTATTTGGCTCTTAGGCCAATGGCTGAAGAAGAAGCGATTAAATTCGCTACGCTACACCTAGATGGGGTGGCGCATGAGTGGTGGTACCATGGCCTAGTCACCTTAGGTCATGGCTCTATCACTAGCTACGATGAGTTCACCAATAGACTCATTGAGAGGTTCGAGAAGAAGGACCCAGAAGTGCATTTTAGAGAGTTGGCACAGTTGAGGCAGTATGGCACTGTTGATGCCTACATAGCTGAGTTTCAAAGACTTTCAGTTATGGTCACTGGAATCACGGAGAGAAGATTAGTGATCCTATTCAGCGAAGGATTAATGGAGCCACTCAAGGGTTGGATCAAAGCTTTTGATCCACCGTCCTTACAAGAAGCAATGAAGAAAGCTAGAAACATGGAGTGGGCTGCTCCCAAAGCAAAGTTCCATTCCAAACCAGCCTTTCACAAGGGGGATAGAGGGAAAAAGTTTCATCAAAAGCCTCACCATAAGGAGTTTAAACCGCAGAAACCTCATGGCACAAGATTGGATCCAGAGACTATCAATGAACTCCGAAGAAAGGGGTTATGTTTCCGTTGTTGGGAAAAATGGTCCCAAGATCATGTGTGCCCAAAGGGTGCTAAAATCCATCAAATTGAGTTCTATACAGCTGAAGAAAGCAATTCTGATTTTTCTGATCAGCAAGCTGATTTTGAGGACAGCGATGAAGAAAAAACTCCAGAAGAGTCTGAAAGTGAAAAAGAAAGTGGTGGTACATTGGCTCAACTTTCGAGCTTCCAAAAGAATGAGTCTTTCAAAATTCGTGGGATGATCAAAGGGCAGCGTATTGTTGCTTTAATTGACACTGGAGCAACACATAACTTCATAGACGAAGTTGTGGTGGCAAAGAAAGGGTTGCAAACAGAAGACTTTGAAGGTTTCAGAGTTATGGTTGCTGATGGGTTTCACATCTCATGCACCAAGAGGATTCCCAACATGTCAATGCAATTGGGCAATTACGAAGTCAAGGATGACTTCTATGTGGTTAATATTGGAGATACGGATGCTGTCCTTGGCATTCAATGGCTGCGATCTCTTGGAGAGATCTCTTTAAATCTGCAAACCATGGAACTCAAATTTCAATCCGATGGAAAGAAGGTGGTGTTGAGAGGAATGTCAAATGGTGGCCCTCGGATTGTGTCATTCAAGAGGATGGCAAGGTTGATACGTCATGACCAAGTGGAGTGGGCTGCGGAGTGCATGATTCTTCCAGCTAGTCCAGCTGAAACAAAAATAGAGCATCCTCCAGATATTCAGTCTTTACTCACCAAGAAGAGTAAAGTGTTTGCTGATTTACCTCCTGGACCCCCTCCTGATCGAGGTTCAGAACACATCATAGAGCTCAAGGAAGGGGCTAAACCGGTGATCACAACTCCATATCGGTATCCGAAGAGGCAAAAGGATGAGATCGAGAGAAATATTCGAGAACTTTTGGAGATGGGTTTCATACGCCCAAGCAAGAGCCCCTTTGCATCTGCAGTGGTTCTTGTGAAGAAGAAGGATGGTACCATGCGCATGTGCGTGGACTATCGTGCTTTGAACCAAAGCACCATCAAGAACAGATACCCCATTCCCAGAATAGATGAGCTCATTGATGAGCTACATGGGGCTAAGTTCTTTTCGAAGATTGATCTGAGGTCGGGTTACCATCAGATACGAATGAGGGGATCAGATGTGGAAAAGACAGCTTTCAGATGTCACTATGGCCATTTTGAATTCTTAGTCATGCCATTTGGGTTGACTAACGCTCCGGCTACCTTTCAGTCTTGCATGAACCGTGTCTTTCAGAATCAGTTACGAAGGTTTGTGCTGATATTTTTTGATGATATTCTGATCTACAACAAGACTTGGGAAGATCACCTCAAGCACTTGGAGGAAGTGCTTAGTATCATGGAATCTGAGAGCTTGTTCGCAAAAGCTTCCAAATGTGAATTTGGAATGGAGGAGTTACTGTACCTTGGCCACATAATCAGTGCTGAGGGAGTGAAGGTGGATCCGGAAAAGATCAAAGCAGTAGTTGATTGGCCACCTCCTGAGAGCTTGACTCAGTTGAAAGGTTTTCTGGGTCTTTGTGGTTTTTATCGGAGATTCGTAAAGGGGTATTCACAGAATGCTGCTCCTCTTACTGATCTCACCAAAAAGGGAGCCTTTGCTTGGTCAGAAAAGGCTCAAATTGTTTTTGATAAGTTCAAGAAGATCATGAGCTCGTGTCCAGTTTTGGCTATTCCGGATTTCTCCAAGCCATTCGAGCTGCAATGTGATGCATCGGGTGAAGGAGTGGGGGCTGTCCTGATGCAAGACAAACACCCTATCGTGTTTGAGAGCAGAAAATTACGGGGTGTTGAAAGGACATACTCAATCTATGACAAAGAAATGCTTGCCATTATGCATGCATTAGCCAAGTTCAGGTAGTACTTGGTGGGTGAAATATTCCGAGCCAAATTTTTTCTTTAATTATCAGATTACAACATTACAATCAAGTACCCGTTAAGGTTAGGAGATAAACCCAAACGTACTGAAACAACTCTAACCAGTATGGCGCCGGTGACGGCGAGCATTGGTCAGAGGATCTAAACAAACTGCTTATGCTGTAACTCTAACCAGGATGGCGCCGATGATGGCGAGCATTGGTCAGAGGGTCTTCTATTCTAAATGCAGGAAAGAACTCAACGTCAAGTATGTGCTACCCAATCCAATGCGGAGTGAGGGGCGACCATATGACGGAGTGATTACAGAAAGTAAAGCTTGAATTGAAATGCTGAAAGCTGAAAAGTACTCAACACCCAGAATGTGCTTGCTCACCCAGAATGGGAAGTAGCTACCATAGGGCGGAGATTTATCTATTACAAACTTCAAATGAAATTGAGAATTACAACCAGATTTGCACAGGAAAGAAAGACTGCCAGTACTACTGTCAGTTTTACAAATTAGAAGTATTCGCCTGCCAAACTCTTGTGAAATTACAGGATCAGTATTACCTCATTGAGAACCACTCGTATCTTGGATAGTGATATCAAAACCACAATGCTTTCAAGGATCAAATACTGATTTCTGTTTTCTGTTACAAATCTGCTCATTAAATGCATAAACAGCAGTCTAATGAATGACTTAAATGCTCATATCTTCCACGTATGACCTCCGATTGACTAGAGATTAAATGCACTAAGCCTTAACCAAGTAGACGCCTAAGATGAGACCCTGGAAAACAGATCTAAAACCCACACATGAATCATGCACGAATCCCAATGCCATTAAATGGTACGGCCCAGCTGAAGAATTCGACTTGGCATTAAAAATTCAATACACAACATTAAAATCTATAAATTGGAGAAAATGAACGCTCCTTACAAACTTAAAGATTGATGCAATACCCAGAACTAGCATTTTTGTATTTTTTGAGATATGAGTAAAAACATGGATCTGCTGTATCAAATCAGCAACTCCAGAAAAGTTATGAAATGCAAAAAACTGAACTTCAAAGCAATAACTCTACAACAATGCAAAACTTACTATAAAACCACTCAAAAATCGAACCTCTCCACTAGGTGCTGTCTCTCAAGCACGAAGTCGAGCCCAGACTAGGAGGCATTCATTCCTCGAGGAATTCCCGCAACCATTTCGGCAGCATAACATTAGCATAGACCCAAGATGATGAAATGATGCTCAACTCCTTCCTTTTATAATTTTCCAGTTGACCTCTCAAACCCTAAAATCCGCTTTTAGGTCAAAATCCACTCTCCTCAAGGATGGGGGCACTTTCTCTTCAAGTCTTAAGAAATGATATTTTAAATGAATAACAACTTTGATAATTACGCCCCTCATAACATTGCTTTGACTTTGGGAAATATTAAAATAATCTTTTAATGAGGGCGCCACCCTCAAAGACCCCCTTTTTTAAAACAACATTAAGTCATTAATCTAGGCCCATGGTCAACGTTAAAAAATAATATTTAAAACGTGACTTTTTAATTAAATGACTTAACTTATCCCTCCGGATGTGCCCTGAAGCCAATACTGCGCCAAACATCTGACCAAACTGAAGCAGGAAGTCAACCGAGCTGAACTCATTTGGAAAGCTGCCAAAAATAGAATTTACTAAAAATAGTAAATTCCAAAAAGTACTCTGAATGTCGAGATGAACATACCCCTGCGAAGCTCTCTGAAAACCCAGAAAGAATCCGCCATTGAATCCATCATCTCTGAGCAAAGACCCCCTCAAATTTAGGAAACCCTAATTTATCTTCCGTCTAGCCTTCGGGTTCCCAAGGAACGGGCCAACGGTCACTGGAAAGATCAGGTTTGAGAAGGGGACATTACAGTGGGGAACAAGTTCGTGGTTAAGACGGACCACAATAGCCTCAAGCATTTCATGCACCAAAAAGACCTAAATGAGAGGCAACAGAAATGGGTGAGTAAGCTTCAAGCTTACGACTTTGACATTGAATACGTCAAAGGGAAAAATAATGTCGTGGCCAATGCTCTCTCCAGAAGGCCTCATCTTAGCTCATTGTGTGAGCTTACTGCAGATTGGAGAGACATGTTGCTTGCTGATTATGCCAAAAATCAGTTTGCAACCAGCATTCTGGAAGGTACTTTCCATGATGAAAGGTACCAGGTGGTTGAGGGATTGATCCATTATAAGGGAAGAATCTTTCTGGTGGCTGATTCTAAGCTTAAGAAGAAGATTCTTTTGACTTTTCATGACATTCCAGTTGCTGGTCACCAAGGTTTTTTCAAGACCTATAGGCAGATCCGAGAAAGGTTTTCTTGGAAAGGATTGAAAGGAGAAGTTCAACGCTACATTCAGGAGTGTCCTGTTTGTCAAGCGAATAAAAATGAGCATACATTACCAGCCGGTTTGCTGCAACCACTTCCTATTCCCAATCAAAAATGGGAAAGTATCTCGATGGACTTCATCACAGGGTTGCCCAAGGCCCAAGGGAAGGATTGTATTTATGTAGTGGTGGATAGGCTAACCAAATTTGCTCATTTCTTCGCCATTACCAGCACTTTTTCTGCAGCCCAAGTTGCAGATCTGTTTTTTCGAGAAGTGTTTAGGCTACATGGGTTGCCAAAGAACATTGTGAGTGATAGGGACAGCAAGTTCCTAAGTACGTTTTGGCAAGAAGTCTTCAGAATGAGTGGTACTGTGCTCACCCCAAGCACTAGTTACCATCCCCAAACAGATGGGCAAACAGAAGTGGTGAACAAGTGGTTGGAAGGCTACTTGAGAAATTATGTGTCAGAACAGCAGAAAGCTTGGGTCAAGTGGCTGCATATAGGCGAGTACTGCTACAACTCTACTTTTCATATGTCAATTAAGATGTCTCCTTTCTTGGCCCTTTATGGGTATGAAGCACCTAGTTTTGCAGATTTGGTGTTTGGTGACAGCAAAGCACCCCTAGCCAAGGATTTGTTGCAGCATAGTCAAGACATAATGAGATCCTTGAAGGATAATTTGCAGATTGCACAAAATCAGCAGAAGTTGTATGCTGATCAGAGGCGTGTTGAGCGTTCTTTTGAGGTTGGGGATATGGTCTATCTTCGTTTACAACCTTATAGACAGTCTACTCTCAAGAAGAGTGGAGCTGAGAAGCTCAAACCTCGCTTCTATGGGCCATTTAGGGTCATCAGAAAGTTGGGGCAGTAGCTTATGAATTAGAGCTACCTTGATAGTAGAGTGCATAACGTCTTCCACGTGTCTCGCCTCAAGAAGGCACTTGGACATAATGTGGTTGCTTCATCACAGTTGCCACCGTTGGATGAAGAGGGACAGTTGGTTCTAGTTCCAGAGGAGATACTTGATGTCAGAGAACGTTCTTTGAGGAAAAGAACCATCAGAGAATACCTGGTAAAGTGGAAGAACCTGCCTATGGAGGATGCAACTTGGGAAAGTGATGAGATATTGCAGCATCCTAGTTTGCGATTGCTTGAAGACAAGCAATCTTGGGGAGGGCGGACTGTAATGTCCCCTTCTCAAACCTGATCGTTCATGTGACCGTTGGCCTTTTTCTGGAAACCCGAAGGCTAGTCGGAAGGTAAAATTAGGGTTTCCTAATTTTGAAGAGGTCATTGCTCAGAGATGGTGGATTCAATGGCGGATTCTTTCGGGTTTTCAGAGGGCTTCACAGTGGTATGTTCACCTCGGCATTCAGCACTTTCTGGAATTTACTATTTAGTAAATTCTATTTTTGGCAGCTTTCCAGTTGAGTTCAGCTTGGTTGACTTCCTGCTTCAGTTTGGTCAGATGTTTTGTTCAGTATTGGCTTCAGGGCACATTTGGAGGGATAAGTTAAGTCATTTAATTATAAAAGTCACGTTTTAAATATTATATTTTAATGTTGACCATTGGCCTAGATTAATGACTTAATGTTGTTTTTAAAAAGTGGTCTTTGAGGGTGGCGCCCTCATTAAAAGATTATTTTAATTATTGCCAAAGTCAAAGCAAGGTTATGAAGGGCGCATTTATCAAAGTATGATATTTATTTAAAATATCAAATCTTAAGCCTTGAAGGAAAAGTACGCCATCTTTGAGGAGATTAGGGTTTTTGACCTAAAAGTGGATTTTAGGGTTTTGAGAAGTCAACTGGAGATTTATAAAAAGGAGTCTTGGAGCATCATTTGGCATCTTTTGTCGACTATACTGTTATGCTGCCGGATTGGCTCTGGAACTGCTTCGAGGAATGAAGGCCTCCTAGCTCGGGCATCGCTTCTTGTTTGTGAGATAACAACTAGTGGTGATTTCAGCTTAGTTTGTGTGATCATTGAATATTGTGCATTGTAATCTGCATTTGGAATCTTTAGATTTCTGTTTCTGCATATTAGTCAAGTTCTGGAAATTGCATGTTTACTACAGCAGATCCATACTTCCATTTGTAACTCAAAAAAGACAAAAAAATAGATTATGGGTATTGCATAAATCATTTAGTTTAAGCTAGGCGCCCATGTGTGCTAGATTTTGGATTTTCCTGAGAAGTATTTGAATTTATAAAAGAAAATCGCCCTGTGCTGGGCCGTACCATTCTGTGTGTCATTGGGATTCGTGCTTTCCTTGGAATCTGCATTTCAAGTCTGTTTTATGATCTGGTTTTGAGCGCCCCTATCTCAATAGAGTTTTGCAATTGGTATTTAGTATTTTGGAGGAGTATAGAGAGAGTTTCGAGCATTTCAAGGGTTTCTATGTTGCTGGTAATGTGTTGAAAAGTGCAGGTCTGTCACAGCAGATTGGATAAATCTGCATCTTCCCTATTGATTGGTGGTGATAGTTCTCTCAAAGCAACGTGAAGACTTCAGTTAAGATTGCCCCAGCTTGGAGAATAAGGTTGGATCTTAATTCGCTGTTTCTGTGATCTTTACTTCCCACAAATAAGTTCATGAATATTGTACAACTCTCTTATAAGCTGATTTATATTGTTAGCAAGATCTCATCTCTTAAATTGTAAGCTGGCAGTAGTACTGACCGCATTATAGATTCTTGCTTTATCAGATTGTAATAGTCTTCTTACTTTTCAGCAGTTGCTATTGTTTAATTGACCTCCGCCCTATGGTAGCTACTATCCCAGTCTGGGTTAGCAAGCACATTCTGGGTGTTGAGTAGTTTCATCTTTCAACATTTCTCTTTCACGCATTATTATTGTAAACACTCCGTCATATGGTCGCCCCTCACTCCGCATTGGATTGGGTAGCACATACTTGACGTCGAGTTCCCTTTCCAGCATTTAGAGTAGAAGATCCTCTGACCAATGCTCGCCATCATCGGCGCCATACTGGTTAGAGTTGTTTCAGTATGTTTGGGTTTATCTTCTAACCTTAACGGGTACTTGGTTGTAATGTTGTAATCTGATAATTAAAAAAAAAAAAAACGAAAAAATTTGGCTCGGAATATTTCAATATGGGTTTGAAGGAATGTATTGTTCCCTATTCCTCCCGGGGTGATGAGGGTTCTCTTACTCGATCTGCCTTTCTTCTTATTTCCTCAACTGATGGTCATCATAGAGTTCTTGGCTCTTCTGAGCATATGTTGATGGTTCTCAGAATCGCGACTGTAATCTGTCTTACCAGTCCATCCGCATGTATTCCCTGATCCAATGATCATCCCTGTTGAAGAGGAGGGCTATTTACTCGTGTCTTAGACCCCGATGGGTGCAACCTGGGGGATGTCGTTCCAGACATGTCCCTGTTGAAAGACTCGTCCCTTGCTTAATCGTGGCTTACTCCACACCGATTTATTAGTGATTCATATGCTAATTGATTACAATCATTATTTCCAAATGCATTTTGTTTTAAGACTAAAATATATTTATTTATATATATATATATAATTAGGTATGCATTTTATATATCTAAAGGTATATTATATTATTTTTATATATTAGTTTCTCAATATATATTTATATTATAATACTTATATTATAATAATAGTGTTAGGTTGTCACTATTTATATTTATATCGTTATTTGTTTGATAACTATAATTATAATATTATCTTGTGATCGTTATAATTATAATAATATTAAATTTCTCGTATATTCCTTTTATATATTTTTAATATTTATCTATTAATGCTGGGTATCTTAGTGTTACAAATTCGGGGACATGACAGTAAACGAATAGCAAGTTGTGTCAACTTTGGTGTGCCCTTCCCATGAAATTTCCACCATCCAATGGGGTTTTTTTGTGCAATAGTGGCTCTATCCGTCCTAGCCTCTGGTTTGTTGAATGTAGGTCCCCGAAGATCGGAAAATTGAAGCCGCTGCTCTTGAAGTATGGTTGCCTCCTTAGTGCTATACATTTTACGAAGGGCTGCCATAAACCCCTCCATTAGCTCATCATGCGTAAAAGGAAGTATTCGGCCAGGTCTAGGTGCATACCATTTCAGATTAAGAGCAGAGGCAGTCATATGAAGAGGGGTGTTCATTGTGTTCCACCTCTTTGTGACAATAGGCCTAATATGCTCCTCATAGAATTGCAATCTAGGATCCTTGTCACGAATTGCTTTCTTCATTTGATCAAGCATGCTATGAAAAGTCTCATAAATCTCTCCAAGGCTAGGAGAGTCTGTATCCGCATACCTGATTACCCCCACAACAGGTGATATGATAGTGCAAATATATCTGCAAGCAACATTATGACATGAACACTATTAGCTCTAAATTAATAATGAAAATAAAATTTGTAAAATAAAATATTAAAAACTAAAAAGTAAATCAAAGTAGTAAGTACATAAACAATTTTTCTTACTTGATATTGCACCACCAACTATCATTAAGCACCCTTTCTCTCACTACCTTCCCTTCTATCTTTGATTGAGCCCACTTTTTCCACTCTCCACAAACCACCATGGATTGTAGAGCATCCTGCACCTCCAACATCCTCTCCAACAATATAAAATAGCTAGCATATCTAGTCTCAACTTGTTTGAGGAATTCTTTCTTTGAATAAGACTGAAATAGTGCAAGTGAAGTGTGATGGTTACATATAAACATTTGTATGTCTCTAGCTTCGGCCACTACTACCTTCAACCAATCTATTTTTCCAATGTCTTTGAAAGCATTATTCAAAGCATGTACACAACATGGAGTATAAAAAATATGTCTATAAGCACTCTCAATCATCAAACCAACTAGCTTGCAAACACGGGTTGAATCTGTCACAACTTTGTATAGGAGCAAATTTGCACCCCTCACGCAAATTCCCCTTTCACATACCCTCACCTTAGATAATCAAATCCGAAGGCGAAATTCCACGTCACCCAATTGCCTTCCATCCACTTGGCATCTGTCCTTTGTGTCGGTGAGAGAATATTTGTCGGGGACGAATGCGTTGCTGTAGGAACCCCTGTTCTCCCTGTTTTTCTGTAGCTGTCTGGTTTGCTAATTTTTGAACGTTTTTAATGAGTAAACCATTGAAGTGCGATTTTGAAAGAAATTGCATGTAAATTTAAATGAAATAATACAGCTCTGGAAACAACATAATCTATTTCGAATACTGATGCCAGACTATTATATTAATCTTCTGAAATGATTACAAATAAGATCTGATAACATGCAACTAAAAAGGCAACGGTATTTTGATGAAAAACCTGATTATTGCAGCAAGCTGAAAGAAAACTCTGTGAACGTTCTGTGATAACTTCTGAATGAAGATATCTCTCTGAATGCAATAGATCAGCTGATATTTCACAGCCTCTGAACTGCAACACTGAAGATGGCTCGTTCTCCAATGCCTGTAGACAACTGAAACCCTCGGCTTCGTTCTCCAGAAGAAGACTTGATCAAAAATCAATTTCATAACATAATGAGCTCAAAACCCAATGAAACCCTTATATCTCCTCAAGAGTTCGAATTTTCTCAATTAGGTTTCATTTAAATAAATTCGAACTTTTCTTTTTAATTTTTCAATAGTTTTCGAAAGCACTTTTAATTATAAAATATAATTAAAAGTGGCCCCTTCAATGATGGCGACCCCTTCAGCAAAAATCACTTAAGTTATAATAAAATATTATAACTTTATATTATAAACTCCAATTAATTAATATTTAATTAATTCAATTAAATATTAATATCTCTCTCATTATTCATCTGATGCACGAGCCGTCAGCTGTCGACTGAGGAAGTGATTCTGAACGCTATCAATCCATACTGCTAAAAATAGCAGGGGTCCCATGTTGATACTGCTAAAAATAGCAACTCAGGCTTCGAGGTAGCCCGAACGAAAGCCAAATCAAGTACTGACAATCTGAAACTGAGCCAAGCTCCATCAAGAGACCCTCTAACCATGCATATTAGCCTACGAGGGCTAAGAATAGGCTAAATCCACCGAACTCTGATGCTCGCAAAAAATGGGGACATTACAGTCCGCCCTCCCTGAAATTGCTTGTCCTCAAGCAATCTCTACTGCAAAGAAACCCAACTCCCTGGAAGGCCCAAAATAAGAACTGTGAAGTGTCCCACACATCACTAACTGTCTCCTGTAGCATCAACAAAAACACAACTGCGCAAGCTATCCCTGGATCCCAAACCCATAGTGAAAGTCTGTCGTGTCTGTCATCCTCAGGCTGCCACTGTGCTCTACTGCCTCCAACTTCACCATGTTGTGAGTGGTGAAGTAACACAATGGGACCCATCCAATACTCAGTGCCAAAACTGTCACCACCTGGATCCCAATACAATCTGAATTCACATCCATCTGTCATGTGGAGAAAAGAACTTCTAGAAGCATCTGCTACACTGAATCTCTCCCTGTCCTCTGCTAAACCCTCATGAATGTGATAACTGACCAAGCCATCATACCAATTGACACCGTAGTCATCTTGTAACCATGTACCCATAAGAAAACCTTGTGACATAGAAATAGCAAACCCAGTTGGAGACATATTGGCATGATGTAAAACTGATAGCTGTCCCTGCAAGTGATCCCTCGCAAACAGCTGATTCGGACGCTTGCAGCAGCTAATCCCATCTTTTGAAGACGGTGAATACCCATCCCACAACGGATGGTATAACTCTGGGGCCAATCCACACCGATGCATCATCAAATCCTCCATGTGTGGACCAAAGGAGAAGTGATAAACACTCCTCACGATGCAATCAAGATAAAATGCTCCCACCTCTGTCAATGGCTGTCCATCATAGTCCTGGGGAAACAAATTAGCATAAGTACAAATCTCCATACTGGATGATGCCCCACATATCTCCTGTGACGACGATGAAGTAATGACGTGATCTGTCACACAACTCTCAGAAAAATCAACTATCTCATCACAAGAGCTCTCAACCAAAACACTCATCCCAGCTGAATTGACTGCACCAATATCTGTGATAGATGTAACCACATCCTCACTACAACTCGTGGATATAAGATCCTCATCAACTGCCTCTGTATATAACTGTACCGTATCTGCAGCTGGTGGAGACTGTGCCAACCTCAACTCCACGGTCAACTCCTCCAACCGTGACTGTGACTCTTGAAGGGCCAACTGAGCACTCTCCAACGAGTCCATAGTCACCTCAAGCTCATGAGTGAGCTCATCAACCTGCTCCTCCTTCCTCTGCAATGCATCATAACAAATGCAATCCCACTCGAGAAGAAAATCCCTGTCTGCAAGTAGTTTTAAGTAATTTTGTTTCATCATTCCAATTGCTTCTCGAAGTGCATGTATCTCTGCAAGGGAAAAACCACTATCACCATGCTCATCTGTCAAAGGAGTACTCCAACCATAGGTAGCTAACATCTGACGAGCAACATCAAAATGCTCAATGGTTGTGGCAATCATATTGTCATTCACTTTTAGTTGCCCAACCAAATGGTGAGAACTTTGTAGCTTATGACCTCCATACAAGTTTCCCGGTTCACAATATGCACTATGATATGAGGCTGATTCGTCGTCACTCACTAAATGAGAAGCAGCATCATGTGTGCTTTCATCCACGCACACCTCAACATCTAAGGTACTGCTGCTGTGTACCTCAAAGGATGGCTCAATTGATAAAGTAGAAGTTGCTGATATAACAATATCTTCACACACTTCCACTCCCGATGTAACTGTATCACCTTCCAACTCACAATCTTGGGATTCCATGTCAACATGTGAACATTCTAACTTATTTTCTAAATTCTGATCTGGAAAATCAGATTCACCCTGACATGAATCCTCTACATACAATGCATCATTAGTACCCAATTCCGGAGTACTTTCATGTGACCATTCAATAGGATCATTTTGCACATGTGAAAACACTGCTGTCTCATACTCATGCAAAGTTTCATCATCGCTGTCATGAAAATCAGGACTGTTAGGTGTAGCTTCCCTAGGATCAGTTGTATACTGGTCACCAACTGCTGAAAACTCATTGTAGAGGCTTCTTGACACCTCACTTGAAAAGACATCATGTTCAGATTTAGATTCTTCACGATTACTTTGCTGGTTGGTTTTTTTAGGTTCTGAATCCTCATAGGGAGCCCACATTATTCTATGCGCTTTGCCCTTAGGTCTCAAAGGGCAATCATGGTTTAAGTCGTACGGCTTTCCGCAATAGGAACACAACTTCATTTTGTTTTGCGATGTCGGATCTTTTATGATAGGAAGTGAATTGGATCTTTTAGACCGTCCAAGCTCTGAAAGTGCCTGCTCTACACGCAACAACTCTCGATTGAGCTTGTGTTGGGATTGTTCAAGTTCTTTGAATACCTGTTTATTTCTGGACAACGTTTTCATGAAGCCCATTTTCGCTGTCCAGCTGAAAACCAAATACAACTGACTTGATTTCAGGCCTTCACGGTACTGTCCCTTACTGGTTATGATGTAACTTTTATCAGTTTGCTGCCCTGGAGTTCTGTCAAACAGTTTGTATGCACTGCCAGACTTCTTATCAATGTAAATCAATGACTGAAGTAAAGGCAATGTACTGAAGATATTTCAGTGGCTCTCCAATGCAAGAATATGACTAGAACTAAGCATGATTGATACATACAACTCTAAGACCTTTGATCGAACAGTAACCAGACACCCAGCACAACCTTCATATTGTCTTGAATTCAACTATTTACGACTTAACAAATATGATTTTATAATTACCAATATATGCCCGTCCAATTTACAGTCATATGTAATTCATTAATAATTTCTGCTGTGGATTACAGAGGTATAATGTTCAAGGAAATACTACTGCCAATGCTGAGAGTAGCTTAATGCACTCAGAAATACACTTTTAGTACACAGATCATAAACACTCAGATTTCAAATTATTATCAGAAATTACAATGCATATGCAATCTAAGAACCTGGAACAAGCTTATCAACTCCCAGCGATGAATATTCAGGTTGAATTGTCCTTGCCCTCAGAATCACTACGCCCAGGAAGTTGTCTCAAATCCACCACTCTTGCACTGATATGGGATTGTCTTCTATCCTTTCTTAACCAGCCTGGACAATTCTTTAGTCGATGATTGATAACCAGATAATCTAAAAAAAAAAAAACTGACAACGGCTCTCTTAAGACTGACGTATTTGTCTTTGTTTGCCTTTAACTCAAACTGCTGTACAGAATGAAATACGATTTCTCAAAGCAATTCGATATTCAATTAAACTCCCTTTTGTCTTGTGTGGCACCTTTAATTCGTCTCTTTCTGCAAATCAGGACCCGATAAATCTCTTCAAATAACGATTTGTCCTCATTCTAAGCTGCTCTCGACAGCTCCATGAATTCCGTCACCAAATCTGGAGCTCGCACTTTTGATCTGACGTTATTTGATGGGGAGTTACGTCTTTTCTTGCTGACTGATTTCGTCTTAAGCGACTCTTGCCTGAATCAAAATTTTCAGCTGCTCGATAATTCTCAGACTTAGCTTCTTCGATGTCTCCAAGCACCTCCCGACACCTTAACTCGACTTTATGAGAAATGGTGTTTATTTCTGCGTCCCTTAAGAAGTTTGATATCCACCCTCAAAAAAATAAATAAAGTCGAATCTTTTATGTTGACTGCGTCCATAAATATAATAAGAAATCGATTTTACTTATATCAATCTTCTTTGTCTTTTTTTTTTTTTTGTTGGTTCTGATGCATTCTATTTCTCCCCTTTCGATGCCTTAAACAAAGACGTCTTCCTTTGGATCATGCGATTCTCTCAATATTTAATTATTTCCTTGCAGTAATCGAACTCCTCCACAAGATTTGTTTCTTCTTGATTGTTAGAGAGGACCCGTCCAAAATATCTTCTTTGTCTCTTTGCGTCTGGCCACGTCCTCTGTCTTTATTCTGAAAAAGCCGTTACTAATCCCGTCCTCTGGAAACACGTCTCATCTAATGATGTCGGATACCCAAAAAGGCTCGCGTGTCCCTCTTTGACCACGATTCTTCTTGTGTAAATGTCGGCGTCAATCAAATATATTCCCTTTTGCATCTAGCAGCCATTTTATATAGCGACGGCTCCAGATGAATCCCGGTGGCTACTCTGACAGGCGGCACTCCTTCCTACAGTGAATATTGACCATTAATAAATTCAGTGCCCAAAATCGTAAGATGCGACTTGTCTCATTCGCCCTTTTGTCTGCTTGCCATAGTGATCGAATACTTGAGTCAACTTTGTCTTATCTGATCTGTGTCTTTGCAGAAGACGTGTTTTTTTTTTTTAATATTTCTGAGCGATCAATCTTCTTCAATGTAATACGATTTTCTGAGATGAATACAACCTGATTTTTAAAATGATCGACTCATTCTGCAAATACGATTTTCTCAGATGAATACAACCTGATAAAGCCTTCTGCAAATATTCTTCGAACATCAACATGCAAATACAATTTCCTCCCAGATTTGGCCAAAGGCCATTAAATCTGATAACTTCCAATTTTTTTTATAAAACCCTAAACATCTGAAAATTTCTTTTTGGAAACCAACACAGGATGGCAGGAGACCGCTCTGATACCACTGTAGGAACCCCTGTTCTCCCTGTTTTTCTGTAGCTGTCTGGTTTGCTAATTTTTGAACGTTTTTAATGAGTAAACCATTGAAGTGCGATTTTGAAAGAAATTGCATGTAAATTTAAATGAAATAATACAGCTCTGGAAACAACATAATCTATTTCGAATACTGATGCCAGACTATTATATTAATCTTCTGAAATGATTACAAATAAGATCTGATAACATGCAACTAAAAAGGCAACGGTATTTTGATGAAAAACCTGATTATTGCAGCAAGCTGAAAGAAAACTCTGTGAACGTTCTGTGATAACTTCTGAATGAAGATATCTCTCTGAATGCAATAGATCAACTGATATTTCACAGCCTCTGAACTGCAACACTGAAGATGGCTTGTTCTCCAATGCCTGTAGACAACTGAAACCCTCGGCTTCGTTCTCCAGAAGAAGACTTGATCAAAAATCAATTTCATAACATAATGAGCTCAAAACCCAATGAAACCCTTATATCTCCTCAAGAGTTCGAATTTTCTCAATTAGGTTTCATTTAAATAAATTCGAACTTTTCTTTTTAATTTTTCAATAGTTTTCAAAGCACTTTTAATTATAAAATATATTAAAAGTGGCCCTTCAATGATGGCGAATTCTTCAGCAAAAATCACTTGCTATATTAGAATATTATAACTTTATATTATAACTTCCATTAATTAATATTTAATTAATTCAATTAAATATTAATATCTCTCATTATTCATCGATGCACGGTCATCTGTCGTGAGGAAGTGATTCTGAACGCTATCAATCCATACTGCTAAAAATAGCAGGGGTCCCACGCTGAGTGCTGAATACTGCTAAAAATAGCAACTCAGGCTAGAAGTGTCCGAACGAGCCCGAACGAAAGCCAACTGATCAAGTACTGACAATCTGAAACTGAGCCAAGCTCCATCAAGAGACCCTCTAACCATGCATATTAGCCTACGAGGGCTAAGAATAGGCTAAATCCACCGAACTCTGATGCTTGCAAAAAATGGGGACATTACAGTTGCACGCTATCGTCCCTGACGGATTCCTGTGTCTGGAGTTGGCAGAGGCATTACACACCCGATTGGGGTCGAATTGTAACATCCCTCTTCGACCAATTGACCCCGAAAATGGTAGATTCTTCCCATCCCACCTTCAAAAACACTCATTCTTGCTTCATTTCATCTTCTAGCCATCTTCTAGCAACACTCTAGCAATTCTCTTGAGCGTTCTAAGCATTCACTTCACTCTCAAGTAGCATTTCAACACTCCATTGCAGCAGTAGCACTCCATCAACTCCACATTGCAAGTGTGAAGCAATTACAGACCTTGCGAGCTTGGAGTCTTGTGAGACCTCCCTTCACCACAGTTGCGGTGGTGGTGACTTTGCCAAGTTCATAGCTTGCTTTCTCCTTCCATTGGCTAGTGAGCTTTTGGGTGGAGGTGGTAATGCTTCACTCCTCTCCTTTTTGATTTGGTGAACATACGTGTGGAGCTAGCTGGTGAACATACGTGTGGAGCTAGCTGGCGAACAGGCACTTCTGTGAGATCATCTTCGTCACCCTAGTTCTTATTTACTTGCTTTATCATTTTAGTATCTATTTCCTATACTTTCTCATTGTATTTTTACCATCTAGATTAGCTAGCTAGGCCGTTAGTAGGTTTTTCGGTAGTTTCTGCTGTGTTTATTGTTTTTTGACTGTACGAATGGCAGTGCGCTGCGCTATCGTCCCAAAACTGCGCTGTCATCCTCAGACATAGAGCTATCTGAGACAGTATTGACTCCAAAAACCAGCTCGCCTAGTTTGAACTTGAACTTGGGTCTGAAGAGTGATAAAAGTACTATGTAGTGCTCTTCATTCTCGATCCTTGTCCTTTTAGAGTGAGGTAAGTTAGGGCAGCCCTCCACTCTCGGCTCCCCGTGACCTGGAGCCTTGGTGTGGTCGGCCCCCCTCTCACATTTTTGGTGAACTTGACATGAACCAACGTTTGCCCATTCGTTGGTGTTGAGTCTTTCCCTTGTACCTTGTGATCGTTGTAACCCTGAGTATTGTGAAGGTGAAGGTTTATGAGCATCACAATCCAGTCCACGACTTTTGGGTATGTTGTTAGGAGAAGTGTGCGAAACCTTCCGATGGAGAAGACGAAGGTCACTACTGGTTTCTCTACAGGCCTTTTTGCCGGATCTGCTGTTGGTCTGTCTACCCAGGAGTAGTTGTTGAGGGGCGAGGTAGGATTCTTCGATGAGACCGACCACATCCCCACTCCTCCTGCATCTCCTACACCATCGTCAGTAGACGAGCATGAAGCCGTTCACATTCCTTCAGAATATATCTCTACCTTTAGAAAAGGGTTGGGTGACTTGGAGAATCACTTGGAAAAGGACCCGAAGTTGGCTAGAGTCGCTCGAGTTATTAGCGAGGTAAAGTATTGTTGTGACCTTTTTCACACATCGCCCCATTGCAAATGGGGACCCCCTAATTTTTGCTTCGTTCCGAACTTTTGGCTTGATTTTGGTTTGTTTTGCTGTCTCTCTCTGTCGTTTTGTCTATTTGGGGATGTGCCCACCTTTGATCGTAAATTGGGTTTTTGGCCGAGTCTTTAAAATTAGGGTTTGATTCCTTCACGCCAATTTGAATTCAACGAGGTGAATAAATTGAAATTTGAGACTAACATTGATGTCAGTATGCTTCTAGCAGGCTCCTTGCAAAATTTCATCAAATTCCAGCTACTTATTATTTTTAGTAAGTGTGCAATTACAGGCAATCTGTCAGCATTTCTGAGATTCCGACAGTCGTACCACATTCAGAAAATGTCAGGCTGCTCGTGTGCAAAATTTGAGCTGAAACGGGCAACTTTCTATTTTTAGCAGTCCAGCTTCCAAAGCAAATTTCAGGGCCTAGATGTAGAGTTTTTCAACGCATGTCTGGAGATTCCTTCTGGGTTTTCAGAGACCTTCGCGATGGTATAACATGCAGAGTGAGACGACAACTTTCAGAGTTCAGCCTTCCGAGGCTATTTTTAGGGTTTGCATGTCAGGGTTTTCTTTGCATGTCGAATGATTCCTTATGGGTTTTTCGAGAGCTTCGCGGTGATGTGACATGCAAACGAAGACGGTCACTCATTTGGGAACTTACTATTTTTAGCAGGTGCATCCCGGCAGCCGCCTCCCAGCAGTTCAGAATCATGAGCTGATCGCAATGCAGCAGAAACGAAGACAAACAGAGATCATTCGATATGCATGCAGAGCAAATTAGGGTTTCCAGCTTCGGGGCCTGAAAAGAGTGCTAAAAAGTCAGAATTTTCGAAAACCGGTGCAAACCACCGCGATCAGCATCCTTCAGGCTATTTGTTGGTAAAATTTGAAGACAAACGGAGCACTTACTATTTATAGTAAGTCATTTTGGAAACAGGCTAAAAATAGCAAGTCAGCAGCAGGCGCCGATGTCGGCAGGCAGGTCACGTGGTGAGGAGCGCATCATTCAAATTTCAAATTAAACGGAGTTGTGGAGTTATCGGAAGCAGGCAGTTACTATTTATAGTAAATCACCTCCAGAAATATGCTATTTTTAGCAAGTCAGCTTAGAGTAGCAGTGTGAACGGGTGGATGGAGTCATGAGGATCCAGTGTTCAAAATTTCAAATCGACATGAGCTTCTGAAGTGTGAAAATTGAGAGACTCACTATTTATAGTAAGGCATGGGAAGTTGGCAGAGGAAGGTAAAAAAATGTCTAAGTCTGAGTTTCATTGTCATGTCCCCATTTTTGACGAGCATCAGAGTTCGTAAGATTGGCCTATCAGGAGACTCTCGTAGGCTGATAGAGTGGTTAGAGGGTCGTTTGGGAGCTTGGCTCAGCGTCAAATTGGCAGTTTTGATCAATTGGCTTTCGTTTGGGCTCGATCGGAGACTTCTCGCCGAGTTGCTATTTTTAGCAGTTCCTGGCAGGCAGCGTGGGACCCCTGCTATTTTTAGCAGTAAGAGATTGGCAGCATTCGGAATCACTTCAGTGTTCGTCAGCTTCAGACGGAACAGTTATCGGATGAGTAACGGGAGAAATATTAATATTTGATTGTATTAATTAAATATTAATTAATTAAGGATTATAATATAAAGTTATAATTTTAAATTATAACTTAAGTGATTTTTAATCAAGGGGGTCGCCATCATCAGGAAAGGGGCCATTTTTGCATATTAAATTTATAATTTAATATTTGGCTGAGACTATTGAAATAATAAAAGATTAAAAGTTGAAATATTTAAAAAGTCCCTATCTTTAAGGAAATCGCACTTTTCAGCAATATAGTGCATTTTCCTTGGGAATTGTGCCATTATGACATTTTATGAATTGGAAATTGACCAGTCTTTGCCAAAGAACGGAGACCTTAGGGTTTGTGTTCGAAATTCTTGGAGAACGAGCCATCTCCATTGAATCAGTTCAAAGGGTGTGAGATATCACCCGATTTACTGCCAGTTGTGAGATTTCTTCATCCAGAGGAAATCATTGAACATCACAGGACTCAGAGTTGTTTAAAACGTCAGGTTTACAGATAGTTTATTTGTCCAGAAGGCATCTTGCAAGTTAGGCGCACATTCCTTTGCAACCTGAAGACACAGAGAAGGCCGTACATTTTATTTTATTTGCTACTGTTTCCTGACACAGCCGTACCACCTTCAACAGCCGTACTATCTCCTTTCTCTACATTATGCAGAGGGTTTTGGTTTGCAATCTGAAGCAGTGAAGTTATTGAGCTGGGGCGCCAATTTCTTCCCATCTGGAGATCTCAATAAAGGAGCCGTACCTTTTATTTATTGTTACTGATATTTCTGGCCGTACTACTGTGTACTTGGCCGTACCAGCAGCAGCAAGGAGGCGTGTTCCTTATCCAATCCAAAACGCCTATCTCCCATGATTTGCAATCTTCACAATGAGGGCGCCTATGCATCTGGAGTCTTCTGACAACTTCTGACAGAGGGAGAACATACTTCACAATAGCCGTACAAATCTGATTTATTCATTAGGGCGGCTGAAATCAGGTTCCTTTTAATATTGCAAATCTATTGTATTTTCTTAGGCATGTAAGGATCCAGTGTTGTATTGTTTTGGAAAGCACAATATTGGTATTGGTTATTTAATCATTAGCTATTTGCCTCATGTTATCGACTACATGATTTTCAATTGCATTTATTATTCAATCTTGGCAAAAATCGCAATTTCATTTGTTGCACAAAAACCCACAAAAACAAGCAAAAACCAAAAATCCTTCAAAAATCAGAAAAGAACAGTTAGATCGGAGAATAAGGGAATCTAGGGTTTCTACATTCATCCTATAGCCTACTTCAAATGCGCCCTCATCCAGTTGGCAGGTGATAAAAATTTTGCTTCATCAAGGCATTTTGCATTTTAAAGTCTAAATCTTGCTAATTTGATGTAAAACACAGTTTTGGGCAATGTCAAGCATGGAGTAGTTGTCAATAGTTTGTCGGTCAAAGTCAGTTATATTGAAAAAAACCTGAAGCAGAGACTCAAAATGAAGATCTTCACGACGAAGGAGCATCTCATGACGACATTTCATATTGCAGACGGTATTTTCAATGATCAAAGCAGAGTTTTTAAAGATTAAATCATGGAGATTTCTCAGAGGAAAAGCCCAAAAGCGCAAGTATAGCTCAGGGGCGCCCAACTTATTGAAGGTCAAGATTCTGGTTAAAATGTTCAAGCATCCAGTCAATCTCTTCAGAATTAGTCTGGCTATCCGTTGAGCTATCCAGCGAGGCATTCCGAGAACCACAACTCCGGCAAATCGCGATAGAAGTTAAAATCCCTAAATTTTAGGAGATGAGAAATTTGTCTTTTCCAGGCAAAAGCGTGCCTCTAGCTTGAGGGCGCCCATCTTGAAGCAGGGGTAAATCTCGACAGTTTCGATGTCGGATGCAGTCAATTTGTTCACAACTAGTCTGCTTATCCGACGAGATATCAAGCGAAGTCATCCGACTCTCAGAGTTCAGGCGGCAGTCGTCCAAAGATCAGCTTAAAATGGAGTTTTCACGTTTCTGAGCTTCTCCGTTTGTTCCCAGTGCAAGTACAGGCCAGGGGCGCTGGTTTAAAGGACCCTTCAGATGGCATTATTTGCAGACAGAATCTTCATAACATCAGTAGTATTCTAGCCTGGCTCCGCAACGCATCATTCAGCTTGTCGATCCGACGTTCCTGGTGGTCGTGGCAGAGATTCTACCAAGCACGTAATTTTTACGGGCAGACCATCAAATGATTTTCAGTGTATTTCCACAGTTCAAGGGCGCCTAGCCTTTAGGCCTGTCAGATGAGCCCGTTCGCGTTCGAAGTTTTCACGACTATTGAGCGTAATCAATTTATCTTTCCAATGAGCATAGCCGTCAGCCTTCAGCATTTGGCAGTTGCTCGTGCGTGCGAGGTCTTTGGTGTCATACTACAAAGTGAGGATGTCCAGAAAATGGCTAAGTTTGGTAGCGGTAAACATAAATAAAATACGCACTGGAGTTTTTGAGGTCTTAGAAGCAGTTTTCTTGCCTTAATACCTCCAGGGACTTCTCTTGAGGGCCCTTCTAGCTGTCCGTTAAAATAGATAGTGCCTGAATCGGGTCATCCCAGCTCCAGATGTCAGAGGTCAAAGTAGGGTACTCGGATGGAAGTTTGATTTTCGTCAAAATAACACCAGTGCAACCTAGAGCCAGGGGCGCTTTTGGCGCTTTTGTTTTTAAGGCCCTTAACACAACTTTCAGGTGTCATAAATACAGCCGTTGGATGCAGAATGTCTCCAGTCATGCAGTAAGCTTCGTCTCGTATCAGCAGGGTTCACCGTTTGCCGGCAGCAGCTGTCTGAAGTGTTAGACGACAGTTTAGGAAAATGGCCAAGTCTGGAACCCGTAAAGCAATTTAATCAGGTGCGCCTAATTTTTCAAGGGGTTAAACGATGGATTTTACAGTAGTGTCTCCCAGCAGACATTTCTTCCTTGTTCAGTAGGCTTTCCGATGAATTCTTCAGAACAGTCTCAGCATCACCTAGTCATCCGGAAATCAGTATCGAAGTTGGCCAGTCGTGACAGTGCTGTCAGCTATTAAATAGGGAGTTAGTAAAAAATGAAGTATCTTGAGCAAATGGACGCCTATGTGCTTAAGAGATGACTTTTCAGAATTAGTAAAGTCAAACGATGAATCTCATAGCTTCAACCAGTTTGTCAACTGAAGTTCAAAATATGCTTGTTCAGAAATGGTGATTTTCTATTTTTAGCGCCATTGCATGATAATAAGTATTTTATTATTATTTTCAAATTTGAACTTCTAGTCAGTGGCAGTTGAACTGAAAGGCAACCAATCGGAGGATTTCTATTCTGGTTAGGGTTTATGAATTCTTGCAGTCACAATTCAGTGCGAATTTCCTCTTATTTAACATGGCGCAAGCTTCATTGTTGATCACAAGCTTTCAAGAGAAATTCGATTTTCATTAAGGGCAAATTCATCCTTGAGTGAAATTCGTGATTTTCAATTGCAAGTCCATATCTTCAAAGAGAAATCGAAGTTATCAATTTTCAAAGCAACTTCAGAGAGTTCGAATTTTATCAAAGGGAATTCATATTTTTAAAAGATAAGTTCGTGGTTTCTCATAATTTCAAAGGGCGCATTTCAGAGCAATTCGCAAATCCTTTAGATCAAAGGCGTATTTAAACTTCAAGTTTTAATTGAAATTCGCAAGCCTTTCAAATATTCAAAGGCGTATTTCAATTCTCAAAGGCGTATTCCAATAATCAAAAGGCGAAACCGCAAATTTAATACAAATTCGTATTTTCTTCAAGGAAATTCGAATTTCATCCATATTCAAAAGGCGCAAATTTCAAGAGAAATTCGTGGTTTTCAATTCCAAGGCGAATTCCTCCAATTAAAGGCAAAATCTTCATCAATTCACAGAGGCGATTTTTCCTAACATATCTTTTTGCAGATCAAAGTTCACAATTGTCAGCAATTCGAAGAAATCTTGGGCGATTTTCACAGAAGAAGATTTCAAAAAACGTCTTTTTCATCCTTTGATCTCAGATTTCTCACAAAAAACAAATTGCATGTTCCTGAAATTGGCGAATTTGGCAAGTCTCAGTATCTGGATCATTCTTATATAGTTTTCTCGAGTTAAATTTGTGGGTTTGATTTTTCATGAATTTTTAGCTTCAGAACATTCGTTCTCGAATTGCTAATTTTCTCAAATGGAAAATCTTTGTACAATCAAGTAGAAGTTGAATTTTCGCAAATCTGACGTTCTGGGTTGTCTTAGAATCCTTTTCTGGACAAAACCCATATCTCGGATTTTTCGCTGAAAATAATTCTTCGAAAGGCTATTTTTTAACTCTCACAGGCTATTTTTAGCTTTCCAGAAATTTTTTCAGAATATAGTCAAGTTCACAGTCAACAGGCAAGTTTTCCAGAATGCAGTTCACTCAGCTCGAATACAGGACCAAAACCGTCCTTACCCATGATTTCCGCAGGTTGGTTGAGACAGATCTTCACAAAGTATTACCGTATGCTAGTTAATCTTGCTAAGATCGAAGTTCAATCATTCAATATTGAGTACCACGCATTAGAGGCCGCTTCCATACCTATTATCTCCTGCACCGTATTGAATTGCGATGTCTGCATTAAGTACGTACCTACTGCGGATAGTGTCATTGGATCTGACGGGTCATTTGGCAGCCTCAAACCTTTGGACATCGAAAGGAGTTTTTGGCATTCTCAACACCGCATCAGCCAGAAGTTTTATGGAGTAAAGCAGTGCTGTGCATTTACGCCGATATAGACAAGTGTCGAAGAAGATGGGCGTAAAGATGGTTGTCAAAGCAAAGAACAGATTGCCAAACAATGTGGGTCGCGGTGAATACAAGGATGAGTATGCGATTCTAATCACACTCCTGAATCGTGTCTCAGGTCAAGAACATGCAAATGTTTTCCAGCCTTGGATGTATTACATTAGTGGTCGTATCATTTCTGGGCAGGAGCATTATGACTGGGCATCCTTCATCAGTGACATTCTCCACAGGCAGATCACCGGTTTCTTAGTTGCCCATGAGTTTCACATGTGTTCATATCTCGTGTACTTGATCGCTTATCAGGGTCAGTTCCGAGGACTTAACACCGTGGGCATCCTCAGTGTTCAAAAGGTTTATCAGTATTATGATCAGCTTGAGTTCACCAGAGCTGAACGTCATTTCAAGCGTGTTCACGAGGCTTTTCTGACTTATACAGTGAGAAACTTGGACCGGGAGTTGCATGTTCGTATCTCGGCAGTTGCTAGGGCAGCGATGGATGGATGGGCTGATTGGTTTATTCAGTTCCCAACATACACCTACATCCGAGTATACGGCTTTACAGGAAATCCAGCTATGCTTCCACGTTATCCTTCGGATAAGACAATCTTTCAGGAATTCCTAAGACAGATGCATGATGTTCATCGTCTTCTTCGCCGCAGGCACAGACCATCTCTCAACTTTCCTTTTCAATTCGGAATGTATTGGTGCAAGTCGGCAATTGATAGTAAGATCGCAGGACAAGAACTTGAGAAATATCATCTTAAGTATCTTGTCGAAGCACGTGCCTATGACCTTTCAGGTCATTATACAGCTCGCCTTGCTGGAGGCACATATCACGAGCCTTCTATGGAGGATTACCGGGCAAATTGGCGCAGATGACTTCGAGGTTCGCAGACGCAGCTACAGCCAGTTTCACGCATTGCTTATCGAGGTGATGTGGGAGGTTTATCGATGACGAGGGAGAAGTTCTTCCCGCCGTGAGAGCGTCGATAATAATAAACCGCTGCCGCAGAGTAGATTGGCACGCCAAGGAATATGCAATCCGCCAAAGAGAGGTCAAGTAGAGTTATTCAAAACAAAAGATACTTTACCTCGACAAAGAAGAAGACAAGGAGGGTAAGGTTCGCAGAGCGAGTCAGCTTAATGGTGAACTTTTCGCTACCTCGCCAAAAACTCTAACAAAAAGAAGGCAAGAGGAGTAATCCTCCCAAGAAAGTACCAAACAATTCAAAGGCACATCGCTATTACTACGAGCCCATTAAATATCCCATCACGTAATCATTTTGCAGGGTCACCAGAGTCTCGCCAAAGACTGAGGTTCAGCCTCAAGTTCCTACACCAGTTTCAGAGCCTTCACCAGTCCCAATTCACATCGAATTGGATTTAGACTCTCCACCTCGCAGTGGGTCTTCTACACATTCACTCTCATCAGTACCTCCTGTCGCTAGTGTAGACCCTTCTAGTAGCATTAGCCGAGATCAATCTTGGATCGAAGCTCAGCTAGGAAGGAAGAGGAGGCAGCCATCCTATGTTCTTAATCATTCTGATTTTGATGACATTTACCAGGATGCACCGGATAAAAGAGTCAAGAACATGGTTCACGTAGAGAGAAACATTGACATGGAGATTGTCGTTGAGACTGCCGTACCTCCACATGGGAAGAACTTGGCTGAATTAGAATCTCAGGATTTTGAGGTTATCACAGTCAACCTTGGTCGCAGCACACGCCAGACTCAGGTTGATCTTCTACAAGTTGCTACGGACAGTGCCAGGGATAGAATACTAAAGGACCGAGAGGATAAGGCAATATCTGTTTGAACATCTTTATCATTGAAGTCAATTGTTATGCCACATAGGGTTCCAAGAAATTGAGATGATAAATCTGTTTTGTGTTAATTTACCATTGTGATCAATCGTTATGCCACATAGGGTTTCGAGAAATTGCAGTGATAAATCTGTTCTGTGAATCTTTATCATTATAATTGAAGGTTATGCCACATAGGGTTTCGTGAGATTGTGGTGATAAAGGCTGTTTTGTGAAGACTTTGCTTTTTCAATCAAGTGTTATGCCACACAGGGTTCCATAAGATTGTCTTGGTAAATTCTTAAATCTGTTTTGTGCCCAATAAGCTGGTTTAAATTGAGATGATAGTTGCGCCACCTTGCCCTCAAGTAGAGAATTTAAACCCGTTTATCGTCAGTTAGTCAAACCTTGCTCCGTTTCCTCTCGCTCTGTTTTCCTGAGGAGATTGGATAGATTAAATTTAAGTTGTAGTTAGTAGATCTGCAAAACCAGAGAAAACTCAGCTGCAACGTATAGGTTCTTTCAAGAAAGCCTTGTGCCTCTACAGCTGAAACAAAAAGACAGGACATAGTTTTAGCTTATTTTCCTTTGCAAGTATATTTGTCAAAGCACAACGAGGGAGCTTCCCCTCCATAATTTGAAGAGCACTCATTGCGTAGTGTACATAGGCTGTTCATAACAACTTCTACTCCAGAGGTGTTAGTTGTTACGCCAACACAGTACTTTCTGATTAAGATAGGAAACCCGCGCTTCATAGACAAATCTTTTGAGCATTTGAATTCCTTTCTCCGCTGCCGAACAATTCCGTAAGTCCCCTTGAAATACCAGCAAATCACATCGAGCCAACTGAGCCTATTCGCACTAAAAGAACCTTGGAGTTGAACGCACGAACTCTCTCGCAATCTTAGCGTGCTGGATACTTTGTTCAAGAGAGGATAGGGTAGCCGTTGGCGACTTTATTCTGTGTTGGTGCGGTCACGAAAAACACATCAACAAGTATATGGTGGGAAAAGACTGAACAGGTATAGAACTCCTGGCTAGTCTCTCTAGTCTGACTGAAGTGTGTGCCCTTCCAAACAACGCTAACGTTATACAAGGGTTCGCTCTCGAAGAACATGAGAGACAGTTAGGAATGCTGATGCCTACCACGTCTGTGTATATGGCTGACACAGTCCCGTTAATCAACGTCTCCTCTGCCTCTAAGAGATCCAAAACTATCAAAATTAACAGAATACCCTTAGGTTTCAGTTTCACCCCTCCTGTCATCTCTAGTGGTGGAGATTTTGGCGGGTTGAGCGGTGGGGGCTTTCGTAGTGGTGGTGGCTTCAGCAGTGGGGGTGGCGCTGGAGGAGGTGGTTTCGGTGGATTTGAAAGCGGAGGTGGCTCCGGTGGAGGCCCTGTTGGTGGCGATGGCTCCGGTAGTGGCTCCGACGGTGGCCACGTTGGTGGTTCCTGAGGTGGCTTTGACGGTGGCCACATTGGTGGTTCCGGAGGTGGCTCCGGTGATGGTTCTGGAGGAGGTCCCACTGGACCTTTGTCATCCCAAGACCCTATTCTGAACGCTCTCCTTCAGAATATGGGTAAGATGCAAAGCTAGCTAGCGAGTCTCTCCCAAGCCTTTGCCCAGCCTATCTTTCAACCCTTCCTTGGACATAGTCCATTGTTGGTAGCAATCTTAAGCACACCCTTCGCACAAGGAATGGAGATTCCCAAAGTCGAGAAGTATGGTGACAAAGGGGACCCGCAAACGCATGTGTCTGCCTTTAATGCCATGTGTATAGACTTCTTCCATCACGATGCGTTGATGGAAAAATTATTCCCTCGATTTCTTAAGGATACAACGCTCGAATGGTACTGTTCCTTACTTGATAACTCTATTTTCTCATTTGATCAACTTGTAAATCAGTTTCTTTGATAGTTCCAAGCCAACATTGGACCAAAGATGACCTTTTCGGATCTTGTCCGATGCAAACAAGGGGATAATGAGAAGATAACTAATTTTATAGCGCGATATCAAGCAGTTTTCTCACAGATCACGTACCTGCTGCCCGATTTTGACGTGCAGAAGGTATTCATAGGGAACTTGCAGAGATCTTGGCAGGAATAGTTCGCCCTTATGAAATACCCTTCTTTCGCGCATTTGTGTGCTGCACTATGAGAATATCAACAAATGGTAGTCCAATTTGAGGGATCATCCTTGCGCTCCTGTTTAGAAGGGAAATCCATTGTATCGATCTTTGGAAAGGGTAAGGTTGTCGCGAATGTAGTAGCGGCTACGAATGATAGCAGCCTTAGACGCAATAGAAAGTTCAGAAAGTGAGCAGAATCTTATTCTTCCATCTTACAGAGATTGCTGAAGGACAAAATCATAACCTTGGAGAACCGTAAACCTCTCAAGGAACCTTATCCTAGTTGTACGATGCAAATGCTTTTTGTTAGTACCATCGAGTTAACGGACATGACACCGAACGCTGTATGCGCCTGCATAACGAGATATAGGACCGGATTGAGGACGGTACTATTTGTCTCGATGGAAATAAACAAAATGCAAACAAATCAGTGGCGAAAGCGAATAGTGAGTTGTAGATATACACAGACCTGTTTCCGTCGCATTTTGCCATTTTAATTATCGATCCCTTCAATTCTACCACTCGGCTAGAGGCGTACCTTAACATGGTCATAGTTACTCCTACCACGTAGGCTGCGACTGGCTTGTCGGATGTGACATTCACCTTGCAGGATATGCCTTTGAACAACAAGCCTTCTCCCCTGTACATTCCCGCTCGCCTCAATGGCAACATTGTGATGGGGGTCTTGGTTGACCCGGCGAGTTGAGTGAATGTCATTACAGAAGAAACACTATTGTTGAATTCATTGCAGAGGGAGGAGTACGAAGAAATGAAGTCTACCATCCGTACACACGATGGTCTTCGTCTAAAGCCGTATGGCTCAATAACTTTGTCCGTCCTAGTTGGACCTAGGGCTATAGACACAACCTTCGATGTTATTTCGGAGTCGGATTTGTTCAGGTTTAAGCTAGGCATACCTTGGCCAGCTTCCATGAGTGGAATCACCTCCGTCATTCATAAGTGTTTAAAATTCGCCCATGAAGGTGCTGTGCATGTGGTGCATGACACTGGATACCAACCGTTGGTGTCCTATGGGGGCTACTTGTTGGATCATTTTTGGCTTGCCCCGGTCGGTCTGCTCCCCCCAAAAACAGACCTACTTTACAAGAACTGTGTGAAGTATAAGACTAGCGGCAAGGGGCAGTTGAAACTGACCCTTCCGGTAGTGCAGCAGCAGGTTGCCCCCTCTTCTTGAAAAGGAAAAGAGAAGCTAGCCTGTTCTCGGGATGCCTCCCCTGCTCTTTCTGAGGAAGAGTTTTGGATGTCTACTCTTGGATTCTACTTAAGGAGTCTGATGGTGCCTGCTTGGTGCCGACCTAAGATTAGGATTTCAGACCTCCCTACCAACCCTCTTGGACCTTGGCCCTACTTGTATGGTAGGAGAAAGGGTCCCCGTGGGGAATCCTTTATGTCTCGACCTCCGTGATCTCCTACCGCTCCTGCCCCTAAAGTAGTGAGCGGGAGCCAGTTCCCCCCGCTATTTCTCAACCTTCTACTCCTGCTCCCATCCAGGAGTTTGCCCCTGTCGGAAACGATTGTAGTGGACACCCCTATGGCTAAGTAGGAGCCTTCCATCCCTTCGCAGCTCTCGGCCTCTAGCTTGAAGGGTCTAAGAAACCGCCTTGCACATGAGTGCAAGCGCCAACGAAAGGATCTGACGGCTGAGCAGGCCGCTTTGCAGAAGAAGGAAGAGGAAACGACTGTCCTTGTATTAGGGTCTCCTGCTTTGTCCTCTTTCCTCCCCTCTGCTTCAGCTCAATTGAGTTCAGTCTCGCTTCCGGCTCCCGCTATAAGTGTGAGTGCGCCTCACCCCAAAAAGGTACAGGGTTAATCGCTCCCTCGGCTGAGCCGCCTTTGTTGATGTCCCTTCTGGACATCCCTTTGTTCCCTAAACCCATGGATATGCCGAATACTTCGGTGGTATCTGCTGTGGTTTTCTCCTCCTCTTCCTATGTGCCTCTCGCCTCATCTGTGGGGAGTTCACATCCCCCGACGAAGCCGAAGGAATGGGGGGCGTAAGAGGAGCCGACCTTCTCCGAAAGGTGGTACTGCGCTAGCTTTTTCCGTCCTAGTGACGAAGCAAGACCCGACTTCCCTTGAGTTTGTCACCGCTCCTGAGTCACTCGGTGAGCCTAGCGGTGAATCTCGGGCACCGTCCTCCTCGTCCATTGAGATACGACATGGCACTCCTGTGAAGTGCATGTTCAACTCTTTGGACGAGGTCCCGGCCTTGTCAGCGATCTTCGCAAAATCGCTGACCATAGCCCCACAAGAGCCTAGCGGAGAAGACCTTGCAGGGCCTTCTTCCTTAGCCCTTGTTCCGGGAGGGTCGGAAGCTCCTCCCCTTAATATTCCGCCATTGTAGGCTCGTTCGCCTTCCCCTTATAATGATCTAGATTGGGAAGTGGACGACCTCTTGGTCGATGAGTGTTAGGGGGAGGCCCCTTCTTTATCTTTAGATTAGGTGTGTTTTGTGATGTGTTCCCTCGTGCTTGTGCTATGTGTTCCTAGATGATCCTTGTCACCCTTGTTGGTGCTTGTATACAGGAGTGATTTGGTATCGTGAACCTTCTATTTGTATCATCATTCTTCCATGTTTGTATTTGATTTTCGACAAATTGGGGACGATGCAAAGTGTTGGGAGCATTTAGGCTTCCTTTCCATGTTGAGCCAATTTTTTATTTTTACTTTGTTTTTTATTTTTACTTTGTCTTCCGTGCATTCTTCTTGATCTGGTGGGGATTGATAATCTCTCGCCTTGCACCGCGGTTACCTATTATTTATATAAGCATGAGCAGATCTGACCCCGCAAAACCAGATCCCCTTGTGTCCTCTGTTTGTGATTATTTCTCTTTCACTCTTTTCTTATCTCTCTCTTCTTTACTTGAGTTGTCCCTTGTATGTGTGACAACGTTTGTTTCATGATGCCTTGATTCTCAGAAAATGCATTCATTGCTATCAAATCTTTTCTCGAAGATCTCGGTAAGCTTTTTCGAAAATTACATTCTCGACTTGGACCCCTAATGGAGCATGTTTCCTTCATCATGGGTTCGTAAAGAAAGAACTTGGGAACTTTCCTCCGAGGTGGGAGCAGCCTTTTCTTGTGGGAGAAGCCTCAACCTTCCCCTCTCGAGGGGGAATTTTCTTCCGTTCGAATTCCTTGATGAAGTGAACATCTTTTGAAAGGATTCCTTGATGATGAATCGATTTGAGAAAAAACATCTCTTTTGCACTTTCAAACAACACGTCCCTTGAGTGGACCCCTCTTCACGTCGGGTTCCCGAGGAACCCCTTTGAAAGCCTTCCAACTTGTTGATGGTCTGCGTGATTGTCCGCTTGTTTTCCTGCGTGGTTGCTTTGTGTTTCCTGGCATGTTTTATCTGCGGATTAACATGTCGCTTCGCAGGTGTGCCTGCAAAGCCGCTTTCCGACTTTGCAGAGTCCCCTTACATCCGGGTTTCCTCCATGTGAGAGATCTTGGGGGATGCCTCCTTGCAGATCTGCGAGCCTGTGAGGCGCTTACATCTCTGGGCTTCCTCCATGTGAGAGATCTTGGGGGTCACTTCCTTGTCGGTTTGCGGGCCTGTAAGGCGCTTACTTCATGGGGCTTCCTTCATGTGAGTGATCTTGGCGGTCACCTCCTTGCATGTCTGCGGGCCTGTGAGACGCTTTCATCCTGCGAGATTTGTCCATCGTTGGTTCGAGGGCCTTCTGTGTACTTTGTGTAGCTTCATAGCTCTGCAGGGCTATGGAGTCTTTTGTTCGAAGCTCCTTAGGGAGAGTACCTGTGGAGTCTTTTGCCTGTCCTACGCTCTTGATCTTGCTAGATTGTGGTTTGCTTCCTTGACGGTTTAGGTATAAATCTCTAACCCTACTAACTTTTCGATCTACTTTACCGAAGCACTCATCAGTACTCGTGCTCACTAAAGTGGGGGCAAAATGTATAGGAGGGAATTTGCACCCCTTACGCAAATTCCCCTTTCACATACCCTCACCTTAGAAAATTTAATCTGAAGGCGAAATTCCACATCACTCAATAGCCTTCCATCCACTTGGCATTTGTCCTTTGTCTTGGTGAGAGAATATTTGTCCGGGACGAATGTGCGGCGCGTGGACGTCTGCACAGCGCGCTTCTGTCCCTGATGGATTCCTATGTCTGGAGTTGGCATAGGCGTTACACACCCGATTGGAGTTGAACTGTAATGTTCGTCTTCGATCGACCGACCCTAAAAATGGCAAATTCTTCCCATCCCACCTTCAAAAACACTCATTCTTACTTCATTTCATCTTCTAGCCATCTTCTAGCAACACTCTAGCAATTCTCTTGAGCGTTCTAAGCATTCACTTCACTCTCAAGCAACATTTCAACACTCCATTGCAGCAGCAACACTCCATCAACTCCACATTGCAAGTGTGAAGCCATTACAGACGTTGCGAGCTTGAAGTCTTGAGAGACCTCCCTTCACCACGGTTGCGGCGGTGGTGACTTTGCCAAGTTCGTAGCTTGCTTTCTCCTTCCATTGGCTAGTGAGCTTTTGGGTGGAGGTGGTAACACTTCACTCCTCTCCTTTGTGATTTGGTGAACATACGTGTGGAGCTAGTTGGCGAACAGGTGCTTCAGTGAGATCATTTTTGTCACCCTAGTTCTTATTTACTTGCTTTATCATTTTAGTATCTATTTCCTATACTTTCTCATTCTGTTTTTACCATCTAGATTAGCTAGCTAGGTTGTTAGTAGGTTTTTCCGTAGTTTCTGTTGTGTTTACTATTTTCTGACCGTACGAACGCCAGCGGGCTCGAGAGACGCCATCGCGCTGTGCTGTTGTTCAGACAGAGAGCTGTCTGAGACACAGTACCGACTCCAAAAACCAGCTCGCCTAGCCTGAACTTGAACTTGGGTCTGAAGAGTGACAAAAGTACTACGTAGTGCTCTTCATTCTCGATCCTTGTCCTTTTAGAGTGAGGTAAGTTGGGGTAGCCCTCCGCCCTCGGCTCTCTGTGAGCTGGAGCCTTGGTTGGGTCAGTCCCTCTCTCTTACAAACTTGCACAACATTAGAAGATCCAACCTTCTCTATGGCCTCCTTCAAAATGGCAAATTGGAAATCAGCATCCTTACGTTTCCTTGAAAAATCAATAGCTCTAAGAAAGTATGAACCAACATGGCATGTAACAATAATATTAATATGAGGCCGATGTCAAATATTAGTCCACCCATCAATGGATATGGAACAACCAATCCTAATCCATGTTTGTCTCATCTCCTCCATCAACATGTTCACCTTTGAATATTGTTTGTCAAGGAGGGAGGTACACAATCTATGTTCTCTAGGGGGAGCATAAGAGGGTCTAATTTCCTGTACATCTCTCAACATAGCTTTGAAATAAGGTGACCTTGGCAAATGAAACGGAATAGCATAGGCATAAAAAAATTTGGCCATTGAATCATCGACTTGCTCACGTTTTTGCATATTCATTAACCCTATCACTACATTTTTCTCACCTGGCTTCCTCTTCCCTTTTTCACATCTCTCTCCAACAGATACATTGGAATGTTCATGCAAATCAATAGATGCCCGTCTCTTACTGTGAGTAGTACCAACGATTTTGTCCTCACACACTCCAACCAATTTTTCCATTAAAACCTGCTGCTCCAATGTTATATCTTCACAAACTCGAACCCCATGTCCACTCTCACCCAATAGATGGGTTGTAACCCTAGTATAGCTCCCTTTGTAATTAGTTTTACAAATATGACGAAGCCAATGCCTACTGCCCATTGATGTTTTACCCACAGTTAAATTGGTGGGAAATTGAAGCAATGGTTTTTTGGGGTTGAAAGGGCCTTTTGCAAATTTTTGAAGATCAGGTTCAGGGCATTTAAAACAGTCTTGTGTACTTCCAATAGGAGCTGTGTTACATTTTCAGATTGAGAAGTAGGGTTTATTTCTTCAACTTCATTTTCACTGCCCTCATTCATACTTTTATCACTGCTGTTGTCCATTTTGCAAGAGTTTTATAATTTGAAAGTTGTAACAAAAATATAATACATATAAAAAAAAATTAAAACAAAAACTTCAAGTCTTGAAAATAAAATATTTTTTTAAAAAACTAAAAGTAAAACAGTGAAAAAATAGGAAAGCAATTTGAATCAACATACTTGTGCAAAGTTGAAGCAGCAACAAAATGCCAAAAACAGTGAAGTCACACATCCCTTCGAAATAGCAACAATTTTTCAGTTTATCACTTATCAGTTTAGTCGGCCATTTTGAAATTTTCTGCTCCTCTGTGTAACCCGCGTGGCTCTCTTCTCACCCTTGTGGCTCTCTTCTTCACCTGCGTCGGCTGGTTTTTCAGCTTGTCGACTTTTCTCCACCGTCGGCTCTTCTCTACCCTCTCCGTGTTGAACATTTGAGAATAGCAAATATTAATGCAAAGTAACTTTGTAAAACAAATCTTACAATGTATAAAAGTCTCATTTAGGTTGAACGTGTAAATTTTTAGTCAATGCCATATGTTTAATGTTTCACCTGGAAAACATTTTGAATGGGGATCAAATAGTTTGTTTAAAAATTAAATGATTTAACTTTTACCATTCACAAAAATCACAATATTTGTTTTTGTTATTAAAACGACTAGGCAATATTTTATTTAAACATCAAGCATTCACAAAAATAGAAATTCAAAGCAAGTTTTATTTAATTTAACAAAAATCAAATCATTTTTAACTTTGACGCCACGGGGGATGCTTGGACGTTTTGGATACAGTTGGGGGACTGCTAGCCGTTTTGTGGATGGCTAGGCGTCCCCTTTCATTTTGCAGCCGTTTACTTTTTTGGAGACGCGTTTCCCAGTTTTCGAAAATCGGAGGGGACGCTTGGGGTACGTCCCTTGACGTCCCCCCATCCTCAAAATGCCACAGGGATGCAGGGTTTAGGGGGGACACATCCCCTTGTAACATAGAATATTTACCTTGTACCTTAGGAAGGTCTGTGATGAAGTTCATGGAGATGCTTTCTTGCTTTTGATTCAGAATGGGACAACGGTTGCAACAAATCTATAAGGTGTGTGTGTTCCTTGTTTTGTTGGCATGTAATGCACTCTCTAATATGACTAAGGACATCCTTGTTAAGCCCCTTTCATGAAAACCTTTTCCTGATTTGTTGATGTCTTTTAGTATCTTGTCTGCCTTGTGAAAGGTGACTCGTTGAAAGCTCTTGGGACCTTTTGCTTCATTTTAGATTTAGGAAGAAGGGACATTCTCCCCTTGTACAAAAATGAGTCTTTCCCTAATGGTGTAATCATAGTTGTAAAACTCAGACCTAGCAAAAAATTGGACAAAAACTTGGCAATAACTCGACAAATTTATTGAACATTTGAAAATACATATTTTTAAAAAATATTCTTCAAAAACACACATATATACTAAATTTGTAGAACATATTACTGATTTCCATCATATATGAATCAAAATTTGAGTTTAATACATATCATATACAAAAAAGCAAGTTTACCTTCTAAATACATATCAAAGTGAAGTTTCGATATCAATGAAAATTTTAAATCATAAATTTCTTCTACGACTAAAACTCAAAAGCTTTTGTTGCTGCTGTGTGGGTGTTGCTGAAGAAGATGATATAATATCCTCAATAGGAGCCTCAACAGTGATAGGATCAAGCTTTGCATGTGAGGAAACTGCCTCTACTGGCTGAGCAACACTTCTTTCTACCTCCTCATATGTTGCCACTTCCGCTTCCCATTCAGCTGCCTCCCTGTCTAAATGAGCTAACTCATCATCACTTAACTATGGTTCCACATCGACATCATCAGGCTTAGCAACCCAATTGGAGTATGGATCAATGTGATCAAGGTCAAGTGCTTCATGTAAACCTTGCCCTTGCACCTTCTCATGCAACCTAAGATAGCACTGCATGTATACAAGGTCATTCAAGCGCGTTTGAGTCAACCTATCGCTCTTCTTTGTGTGAATGGCCTCAAAGACACTCTAATTGCACTCACAACCAAAAGCACTACAAGTCTGAGATAAAATGCGAATGGCAAGCTTTTGAAGATTAGGTGTTGTGGCACCATAATCTTCCCACCACAAATCTGCAAGGATAACAATTGCCATTTATAACTTAGTAAGGATTTTAATAAAGTTAAAAATTAAAATAAATGGTAAAATAATAGTAAACACATAAATTTGTTACCTGGCTATAGAGTGTCTCTCCTACAAATACAAAAAATTGAAGAAAACAGTGCCCCTTCAACTTTCTTATAGCTTTGTAGCTCATCAAGTATGAGATCTCGAAGTTTATTATCATCAACCAATCTCTCAATACATGTGTTGAGGCCAACAAGAACCTCTACATCTGCTTTGAAAGTAGGAGAGAAATAAAACTTGTGGTTCAAATAGTAGGCAGCAACATGAATATGTTGTGGAGTTGTCGGTTACACCTCCGATCAATTATGTGCCATATGGGTTCATATTTGGTCTTGTTTGACCCATACAAATGTTGAATTGCCTCTTTGGCCTTATCCATGGCCTCATATAGGCACCCCATGGGGTTTTGATCCCCATCCACCATTCGTAGAACTCAAACCAACGGTTCTCACACCTAAATATCAAAAATTAACAAAAATCAGCGAATTGTAATATTAGAAAATAGAAAAATAAATCATCAATTGAAGTTTGAAAACTTACATTGATGACCTCCTCCATGACTTTGGCAAATCTATCATAAAAAATAGTCTTCACGACCTTCTCTGCTTCAACCTTCCTACAATAAGGACTCTCCAACTATCTTTCACTCACAAAATGTGCTTAAGGCTGGGCAATGTATCTAAAATACTCTGCAAGGTGAGGAAATTAGTAGCAAAGTGTGTGACTCTTGATTGCATGAGATCCTTATCATCAGTGTGCTCTCTCATGAGACTTAGGACCCATGTGTGGTTGTAGATGTACTTCGTGATATTCCTTCCATCTTCAACCACATTCTTCACCCAACTTAGTTTCTCTATGTCCTCAAGGAGCAAGTCAAGACAGTGGGCAATACAAGGGCTCCAAAATAATGTCAGATGCCTCGCCTCTAGAAGTTTACTGGCTGCCACATATGCAATTGCATTCTTGATCACAATTTGAATGACATTTTGAACTCTCATTTCCATCACCACCTCATCCAACATGTTGCACAAGGTCTTTGCATTTTTTATTTCATTGGAGGCATCAATTAATTTTAGAAATAATAGCTGTCCTCCTAAAGCCACTAAAAGGTTGATGAGTGCCCTATTTTTGCCATTTGTCAACCCATTATATAATATGGTGCAACCTTTCTTTTCCCAAATTCTTCTTTGTTCCTCCACTAGTCGACGTGTGTTTTGGACCTCATTCTGCAATAATGGCCCACTCAACTCATGATGACTTGGGGCCTTGAACTCCTTACCTGCCACGATCAATGCATTGACCAACTGTTCCGAATAAGAACTAGAAGCAACATTGAACGAAATATTATATTGTAGTACCAAAATCTCGCACATGCCAACTTTTCCTCATGTTGCAACTCTCTATTCCATGCATACCTTCCAATGAAGGTTGTGCACTAGGAGTATTACGAGGAATAAAAAAGCTATAACTGTGGCTGCCCACACTTTCTGATCCTCGTATCTGTGGCCCAATACAAGAAGAGCCCCCCATATCTCTATGTGACCTTGTATAACTGAAATCTAGGATTGAGGCTGCCATTGCCTCCGTTCTCTTTTTATGTACCTTCCTTTGCTCAAATGTTGCAAGGAGTGCTTTCGCCTCCCTCTCAAGCTCTTCGGGAGCTTATGTACATGGCCTAACATCTCAGCAAGGGATTCATGTAAGGTTGTATTTGAGTCAGTTTATGCTGCCATTCATAGATCTAGTGCAATGGATACAAATAACCTCTCCTCGCGTTGCACTTGGTGTTCTATGTTTCCAACAAGCATCTCTTGATTTGCCACCAGTTCTTTTACTTGCAAAAGCCATATTCTTCTAGCAAAATACAAATGAAAACCTAGCAAGAGGGAGGCAACATCAAAAATTAATAACAAGGTCATCCATTTAAATTTTAAACCTTTTTTGATTTTTCATAATGCAATTTCATAGTGAGATAACTACAACAGTGAGAACTAGTTCAATGGTTTTTATGCATTTTTTTTGTAAGGTATCATGAGACTCTTTATACGTCAAGGTTGATTTGGCAATTCATTCCCAAGAATTAGATAGTTTTTATGGGTGGTGTTGTACAACTAAGCTTGTTTGGTGTTTAATAGCCTTGAAGCTTCATTGTTGTAAAGTTTGTCATTGTTCAATAATCAATTAGCTTTGTACTTACTACATATGCATGTGGACAATTGATATTAACAATTTAACATCAAACAGATTTTGATATTAACATCAAACAGGTTTGATCATTCTATGGGAAATAAATGACTCTACAGGGCAATTTTGCAATTCTGCCTTTTGTCAATGTTCAACATTTGCAAATTGTAACACATGATCAGTTCTAAGAAAATATGTCGTAATGCAATGACAAAATAACCAAAATTCTATGAAAGAAAACAATAGAAAATTCCTCAATCGTAGCATGATTAGTTAGCAAATTTTTAACAGAGGACCAAGGTTAGCTTTGTAAGAGGAATAAACTAAACATTATGTATTATTCCTACAAATTACATTTCAAATCTACAAAGCTGCCTAAGTAACTCATTGCAATTCATAAAAGGTTAAGCATATCATACAATATTTAGAAGAAAAGCATTACTGAAGTGAAATGCAAATATTCAACAAAATATTGAGCAAAAGCAATCCTTAAAAGTGCAAGATAAATCAATCTAGTCTAGGCATAAAATATATTCCTCTCAAATAATAAATAGACAATAAAATACATTTCAGATTTGATTGTCAAGATGCAAAACAAGACTTTCCGAATCACCATCATTGCTTTTTTATTGATATGAATTGACTCAAAACATAAGATCTCAAGAAACTGCTCCATTCTTTACATTGAACATACCTAGTTGCAGCATAGAAACCCTATTGTGCTGTCAAAAATGCAGTCACATCGCTGAAAAATGCAATTGCATCGCTTCAAATCATGTAAAAAAAAAGAATCAACTTTATATGGGGTTTTATAGCATTCTAGGCCGATTTTTGGTGAAAAACTTACCGTTTTTTGGTGATTTTTTGCTCTAAACATGTGGCGATTTTTCAAATAACTTGATGATATGTTTTTTAGCGAGTAACTCGGCTAGGGTTTTAACTTGCGGGTACTTGCGCGTTTTTTAGCGACACTTCGAGTTTTTCATCACTGTGTGTAACTATCATCTTTTACAATTACATCAATCAAATTAGTAGTAAAAGCCTATGTTATTGGGTCCCTTAGCAACCCACCCATATCCATATGGGTTCGATTCAAGGCCAGATCATGGGCCGGTTCTCCACCGAGTCCTGTTGACGGGTGTTTTATGACTGCACAAACACAAAATAAAGTTTCCAACAGTCACTCTCTCCTCTCTTGATCAAAATCTCCTGCATGGTAAGATTGTGAAAGATCATGCATTCAAATCCAAGGTTCCTTTATGCAGTGCACGTAGACTCAATTGGCTTGATGTGATTTGCTGGTATTTCAAAGGGACTTACGCAATTGTTCACTCGAGAGAGGGATTTTTTTAAGATTCGGTAGATTTGTCAATGAAGCTCGAGTTTCCTAAGCTAACCAGAAAGTACTGAATTTGAATGGCTGCAGGGATTAAAGATGCTATGATCTACTCTAGGCGTCGGATGTGGAGATCAACTCTTACAAACTTCAACCAAGCTTTGCTTTGCCTCACCTTGGACAGCTTCCACAAAATTGGTGGAATCTTCAAAGGAGTAACTAGAAATATTCAGATTACAATTCAACATGAAGACACCATCACAACGACGCATACCAACATGTAAATCATAATCGAAGTTAGGTCCAAACTATTCCAGTTGACCACACAATGCGAACCCACCATCAATGAGCCCACTAGTGGTATGGATTAGCGAAGCTTGCTCAATTTAACCACCACTTTCCACAATTATCTACTTGCATGAAATGAAATCTATTCTACTCTAAGTTCTACTTTAAGATTCTATGTGAATTGGAAGGATGAAGAAATCTTGCTAGCTACCCACAATAAAAGATGAAATCACAAGCAATCACAACTCTTTTTATTATAGGAGTGTTCACAACAATTTCTTACAAAGCATTCAATTGAAAACTTTGCTTCCTCTTCCTATCAATCTATGCTATGCTATTAATCTCTCTTTATTCCTCCTCTGCTCTCTATATGCACAAATGAGAGGGGGATGCGCCTTTTATAGCTGGCCAATTCCAACGGAAGGCTCATATTGAATTACAATGAATGACTCAAATCGAGCCACATACGCCCTAGTCAAGATTCTGCCCTAAAAACGGCCAGAAAGTGGAGGGGTAATAAATGAGCACAGAATGCCCACTCTCTCCCTTTGACCACTATGAGCATTTAATGCCCACCATCATCTAGAAGATTCTCATCTAGAAACGCGTTCCCATTGTTTTTTTCTCTAACTGCAAACTAGATGAATTTGGTCAACACCGCCTCAACCTTCTGAACTGAGATGGGTGGAATATGGTTGAGCTGGAATTCAAGCACTGTGACTGCCTGCCCCTGCTGAGTGCAAGATTTCCCCCAAGCAACTAAGGCATCCTGAGTGCTCTGAATTATGTTGGAGAAGGTTGAAATGTTCTCAAAATCCACCTGGGCAAACGATCTCACATCCGAGAAGAAAGGCTCCAATCTGCTCTTCAGGCTATCCGCAGTTACCTCTTCTGGAGTCAGCCTTTTAGCAAACAAGGCTTCATGTGTGTTCAAGACTCCTTCCTGTATATTTCCCATAGCCTTTCTAACTCTAACAGATTCTGCCTGTGCCGTATCGAAGAAGCCTTGACCTGTGAATGCTGAAGAATACCAACTCGGGAAATCATATCTATCGCCCTCCTGGATCACTCCTCCCTCAACCAAAGTCTGTGTGGGCATATGCATCAAGGCCGCAAGCGAGGAACAATTTTATCTTGATAAATATGGGTTTCATTCCAAGCCTAATCAACATTATCCATGCGCGCAAGAATGCTGGAGGCCTGCTGAAAAGAATAAGCGAGATCATTAATGAACTTCCCTGCCTCAACGCAAATATTGCCAACCCACTTATCTCACTCCAGAGCCATCTTCTTCAAATCTTCCAGGCCACTGATTGATTCCCTCAGAAGCTCAGTTGGAAGGTCAACTGCTGGATTCTCCTATCCACACAGACTTGCTAAGTGCTGCACATAACCAATCAATGTCTTATGTTCTCTTTTCAACCTCTTGTACTTTCCTTCCGTCTGGAGCAACCTATCCTTGAGAGCCTAATAGGAGCTATCACATTCTTCAATTATTTGAGCTGTTGTAGGGCAGCCTAACTCCACAGTAGTGACCACATAATTTTCAGGTACAGCCTCATCTTGGTCACACTTTACTCTGGGAATAGCTACATGAAGTGTGCGAGAACCAGTCTTATCTGTAGAAATCTTTGAGTATTTCCTGGCTCTCTTCTTTTCTGGTGGGCCGCTGATTTGTTGATGTGATTTTTGTGACCTCACCAACCAGGTAGAACAAAGTTTCCAAACGGCTACCCTATCCTCTCTTGATCAAAGTATTCCGCATGCTAAGATTGCAAGAAAGTTCATGCGTTCAACTCCAAGGTTCCTTCAGTGCGAATAGGCTCAGTTTGGCTCGATGTGATTTGCTGGTATTTCAAGGGGACTTACAGAATTGTTCGGCAGCGGAGAAAGGAATTCAAATACTCGAAAGATTTAACTATGAAGTGCGGGTTTCCTATTCTAACCAGAAAGTACTGAATTTAAATGGGGTAGGGTCTAAGAAATTTATATGCTACTCTAAATGCAGGATATGTGGAGCTTCACTTCAATAGACTTCAACCGGATTTCACCTAGCCTCCGTCGGACAGCCTCAGCAAAATCGGTGCAATCTTCAAGGGAAATAGCAAAAGATGTTCAAATTATGACTTAACATGCATACACCATCACAACGCATATAAGCATATAAATCACAACCGAAGTTAAACACAAGATAATGTCCAGTTGACCACGCAAGGCGGACTTATCATCAACAAGCCGCTAGTGGTATGGAATAAAGCGAAGCTATCTCAATAAAACACCACACACCAAAGTAAGCTACTTGCATGAACTAAGCTACTTGGATACGAAAGGAAGAAGAAACCTTGCTAGCATTTCATGACAAGACGAATTCCATCATCAATGAAAAGATCTATTATCATAAAATGTGTTACACAACAATCTCTTCAAAAGTTTTCAAAGGGAAAACTTTCTCTCTTCTCCAAATTATGCAAAATGCTCTACAATACTAAGCTACTTCTAAGTTGTCCCTCTACTCTATGTCTATTCTAATCTTCTCTACTGTCTACTATCTACTTCTAATGAATTACAAATGAGGGGGACTCCCCCTTTATATAGCTAGCCAAGTCCCAAAAGACGGCTAGGGTTACAATCAATAGAGTGGCCAGAATCGTGCCACCTCAGCCCTAAATAATATTGCCCTAAAAACCGCCACAGAGGAGAGTGGGGTAATAAATGCGCCATAATGTCCACCATCATCCTTCTAGAAGATTCCATTTGTAGACGCGTTCACACTGTTCTCGATCTTCTTTCTTGGCGTTGTTCTTTGAATTCTTCCACTTGAGGGTCATTTGAGCTAACACTTAGCCAATTTCTTGCAACCTTTTCTTCTTTCAAGATTGAGACTTGTAATTTTATCTTCCTCCGAAGGTTGTGATATCATCGTGGATCACCTAAATCATCGTGCTCCGACCTCAACATTCCTCCTGCAAAACAAGCAAGGAGAAAAGCATTAGAACACTTCATAATATAAAGTCACCTTACTTACCTGATCTTCACGCTCCAACTTTCAAGCGCTCATCGCCAACTTTGTGTTCAAGTTCATGCCTTTGACAAATTTCATCATCCTCGAGGATGCATCATCTTCAACTGCATCTTCAAGAAACTCATTTCACCTGCTGGAGCTCTGGCAACTTTGATTTTGTTCATCTCTGGCTCAAGAAAACTATCTTCACGAAGGATTGAAGCAAATTCACCTAGGCAGTTTCTTTCAAATTCATCGTCTGGAGGATTTCACCTTGAAAATACATTTTCTTCACACTTGCCTTAGAAAATTTTCAAATTTCCTTTAGGAAATTTATCAACCTGGCGCCAATCACAAATATCCATCCTGAAGGCCGTAGCAAAGCATGGAAGGCTTTAAAATCAGCTCCTCATCAACAATCTTCGATACCCAGAAGAAAATTTTCTCCAGAACGCGTCGAATTCATGGGTACCCAACGAACGGGTTCATTTGATTTTTTTTAAATTTTGAACCTTAGAAAATATTCTCCTGTGAAATTTATTCTCATTCTTCGATCCCCTCTGAGAATTTCTTGTTGCTCTGACTTGGAAAATTTTATTCCTGCACTGCCAACATCTTTTGACTTCATCACTGGCAAAATTCACTCTGACCTCGGGAAAATTCACCATCTCACCAGACTTAGGCATATTTTCTAGAGGAAGGGAATACTCCATGCCTTAGAAAATTTTTAAATCATCTTGAAAAACTTTGAAAATTTTGCCCTGGAAAATTTTACTAGTTTGCCAATGGGAAAATCATCAACTCCGTCGAAATTTTTTTTTTTTTTATTCACGCCTGGCACATTTTATTTTTCTACCCACCACTTCGCATTTTACTTCACACTTGGAAAAATATTTATTTGAAGCCCCAACGCCTTAGAAGAAACTCTCACCACTTCATCTTATACTCCACCTTAGGCGCATAGCACACTTTGAGGAAAAATTAAAAATCACGCCTAGGCAATTTTCTAACACCTTATAACTCCCTTACTCTTGGCGCATATCACATTTGGGAAATTCCAACGCCTTCAAAATATTTAAAAAAAATCATCTTAGGCGCCTTACATACTTGGAGAAAATCACGCCTAGCAAAATTTATCTAAGGCCCACCACCTTGGGCGCATTCTACACATGATGGAGGATAACGTCCAAGCTTTCACCTTGAATTCACCACGCCTTGGGATATTTTCAACACTTTTCACCTCATTTACCAGCTCCATTCACCTTTTACACCTCAATGTGGGCGCATTTAGACATGCAAGAGGGATGACCTTTCAACTTCACTTTTTGTCTTCACTTGAGCTCATTTGGGCGCATTTCAGCCATGTAGGAGGATGAAAACGTTTTGACTTGTTGACTTTTTCTCTCCTTTTGGGCGCATTTTCCTGTATGTGAAGGATAAACTTGGGCGCATTTTGATGCATGAAGAGGATGAGAAACTTTGACCTCGTTGACTCCCTCCTTGCTTGGGCACATTTTGCCTATGGAGGAGGACGATTTTGTACTTAGAATTTTTTTTGGCCTCTTACTAGCATGTGGGCGCATTTAGCATAGGGAGGTGGATTTTACACTTAGAAAATTTTTTGAATGCCTCCAGCTTGCTTGTGGGCGCATTTTACCCCTGGTGAAGGACGAGGTCTCAGACTTAGAAAATTTTCAACTTTTCCCTCTTCAAGTTTGGGCGCATTTTGCCCCTGGAGCAGGATAAAAACTTTGACTTTCTTTGACTTTTCTCACCTTGGGCGCATTTTGCCCTGTGTGAAGGATGAACCTCGTTTTCAAAAATTTTCCACGCCTCTAGCTGAGATGGGCGCATTTTCTTATGCCTGCTGGACGAGACTCCAGACTTAGACAAATTTTTCGTCATCCTTGCCAGCCTACGTGCCCTGCTATTTATAGTAAGTTCTCTGGATTTGCGCCTGTGAAGCTCGGAATGGCCTGAAATTTTGAACGTAGCATCCTCATAACCTTGTTAACTTTTGCCTGCCATTTTTAATCACCCCCGCTATTTTTAGCATGTTTCGGGGTGGTTTACTATAAATAGTAAGCCCTCGCTCGATAGCTCCCAAGCTCCGTCGAGTTGAAATTTGAATGAGGCGCCTCACCACGTGACTGCTGGTGACAACGGCGCATGCAAACCGCTATTTTTAGCCGGTTCCAAATTGACTTACTATAAATAGTAAGTGCTCCGTTTGACTTGAAATTTTACCAGCAGATATTGAAAGGGCGATCGTGATGGTTTACACCGATTTCAAAAATTTTGACCTTTTATGCCTATTTTAGGTCTGCCGGAAACCCTAATCTCATTGTATGCGATCAAAGATCTCCGCTTGCTTTTCTTTCGCTGCACTGCGATCGCTCGTGATTCCGCCGGGAGGCTACGGACACACCTGCTAAAATATAGCAAGTTCCTTACTGAGTGAGAATCCTCATTTGCATGTCACACCATCGCAAGCTCTTGAAAACCCATCAAGAATCACCGACATGCAAAGAAACCTTGACATGCAAACCCTAAAAATAGCCTCGAAAGGTGAATCCTGAAAGTGGGTTCGACTGCATGTTATACCATTGCGAAGGTCTCGAAAAACCCAGAAGGAATATGCGACATGCAAAGAAAAACTCTGATCTCACCCTGAAATTAGTCCTGGAAGCCGGACTGCTAAAATAGTAAGTTATCTGTTTCTGCCAATTTGGCATGCAAGCACTGATACACTCTGAATGCCGTGTGACTGTTGGAATCTTGAAAATGTTGACGAATCGCCTGTAATTTCACACTTACTAAAAATAGTAAGTACCTTAGAATCAATGAAAATTGGCCGGAGGCCTCGAAACGTATGACAACACTGTTAGTCTCAATTTTCAATTTATTCACTTTATTCGACATTGGATTGACCGGGAAAAATGAAACCCTAATTTTCAGACTTGGTCAATTTCACGCTTAAATTCACTGACGGGCGCAATCCCCGAAAGGCAGATAGTAGAAAAGAGAGACAACGACAAAACAAAAAACAAAGCCAAAATTAGGGGGTCCCCATTTGCAATGGGGCGATGTGTGAAAAAACGTCACAACATGATTCCGCTGAGGAATTCATCCATCTCGATTGCCGGGTCAGTCTCCTCCTAAGGATCCTTTCTCATTCTTTCCCTGAGCCAATCTGGTACTACCTGCTGCGGATTACAAATAATAAGTGGTTGCTCCTCTCTTGCTTCCTCTTCACGCACTTCTTCTCTAATGGTGTTCTACTGAGGTTCATCAGTCTCCATCTGCTGAACATTCTCTCCTGGACCTCGAGCTTCTTGCCCTGTAGTATTCTCATCTTCTAGCGCTGTCTCAATCATCTGTTGGAAGCGGGTGTTTGTTGCTCTCTCCTCTTCTTCTTCTTGTTGATCTTCTCTCCTAGGAGCGTTGACACTTAGACTATCTGGCTCTCTAAGAGGTGGCTGGTTTACCTCCTGGAACTCTTGCTCCTCGTTCGATCTATTTCTTTGGCTCCCAAACAAAGACACCTCCTGCACACTCGAAGAGCGAGTCTGTGATGGCATGGGTGATGCTTGCTCTACCAAATGAGGCACTGGTTGGACTTGCACTTCCCTCCGTGGTTCTGAAGCTTGTGCGACTTGTTTTCTTTTCCCAGCTGTTGGCGGCCTGTGGTCACCCATGAGATTGTAAGTGAGGGGAATTGATCTGCTTTTAAGCCTATTCGCATGCCTTTCTACCTAGTTCCTCGTGAATGTCAAGACTGGTATGCATAATGTGTCCGAGTCTGTAATCTCCGGTTCTGACCAATCAGGTAGGGGGACTGCTGTGTTTCTTACTGATTCATAATACGGCTGCATAACATTCACGTCCTCATCTACTTGATCTGGAACAGGAACAATCTCGCATTCTTTGATCATCTTTAGGCGTATGCTGGTAAACATTCTTCTTCTGACTTCAGCATCATCTACCGCATTAGCCCAGAAGTCCTTAGTATGTGCTTTGTGCCTATACTTGACACTTTGCACCATTCTGATATTGTTATAAGGATCGAAATCCTGCCTGCTGGTGTGGTATGAGATGTGGAAGAATTGCAGCTCATCCTCAGCTTCTTTGGTTGCCTGCAAGGATGGAAAAACCTCGTTTGAATTTCCCATGGTGATCGGGAAGTCTAACCCTCCTTTCTTCTTCTTTTTCTGAATCCTATCATAGGTAGTGAGCTGCCTAGATACTTCTAACATCACCATCCTATCTATGGGGTATCTTGGTAATCTGTATGGATATGATGTGAACCCCTGTAGCCTGATATAGGTGAACTTTGGAAATTGGATAAACCAATATCCATATTCTTCGATCCGTTCCTAAGCCTCTTTTGATATTCTTTGTTGAGTCCTTCGTTGAAGAGTACTGGCTATATGCATGGTGAAGGCATCGTTCACCCTTTTGTAGTTGGGGGTGCTGCTTAGGTGCAATTGTGAGCAAGCTGCATAGATCTTAAACTGTTCAGGACCACACCCAATCGACTCCTTGTAGGTTATTCCTCTGTACTTGGTCATTCGAGCCAGCGTATATATCACGTATGAGCTCATGTAGAACCTCTTAGTCCTCCTCAGGTTCCTGAACTGCTCATCCAAATTGTCACTTATCATTCTTGCCCAGTCAACGCATTCTTTCCCTTCCATTACAATCCCGATGTAGTAAAACATCCATGGCTTGAAGATGTATGATTGAGAGCTCCCATTCACTCGGCTGAGCATCATTATCAAATCACAATATTCCTGCTTCACATCATCCGAGATGATTTGCTTGGGAAGCTTGGTGCGAGGAGGCCTGGGCTTCTGCATCCAAATAGAATTTATCATCCCGACACATCTCTCAAAAGAAGAGGCGTGCATCCTTTCAGCTCTTTCCTTCGTTTTGTATATCATTTTATCAAAAGTGGGGATTCCAAATGCCTCTTCAATGGCCTCAGGCATGAGATTGGCAATCAATTTGCCATCAGGGGAAACAATCGTCCTTCGTTCTGGCCTATAGCAATTGGCGCACTCCATGAGTAACTCTGGACAACAGATGGCTGGTGGAAAACCAACAGCTGCATAAAGTCCACTTTTCATAATCTGATGTGCTGTGATTGATGGAGGGTGGCCACCTAGCCCGTACATTCGACCTTTGAGTGCTCCAAGATTGTACGAACCAAGATTTGTATCACTTAGCTCTCCCAACTTTGATGTAAACTTGGACTCAGGAAGAAATGTTTTGCTCAACTTTTTTATCACTGCTTGCCTGGACACATTGGCCTTGCTTGATTCAGCATTTGCAGCCTTGCCTGCAACCTTCTTGACTTTGCCTGCTTCAGCCATCCTGCAAAATAAAAGATAAGCATTAAAATTCAAACTTAGAAAATAAATCACCTTAGGGTGGCCAAATTATGGAGTAAACTTTGAAAGAGAAGAGCCTTTAGCATTAAAATTTCGAACTTCAAACCTCAATACTTTTTCCAGTAGTATAACTTCTGGCACTTAGAAAAATTTCACCCAAGCTTGCTGATTTGACTTGCTCATTTCAGCAGCTTCACCTCAACATTTTCTTCTCACTCTCAGAGCCACAACTTCGTACTTGCAACTGGTGCGAATAAAATAAAAACTTCGTGGCTTAAATAGTTGTGTGAGGGAGTTTATTTTAGCAAGTTCATTAAATCTCTCCTTCCACTACTTGGCAATTTCTAACTTTGGAGAGGAGATGGGCGAGTTGTCACCGAGACGGGTCGCAGTCGTCATAAAATTAAAAATTTTCCTTCGTTGAAGATTCTTTCCCATGCAAAATTCGAATTTTCCCCTTTTAACTGCCTGTTAACATTTCGTTATTTTAAATGTTCATAGGGGAATCATTTGATTTATTTAAAATTTCCCTTTTAACTCCTTGTAACACTTGGTTATCTCAAATATTTATGGGGAAATTATCCAACCCATTTAAAATCTCCGACATTTAAAATTTTACCCCCTTTACATCATCATCTTGCTTGCCAAGTGTATATCACATCTTGAGCTTCATATTTCTTCCCTTAGAAAAATTTCTCACCCAACTTTATCATGGCGTATAATACCTCCTGTAAGCTTGGGCGCATTTTTCCTTAATGTATTTATTTTAACTCGCCTTAGACAAATCTCTCATGTATTTCCACCCTTGGGCGCTTTCACCACCTTGAGTGTGTTAGACGTATCATTCTCATGTTCCAAGCGCCTCTTAACATCTTGCCTAGGGCACAGTTTGATGCTAGTGTGTTTGGCGTTGGAAATCTGAACTTGGGTGCATTTGAGAGAAGGTCATCTCATTTTCGTGCCTTAGAAAATTTCTCTTACCTCCTCTCAAGGGCGCATTTGGAGCCTTGTTGTTTTGATTTTCCTTATAAGATTTCCACGTGTCCACTCCTCCTAGGGCGCATTTCATGTTCTCTTCTCTTAGGGCGCACTTAGACCCATATGATTTCATCTTCAATGCCTTAGAAGATTTTCTTCATCTTCTACTTCCTCTTGGGCGCATTTCCTCATGTCTGGTCTGGGCGCATTTGAAGGGTTGAGCTTTCATTTTCTTTCCTTAGACAATTTTCCATCTCTCTAGTAGGGCGCATTTCCTTGGGTGTCATTTCATGTTAATGCCTTAGAAAATATTCTCACTTTAAGGGTGCATTTGGCTGTGTGTGCTAGGCGCATATTGAGGGGTGAGCTTAGGTTTTTGTGACTTAGTCAAATTTCTCAATCATCGGACTTTCTCCCTAGAGCGCATTTGACCCCTCTTGCTTCTTAACTCAATGCCTTAGAAAATTTCATCTCTTCCTTGTGGGCGCATTTCACCTCTTGTCCCAGGGCGCATATTGAGGGGTGTGCTCCCATTTTTCATGACTTCGAAAATTTTTATCTTCTTGAGGGCGCATTTCATAGCGTCTTCTTTGTGTTGAGGGTGCATTCTAGAGGGGGAGCTCATGTTTATGACTTAAATAAATTTCACTCAACTTCTTCAAGGGCGCATTTAAGGGGTTGTGCTTATGTTTCTCTTTTGCCTTAGAAATTTCTCCATGATGGGCGTATTTGAAACCCTCTTTCTCATTGTGTTTTCATCTTCACTGCCTTAGGCGTTTTTTTTTTCACCCTAGCTCACCCTCGTTTTCTTTTTTTAGTAACTTTTGAAGTCGTTGCGATTTCCAAGAATTTCCAACTTCTTAAGACTTGACTTTCGCTCACCTTGACCCTCATGACATGACAGACCCATTCACATCTGCCTTTTGCGTTCACTTGCTATTTTAGGCCTTGTTCTGGAAGTGACTTACTAAAAATAGTAAGTATGCGGAATGCGCTGAAATTTTACCAGTAGATTCCTCGAAGAATGCTGAACGTAGTGGGATACATCGGTTTTCAGTTTTTCTCGAGTTTTGCCCTTCATTTTAGGCTTAAAAGTAGGAAACCCTAATTTTGTTGCATGCGCTTTTGTAGACCTCTGTTTGATGCCGTTTTCGTTGCATATTGCTCTGTGCTGGAGACTGAAGATTTGTGTCTGCTCGCATGACATCACACCTGCCAAAGATGGACCTGCTAAAAATAGAACTGCTAAAAATGGAAAGTTCTTAGAATTCATTCAAATTTTGCATGCAAGTCCTTCGAGAGGGTTTAAACTCAGTGACGTGATCAAAATTTCCAAAACCCTAGGGAAAAGCCCTAAACTGGGGCACCTGCTAAAAATAGTAATTTGTCAGAATTGGCTCAAATTTTGCAGGTAAGCACCTTAAAGGGTCTTGAATCTAATGCAATAGTCGGTTTTTTCAAGAACCCTAGTAGAAAAGCCTCAAATAGGGGACTTACTAAAAATAGCAAGTTGTCAAAATTCAGTGAAATTTTAATGGGAACCTACCTGAAGCCTCCTAACTGCAGTGTTAAGCTCAAATTTCAATTTGCTCACTCAATTTAACCCAAAACCAAGCTTGAAGAATAAAACCCTAATCTGTCAAAACGGACTCTAGACTTAGCCAAAACTTCAAATTGGGCCAAAAGATGGGTACATCCCTAGAAAGATAGAAGGAACAAAGAGCGACAGCCGCAAAACCACCCAAAACCAAAGCCAAAAGACCCGAACGGGACAAAAATTAGGGGGGACCCCATTTTGAATGGGGTGATGTGTGAAAAGGTCAGAACAAGTCCGCATAGGGTCTTGCCTCAGCACCTTGATCAAGACCTTGGGTGAACATAGAGGGACCAAAGGGCCACCTAAAGAAAAAAAAATCATTCTTTATAAACATTTTTATAAATGAAAATGTGCCAAATACCTTAATTTTCCCTTGACTGATAAAATTGTGAAAATGCCATGTGCTACGAAGGTTTGTGTAGTTTCAAAGCCCTTATTTGGGCTTGGTGTTGGGGGCTTTGTCCCTTGACCTTTCTCTATATCGCAATAGGGAACCTAGTAGGGTCATTGCTCTCCGATCTCACGAGGAGTGCCATCCCTCGACCAGATTGGGTGTGTTGCCCCTAGATACCCACAAGGGGTGCTGTCCTTTGATCTCGCTCGGGGCTTTGCCCCTAGATCCCTATGAGGGGCTATGGGATCTCTTGTCACATAAGAAGCTTGATTACAATGAGGGGGGTGATGAGGAATGGGATCTAACAGTTGAGCGTGTTGACTTAGACATTATTGTCACACAACTTGCCAAAAATTTCTTTAGATGAAGCAACTTCTACATATGACACAACCAGTGGAAGTGGTATTATAACTCATTGTGGTTCCAATGAAATTGAACCAAATGTTGACTTTGATTCTTTAGATGAAGAGAAATACGAAGATTATTAAATATTGATTGTAATTTTCATATGTATTGACATTTGACAAATTATTGAGTTACAAATTTATGAGTATTTTCAGTTTTTGTTGTACTGTTGTACTGAGTACCATACCCATACCCATCCCCATACTAGGATCAAAAACTTTGGTTAGAAGCTTACACGCATGTCACTCTTTTTCCCTAGGATGCTTTGGTTCATCCCAAGTATGAATTTGGCCTATATACAATTTCCTTAAGCTCAAAAATTGATAGAACACCATCTCCTTTGTGAAAGAGTTCTTGAAACTAGTCTTTCTTGATTGAAATAGAGAAACAATTTTGATCATTACATGGTCCCATTTACAAATCAGTTCAACTTGAGGATTTTATTGTTTATCCTAAAGTGAGGGAAGCTATGTAATGTCTCCTTCGCAAGCATAAGCGATTGGCCAAGGCCCAAGACCCTTAGCCTAGTTTTAATTCCCGTAGGCTAATTGTGATATGATAAGGCAATAATTAATTAATTAATTAAGTTGTTTAAATAAAATCATTTTTTTAGATGACTTATCTTTAATTAACTATTTTATTTCTTAAGTTAGACAATTTAATTAAAAGATTACTTATTTTTTGGGGCCCAAAATGTAAAGTTAAATTAAAATGTCACTTTAGGAGGGAAATGAAAAGTTGCAGGAAATATTATTTTGTTATTTCCAAAAAGTGTATATAAGGGGAATATTAGGAGAGAAAATTCATTCTATGCATTTTATAAAACCCTAGCTTATTGGAGAGATTGAATTTGGTTCATTCTTGAGCCAAAGAATGAAAACCCTTTTGGCAATCAGTTTTGTGGACGAAAAACCACCTAGCTGATCAAATGAATTCATGAGGATTCACCATTGTTCTTCATTGATTGGACGGGTTAAAGAAGATTTGTTTAATTTGATTTTTTAGCGAAAATATTGAAGATTTTTATATTTTTGAAGGTTGCTACTTTACCTGCTACAGTGTCCACTATAGTACTTGTTGCTGTTTAAAGGAGGATAAACATATTTCCAGCTGAATAATCACCCTTGGAAGGCGCTACTTGTGATTTTGGTGATTTGCTAATGTGAATATTAGCATTTGATAAATGTATGGTGCTGTAATGAAAGATACATAAAATATTTGTTGGTGTTTCAATTCGCACCTCTGGTATGCAAATTATAAACGGACAGCTATGCACAGATAAACTGCTCTTCGAATTAGGAGGGGAAGCTCTGTCTTTGCTGATGATGCCTAAAGAAAGTAAACTAAACTAATTTGCCAATCTTTTTGTTCTCAGCTAAGAGCACAAGGTTATAAAACTCTAGTGCCGTAGCTAAGATTTTCTCTTTTTGAATTTCAACTACGACTAAGCCTACTCTATTGTAATGTCCCCATCTCATCAGTAATCCGTTGTGACACTCATCCGCCTATTCCGGAAGCCTGTAGGCATGAATGAGGTAAAATTAGGGTTTCCAGTTCGGAGGTTCCTTGGCATTTTCTGTGAGTTTACTATTTATAGTAAATTCTATTTTAAGCAGTATGGTGTTTGTCAGCTTTCAGTACTTCATTTCCAGTTGGAGCATTTAATTGCAGTTCTTATTTGACCTCTGAAGGCAATTTTTATGTTGAAATAAGGCATTAAGGTTATATTATGCAGTTGACCCCCTTGGCCTAGTTGAACAACTTCAAGTTGTGTTTAAAAAGGGGACCTTGAAGGGTGACGCCTTCATGAAGAGTTTTAATAATTTTTTATCATGAATATATTGCCTTGGAAAAATAGACGCCACTTTTCTAAAAGTGAATTTTAAAATAAAGTGAAAATTCTTATTATGCAATTTTGGACGCCACCTTGAGAAGTTGAAGGTTTTTGGGAATTTGAAGGGTCTCCTGTGTCTTTTGATCTGCTTCTCAGGCATTTGAAGAGTTTGTGAGCTCTTATTTATTGAAGGTCTTTGCTCCAGCATTTCATCTATTATTTTTTATGCTAAAGTTATGCTGTCGAAATGACAATTGACATATTGCTTCGAGGATGTCTGCCTCCTAGCCTTTCATCCAATTTCGTGTTTGCAATATAACACCTAGTTGGTTACATTGCTGCTTCTCAACATCAGACTAGCAGATTGAGCATCAAGATTGAAGAATTTTTGGAGTATTTTCACAGTTTTGATTTCCTGGCTTATCAACAGCTGAAGCTGATTTTTGTTCATATCTATTGGAGTGATTTTATTTCCGTTCTGGGTACTTTGGCAAATCAAATGTTGATACAAGGCGCCACCTTCCACAAAGAATTGGAATTTAATTCCAAGTATTTATTTTTTACTTGCAAAATCGATTTTTTTAAGGAGGCCGTACCATTTAGAAGAGCATTGGGATTCGTGCTAAATAATCTGGAATCTTTGGTGTTCGTTTCTGGAATGCATATTGGGCGCCAAACTTCTAGGAAGCATTTGCAACTGATATCTCATCATTCGGAGGTAAATTGATCAACTTATGAGCATTTCATGAATTCACAGTTTGCTGGTTGAATTTCCAGAATTCTGATTTTTATATCAGATTGTTTCAATTTCCAGTTTTTGGTCTTATACTTCAGTATTTGAGTGTTATATCATTGTAAAAGTTCATACTTCATATCTAAGGTTCATTCCTTATCATTGTAATTTGTAATCTGCAGAGTTTAATTTGTAAGGTAGAGATTAAGCATTACTAATCCAACCAATCTTTCAGTTCTGCAATTACTTACTGTTTTATCATTAAATTACCCCTGGATGGTTTACCGCCAGTGTGGACAATCTGTTTTGTAACTCTCATATACCCACTTTCATAGTGGTGAATCCCCATAGCTCTGTGGATGCCCGCCGCAGCGGATGAATTGTTTTTATTGTAATCTTTTCCCCCCACTGTTTGGTGGTAGTGTGGAAATGCTTTTCATGGCTGGTCATCCGCCTATCAGTTTATAATTTCAAATTTCTTCACTCTGTCATATGTTAGCACCTCGCCCTCAGTGGGACCTTGAGTGCACATTCTTGACGTTGAGTAGTTTTCATTTCAAGTTCAATTTTCAGTTTGATGCTAACGCTAATCCAGTTAACTATTGCTGGTTATGTTGTGTTAATTCATCGAAAAAAATTGGTTAGCATATTTCATCTATTGACACTTTTAACAACTCAAGTAAACTTAGAGCTTGAGAGATAAAAGTAAACAAGGAATGATCTTTGACACAGATAGTTAAACAAACTTTCTCTCAACGCACACCTGAAGACTCATTGTACTTTTCGATGCAAGCTGAAATAAAGATTATCTAAGCAGAACATATAAAAAAAAACTTAAGAGAGTAGATCAAAGCAGCAATGCAAGCATGAGATTTCCTTTCTTAAATTTCAAATAATGATTACACTTCTGGGACAGCAGGATTGTAGCAATAAAAGGCTTATAGTTTTGTGATCAAACCAGAATACATTGACACAAGTAACACATAAACTAAACAATATCTTGCAGCAAAAGGCAGGCATGCAAGCTTGCTCTTTCACCAATTAAACTGACACTGAATAACAACTTGTAGGCAAAAGTAGGCTCAACAATTTTCTATCACAATAACCGTTAAAGAAAAATGGGCAAGGCTGCCTTTATTTATACATAAGCAAAGGAGTAGGGAACCCTAAAATCTCTTTGCTTTTACAACCAAGACTTGTCAACTCGCAAGCTTTATTTCTAAAACTAAAACAAGATAACTATCTAACAACCTAAACTCTCTCTAGTAACAACATTCTCCAAGACAACGTAGAAGGTGATATGGAGAGCGGGAATGGACTTTTGAAATCCTCTGGCAATGGAGGTGACGATGGTTCAGAGGCAGATGATGACGATGATTTTATTTGCTTGTGGTGGATTTGGGGGCTCCAACTTGTTTTGTTGGAGTTCTCGTCATTGTTTTCTAGTCTTCTTGGCGTGTATGCTGCAGGTGGGGGTTCAGTTGCTCCTGTTGGCCTGTGGAGTTCCGGCTGCCCTCCGTGGGCTTCTGCTTGGTGTGGAGATGAGAACTGTGTTTTTGGGGTGACACCTTATCCTCTGCTTGTGCTTTGTAAGGTTGGGGTCGTGATTGTGCATTGCTCTGCTTTCCCTGCCTGTGTGGGGACGTTATTTTCGGCTTGCGAGCTGGTTATTCTTTCTGTCTATCTCGCCTTGGATCTGTCCTTGGTTCTGCATCGTCTCGTTGAGGGTGACGGCTTGGGTGTGGTTACTGGGTGTGTTGTGCTTGGTTTCTGCCTCATGCCTTTGTTTTGTCTTTTTTTCTTCTGCGTGCTACTTCGTTCCTTCGTTGTTTCTTTTAGTGGTCGCTATTTTGTTGCCTTTGGTGGACCTTTGGGTTGGGTCTTTGGATGTTTGCTTTGTGGTTACTACTGCTAATCGGCTTGAAGGAGGGAGGGCGGCTGGCTGAATCCTTGAGATGTTCGTTGTGGTGCCCTAGTAGGCCTTTGAGCTCCTTACGCCCTATTCTTTTGAAGAGTCTCTTTGCGGATGACGGTTTGGGTGAGGATACTGAGGTATTTGTGCTTGGTTTCTGCCACCAAGACTTCGTTCTGCTTATGCTTTTTTCCACAGGCTGTAACGCTTCATCTGGGTTTCTGATGGTGGTCGTGGTCTTGATGTCTTTGGTGGACTCTTGGGCTTGGTCTCTTGAGGTCTTCTCTGTATTTCCTGCTGTTAATCTTTTTGCTGGTGGGAGGGCGACTGCCAAAAGTTTCTTTAGTTGTTCTCTGTCGTACCCTAGCAAGTCTATGAGGTTTTCTTCCCTTATTGTTGGAGTTTCAAGGCTTCTTATGCTCTACCCTTCCTTGTTTAAGTCGGGTGTTTTGTTCTCTGGTTTGGTCTCGGAGCTGCACATCCTTGCTTTTGTGGTTTTCAAGGTTATGGTCTTACTGACTTTGGGCTCTGGAAGGCATGTTTTGGTGGTTTGTTTCCTGTTTCTCTGGGTTGCCTTAATGCATAGGGTGTATGGCCTCTATTGGAGATGTCCTGCCTTTGCCATTCTTTTAGGGTGTTTTTCCTTTACTGTTTGTGTGATGACGATTGGATTGCTTTGTAAGTTCCTCTAGTGGAGGTGGGGGGTTTACCATGCTCTGTTGTTGTTTGTTTCTTGCTTTGGTGCCTCCAAGCAAGGGTTGTTCAAGGGTTATACCTTATGTGATACTTATGATTGCTGCTCTGTATTTCTGCCTCAAGAGGGTTGGGGCTTGCTTAAGGAGGTGATATTGTTGGCCTCAAGTAGAGCTGTTATTGTAGTTATGGTGGATATGTGGAACTTATGATAGAAAGTTGCTTTTGAGGCCTACTTTGAAGGATTGCTGGTCCCTTTTGTTATGAGACTACAGATTGCCCTCAAGGGTGTTGTGGTTGTGATTGATGCTATGGTGGATTTGTTGAACTTGTGGTTCAACATGGCCTTTGAGCCCCTCTTTGAAGGATTGTTGGTTCCTCTTGTGACAAGATTGTAGACAGTTTTCAAAGGTGTTGTGGACTCCCTTGTTTCAAGAATCTCTTTCGTGGGACGACTTTCAAAGTTCTGTTTGAAGATTCAGAGTTTTTTGTTGCCTTCAGTTGCTAAGTGCTCTCTCTACTGGAGTGTGTGTTTTCCTCCTAGCTCTTCAGATGGTGTCTCCTATTGAGGTGAAGACCTCTCCTATGGAGGTGGAGATGGGTTTTGAGGGTTTCGTGGGTGGCTCATACTTTTTCTGCAAGTCCTCCCCCTTGCTACTCCAATTGAGGTGGAGTCCCTTCCTATTGAGGTGGAGGTCAGGTTTGCTGGGGAGTCTTTGTGGTAGTGGATTGGGTACCTTTAGTAATTTCTCCTATAGAGGTGGAGATGCAAATTGGTTATTGGAGAGGAATAGTTATGGCTCTGAAATGTGGATTTTTGAGCAAAAGGCTTGTTGCTGGTTGGCTGTTATAAAGAGTGTGCATGGTCTCAAACTTTCTAAAAATGCTAATCTTCTGGTGGTTGGGAGTTGGGTTGTCTTGCCCACCCTTGGAGTGATTGTTGTTACCATTGAAGTTGGCCTTGACTGGAGGAAGTTCGTCTCTTAGATTGGTGACCATGGGGATTTGCTAGCTAATGCCAATTATTGGCATTGTTCATGTTCTGTTTCTTGATATGGCTGCCTTGTTCTTTTTGTTGGTTGCTCTTTATATTCCGGACTGCTATTTCCAAATAGCTCTGTTATGGTTTTAGACTAGCTGGTATATGGTGGACCTGATAAATGGTCTTCGTGATTTAAAGAACTCTAGTAGTAATCTCTTGTTTTTGATTAAGTACAGTGGTTCTATGGTTATAGTTCTGTTTTTTGGCCTGCGTGCCTCCCTGGATATGTTGTTTTTTGATGCTGACTGGTAGTTCTGTTTTACCCACCTTGTTTTCTTTTTTAAGTTCTGGCTGTAACCATGGGATCAAGGCCCTTCCCTTGCTTAACTAATCAAAAACTATCTAAAAACCTATGAAAGCAAAAACAAAAGAGGGAAAGTGCCAACTATTACAACTTGATATTTCTCTTTCACAAAGAATGGATAAGAATGAGACAAGAATAGAAAGAAAGCTCAAAGAAAGCTTCAAGTTCACTGCTGCTTTAAATCTCAACCACATTTGCTAAAAAGCTGGAAACTGCCTCTCTATCAAGAGTGTTGATACTATCTAAAGCCATATTCCGCTTTTCCAGGATTTCCTCGCCTTCTGCAATTGAACTTAGAAAATCTTTGACCTCATCAGCTGCTTTATCGAATCTTGTTGACATTGTTGGCGTAACAACTAACACCTCTGGAGTAGAAGTTGTTATGAACAGCCTATGTACACTACGCAATGAGTGCTCTTCAAATTATGGAGGGGAAGCTCCCTCGTTGTGCTTTGACAAATATACTTGCAAAGGAAAATAAGCTAAAACTATGTCCTGTCTTTTTGTTTCAGCTGTAGAGGCACAAGGCTTTCTTGAAAGAACCTATACGTTGCAGCTGAGTTTTCTCTGGTTTTGCAGATCTACTAACTACAACTTAAATTTAATCTATCCAATCTCCTCAGGAAAACAGAGCGAGAGGAAACGGAGCAAGGTTTGACTAACTGACGATAAACGGGTTTAAATTCTCTACTTGAGGGCAAGGTGGCGCAACTATCATCTCAATTTAAACCAGCTTATTGGGCACAAAACAGATTTAAGAATTTACCAAGACAATCTTATGGAACCCTGTGTGGCATAACACTTGATTGAAAAAGCAAAGTCTTCACAAAACAGCCTTTATCACCACAATCTCACGAAACCCTATGTGGCATAACCTTCAATTATAATGATAAAGATTCACAGAACAGATTTATCACTGCAATTTCTCGAAACCCTATGTGGCATAACGATTGATCACAATGGTAAATTAACACAAAACAGATTTATCATCTCAATTTCTTGGAACCCTATGTGGCATAACAATTGACTTCAATGATAAAGATGTTCAAACAGATATATCTAAACTATGGAAAGAATTCAGCATTACAATCTTTCGAAACCCTATGTGGCATAACAATCAATTGCAATAGTGAAGACACATGAACAAGTACCAAAAAGAGTAATATTGAGGGCAAGGTAGGCGCAGCATATATTTCTCTCTCAAGCAAAAGTTATTTACAAATGAGCATAAGCTCTTATTTATATACATCAAGGTGTAGGGAACCCTAAAATCACCTTGTGTCATCTATAGTTCTCGCAATGCATGCAAGCTATGCGCCAAACCCTAATTAAGTAAACTATACAGTCAACTAGGAAACTACCCTCAGTTTAACTGAAACATCTAAAAATGGACAACTGTGCGAGCATGCACGTCCTTATTGAAAGCATGTTAACTGGAAGATTACCATTAGTTAACGAAAAACCCTAAAAGAAACTCCAAGTGTGAAAGGCGAGTCTCAGAATAGATATGCATGTGATGACAACCTCGAGTTAACTGGAAAGGGTAACACTCAGTTCAACTCGTGTGTGTAATGTCTATCCTGAGAGGTGGGAACTGAAGTTTACTGGTCGTGATCTCAATTGTTGTTGACTGTATCACTATCTGGAGCTATGAGACTCTGTCGAAGAATGCTATGTCGATGCAGCATATCCTCACCAGCTGTGATCTGAGACTGAAGTTCGCCCTACTCCTCATTGCCTCGTCGAACAATGCTGACATGACTGTAAGCTGAGTAATCTTACAGCCAATGATCTCCCCACTGAAAATAGTATGAATGAGTGCCTGGAGCTCTGACTGAACATCGGTAAGCTCCATGTAGGCACCACCCTCGATCTGATAACGGCACGGTTTCTGACACTAAAGTCTCCACAAACCGAGTGCACTAGTGAAGTGCTCTCTACCAACCAACTCATAAATCAGTTCCCATTCCTACTCAAACCACCAGGTTCTCCAAGAGTGATAGCCTTCGTCTTCCGTGATCCTGATCAGATCATAAGCTACACTCGTGAGCAATCATAATCTCATCCCTGGGTTTGTTAATTGCCATATCTCTTTCCTCATCCTGAAGACGAAGACGGAGCTCTCGTGCATTGTACCGCAACTGATATAACTCTGTAAGCATAGTACAGCCTCTAGCAACGAACTCCTCCCATTCCTCCAAACGCTTGCCATATGCAACTAAGTGATTGAGTTGACTTTGCTCTGCTGGAGGCTCAAGCATCGGTGGGAGTGTGTTAATGGCATCGGGTCTATGCACAAGGCTAGAAATATACTGATGAAGCTGTCTGATTTCAGCCTTGAGGGCTGCCTTATCCTCTCCGTCTTTTAGTATTCTATCCCCGGCACTGTCTGTAGCAACTTGTAGAAGATCAACTCGAACCGGCGCAGGTCACAATTCGCTGCTGGACTGCGGATAACCCAAAATCCTCGATCTAATTCAGCCAAGTTCTTCCCCTGGAGGTATCGGCAATTTCAACGACAATCTCCATGTCGTTGTTTCTACGCAGGAATCCATGTTCTGACTCTTTATCCTACGATCCTCGGTAAATGTCATCAAAATCGGAATGATTAAGAACATAGGATGGCTGCCTCCTCTTCCTTCCTAGCTGAGCTTCGATCCAAGATTGATCTCGGCTAATGCTACTAGAAGGGTCTGCACTAGCGACAGGAGGTACTGATGAGAGTGAATGTGTAGAAGACCCACTGCGAGGTGGAGAGTCTAAATCCAATTCGATGTGAATTGGGACTAGTGAAGGCTCTGAAACTAGTGTAGGAACTTGAGGCTGAACTCCTCATGGCTCGAACTCCACCTCTCAACCGATTCGATAGGATATCTCACAAGCTCAGATGTGGAATAGCTATGCTCTTTGCCCCTTTGAATTGTTTGGCGCTTGTACTTCTTGGGAGGATTACTCCTTCTTTGTTAGGTTTTGACGAAGAAGGTAACAAAGGATTCACCACTACTGGCGGCTCTGCTCTAGGAACACTTACTCTTCTTGTCTTCTTGCTGTCGAGGTAAAGTATACTGTTCTGGATGACTCTACTTGACCTTTCCTTGATCAAGCATATCTTTGGCGCACTAATTCATCACTGGCAACGCTGTGTATCGAACACTGCCTTCAAAAACCGAGAAGAATTGCCATCCGGGATAAACCTCCCACATCCTCCGATAAGAAAACATAACTGCGGAGGAGAGAACGGCCGTGAATCAAGGCTCGCTAACCTCAAGTCAGTCCAAGAATTTGCCCGCACTCTCCATAGAAGGCTCTCGATATGTGCCCCAAAGAAGTTAGCGAAGCCGATAATGACCTCGAAGGTCATAGGGTACGCGCTCTCGGCTAAGATACTTAAGATGATATTTCTCAAGTTCTTGTCCCGCGACCTTACTTCATCAATTGCCGAATTTGACCAATACATTCAATTGAAAAGGAAAGTTGGAGATGGTCCGCTCGCGCTTAAGAAGACGAAGGAACATCATGCATCCGCCTTTAGAATTCCCTCGGAAACCGGCTTCCATCCGAAGGATAACGTGGTAGCATAGCTGGCTTTCCTGTGAAGCCGTAAACTCGGATGTAGGTGTATGTTGGGAATTGAATAAACCAATCCGCCCATCCATCCATCGCTGCCCTAGCAACTGCCGAGATACGAACATGCAACTCCCGGTCCAAGTTTCTCACTGTGTAAGTCAAGAAAGCCTCGTGAACACGCTTGAAATGACGTTCAGCTCTGGTGAACTCAAGCCGATCATAATACTGATAAACCTTCAACACCGCAGGATGCCCACGTGTTAAGTCCTGAATCGACTCGATAAGCTTATCAAGAACATCAGATATGAAATCGTGATGTGAAACTCATGGGCAACTAAGAAACCGGTGATCTGCTTGTGGAGAATGTCACTGATGAAGGATGCCCAGTCATAATGCTCCTGCCCAGAAATGATGCGACCAATAATGTAATACATCCAAGGCTGGAAAACATTTGCATGTTCTTGACCTGAGACACGATTCAGGAGTGTGATTAGAATCGCATACTCATCCTTGTATTCACCGCGACCCACATTGTTTGGCAATCTGTTCTTTGCTTGTTTTAACCATCTTTCTGCCATCTTCTTCTGACACTTGTCTATATCAGCATCAAATGCTCAAGACACCGCCTTCCATAGGAACAACTAGGCTGTTCTGGTGTTGAGGAATACCAAAACTCCTTTCGATGTCCAAAGGTTTGAGACCGCAAATGACCCGTCCGTCAACTGACACTATCTCACGAGTAGTAGAATTGTAATGCTTAATGCAAGACATCACGAATTCAATACAGTGCATGGAGATAGGTATGGAAGCGGCCTCTAGTAAACCAGACTGCTCAATATTCTGAATGATTGAACTTCTGATCTTAACTGGGTCTAGCACTGCTTTTGGTAATACTTTGTGAAGATCTGTCTCAACCAACCTGCGGAAATCATGGGTAAGGACGGTTTTGGTCCTGTATTCGAGCTGAGTGAACTGCATTCTGAAAAACTTGCCTGTTGACTGTGAACTTGATTATATTCTGACAAAATTTCTGGAAAGCTAAAAATAGCCTTTCGAAGAATTATTTTCAGCAAAAAATCCGAGATATGGGTTTTGTCCAGAAAAGAATTCTAAGACAACCCAGAACGTCAGATTTGCGAAAATTCAACTTCTACTTGATTGTACAAAGATTTTCCACTTGAGAAAATTAGCAATTCGAGAACGAATGTTCTGAAGCTAAAAATTCATGAAAAATCAAACGCACAAATTTAACTCGAGAAAACTATATAAGAATGATCCAGATACTGAGACTTGCCAAATTCGCCAATTTCAGGAACATGCAATTTGTATTTTGTGAGAAATCTGAGATCAAAGGATGAAAAAGACGTTTTTTGAAGTCTTCTTCTGTGAAAATCGCCCAAGATTTCTTCGAATTGCTGACAATTGTGAACTTTGATCTGCAAAAAGATATGTTAGGAAAAATCGCCTCTGTGAATTGATGAAGATTTTGCCTTTAACTGGAGGAATTCGCCTTGGAATTGAAAACCACGAATTTTCTCTTGAAATTTGCGCCTTTTGAATATGGATGAAATTCGAATTTCCTTGAAGAAAATACGAATTTGTATTAAATTTGAGGTTTCGCCTTTTGATTTGAAATACGCCTTTGAATATTTGAAAGGCTTGCGAATTTCAATTGAAACTTGAAGTTTAAATACGCCTTTGATCTGAAAGGTTTGCGAATTGCTCTGAAATGCGCCCTTTGAAATTATGAGAAACCACGAACTTATCTTTTAAAAATATGAATTCCCTTTGATAAAATTCGAACTCTCTGAAGTTGCTTTGAAAATTGATAACTTCGATTTCTCTTTGAAGATATGGACTTGCAATTGAAAATCACGAATTTCACTCAAGGATGAATTTGCCCTTAATGAAAATCGAATTTCTCTTGAAAGCTTGTGATCAACAATGAAGCTTGCGCCATGTTAAATAAGAGGAAATTCGCACTGAATTGTGACTGCAAGAATTCATAAACCCTAACCAAATAGAAATCCTCCGATTGGTTGCCTTTCAGTTCAACTGCCACTGACTAGAAGTTCAAATTTGAAAATAATAATAAAATACTTATTATCATGCAATGGCGCTAAAAATAGAAAATCACCATTTCTGAACAAGCATATTTTGAACTTCAGTTGACAAACTGGTTGAAGCTATGAGATTCATCGTTTGACTTTACTGATTCCGAAAAGTCATCTCTTAAGCACATAGGCGTCCATTTGCTCAAGATACTTCATTTTTTACTAACTCCCTATTTAATAGCTGACAGCACTGTCACGACTGGCCAACTTCGATACTGATTTCCGGATGACCGGGTGATGCTGAGACTGTTCTGAAGAATTCATCGGAAAGCCTACTGAACAAGGAAGAAATGTCTACTGGGAGACACTACTGTAAAATCCATCGTTTAACCCCTTGAAAAATTAGGCGCACCTGATTAAATTGCTTTACGGGTTCCAGACTTAGCCATTTTCCTAAACTGCCGTCTGACACTTCAGACAGCTGCTGCCGGCAAACGGTGAACCCTGCTGATACAAGACGAAGCTTACTGCATGACTGGAGACATTCTGCATCCAACGGCTGTATTTATGACACCTGAAAGTTGTGTTAAGGGCCTTAAAAACAAAAGCGCCCCTGGCTCTAGGTTGCACTGGTGTTATTTTGACGAAAATCAAACTTCCATCCGAGTACCCTACTTTGACCTCTGACATCTGGAGCTGGGATGACCCGATTCAGGCACTATCTGTTTTAACGGACAGCTAGAAGGGCCCTCAAGAGAAGTCCCTGGAGGTATTGAGGCAAGAAAACTGCTTCTAAGACCTCAAAAACTCCAGTGCGTATTTTATTTATGTTTACCGCTACCAGACTTGGCCATTTTCTGGACATCCTCACTTTGTAGTATGACATCAAAGACCTCGCACGCACGAGCAACTGCCAAATGCTGAAGGCTGACGGCTATGCTCATTGGAAAGATAAATTGATTACGCTCAATAGTCGTGAAGACTTCGAACGCGAACGGGCTCATCTGACAGGCCTAAAGGCTAGGCGCCCTTGAACTGTGGAAATACACTGAAAATCATTTGATGGTCTGCCCGTAAAAATTACGTGCTTGGTAGAATCTCCGCCACGACCACCAGGAACGTCGGATCGACAAGCTGAATGATGCGTTGCGGAGCCAGGCTAGAATACTACTGATGTTATGAAGATTCTGTCTGCAAATAATGCCATTTTGAGGGTCCTTTAAGCCAGCGCCCCTGGCCTGTACTTGCACTGGGCATAAACGGAGAAGCTCAGAAACGTGAAAACTCCATTTTAAGCTGATCTTTGGACAACTGCCGCCTGAACTCTGAGAGTCGGATGACTTCGCTTGATATCTCGTCGGATAAGCAGACTGGTTGTGAACAAATTGACTGCATCGGGCATCGAAACTGTCGAGATTTACCCCTACTTCAAGATGGGCGCCCTCAAGCTAGAGGCGCGCTTTTGCCTGGAAAAGACAAATTTCTCATCTCCTAAAATTTAGGGATTTTAACTTCTTTCACGATTTGCCGGAGTTGTGGTTCTCGGAACGCCTCGCTGGATAGCTCAACGGATAGCTAGACTAATTCTGAAGAGATTGACTGGATGCTTGAACATTTTAACCAGAATCTTGACCTTCAATAAGTTGGGCGCCCCTGAGCTATACTTGCGCTTTTGGGCTTTTCCTCTGAGAAATCTCCATGATTTGATCTTTAAAAACTCTGCTTCGATCATTGAAAATACCGTCTGCAATATGAAATGTCGTCATTAGATGCTCCTTCGTCGTGAAGATCTTCATTTTGAGTCTCTGCTTCAGGTTTTGTTCAATATAACTGACTTTGACCGACAAACTATTGACAACTACTCCATGCTTGACATTGCCAGAAACTGTGTTTTACATCAAATTAGCAAGATTTAGACTTTAAAATGCAAAATGCCTTGATGAACCAAAAAATTTGGTTTGGGTACAACAGACATCACGAAAATCTGACTCATCTTTCTGGCAACAAGATCACTGCTGAAACTATCACGAACAAGATTTTGGAATTCAACTTGCACTTCGTCAAGTTCAATGAAACTGCCATCATCACGACGATATCGACGAGGGATTTGTGAAACAAATACACATGAATATGAGGACATTAACAACCTTCTGTCTATATTCAGCTGGTTCTTCAGATATTCTCTCATAGGTCTTCACCTTGAAAAGATGTCGTTCTCTCCATGCAAGAATTTGTCTCTTGTGTTCTTTTGTAACTATTGAATCATATGCTGTCTTCAAATCTGAAATAATTATCTCATGCATTGGTTTTAGCTCTGCCATTCATTGCTCAAACCCCTGAATACCTTGACGCAGATCATGGGCATTATATCTCAATTGATACATCTTTGAAAGCACAAATCTGCCCTTGATGATGTACTCCTCTATCCAATCCCGAATGTGCTTACCTGAAATATGCTAACCAATTTTTTCGTTGAAATTTTCACACACAATCAACACTTCGCCAATTGAATTAGCATTAGCATTAAAATTGAAATCGAAGTTTGAAAGATCTCAACGCCAAGAATGCACACTCAATCCCAAGGAAGGAGAGGTGTTGTCATATGGCGGAGAAACTAAAAACAATAACTTGAAATGAAACAAACTCAATGTCAAGAATGTGCACTCAAGATCCCACTGAGGGCGAGGTGCTAACATATGACGGAGTTATTAATTGAAAACTGAAACAATTAGGCGAATAACCAGCCATGAAGATACATCTATCTAATTCATCCGTTGCGGCGGGCATCCACTTAAGAGTGGGGATTCACCACTTGAGAGTGGGTACAAAGAGATATCAAAATGTTCATTATTCACACTGGCCGTAAACCATCTAGGGGTAATTAATATGAAATTAAACAAGTAATTGCAGCAATAACTATGGTTGGATTAGTATTACTAAATCTCAACCTTACAATTCAAGAGTCTGCAAATACGAGTATTACAATGATAGGGAATAAAGCCAAGAAGAGAAGAATGTATTCTATCAATGTTCTTTTACTTTCCCAATAATAAATTAAAGGCCAAAACTGAAATCTCATAAATCTGATGTAAAAAACAGAGTTCTGGAATTCTGATCAGCAAACTGTAAACATCATAAAATGCTCATAACTTCATCAAATTACCTCCGTTTTGAATGAAATCGAATGCAATGGATAACTGGAAGGTAGGCGACCATGCTAGGATGAAGAAACAGCAACAAAGACCTTTTGTGAATTTAGCACGAATTCCAAGGCATTTGAGAAAGGTACGACCCTCCTTGAAGGGGCGATTTTCCTTTAAAAATCAGAGTCTCTACTAAAAAATCTCAAAGTTGGCATGATGAGTCGCCCAAGGTCAACAAATCAAATGATGAAATACCCAAAATCATATTCAGACTGAAAATAAAGCTATGAATCAAAATCACCTTCAGCTGTAGATGAATCAACAATACCAAAATTGATAAATCTCCAAAAATTCTCCAACAATCGAGCTCAATCTGCTAGTCTAGATGAGAAGCAACAAAAGACCAACTAGGTGTTATATTTCAAACACGAAATTGGTTAATGGTTAGGAGGTAGCATCCTCGAAGCAAAATATCACTTGTCATTTTGACAGCATACCAGTATGATAAGCAATTGGATAACCCAAGCTGGAGTAAAAGCATTCATTTTATAGAAGAGTAGAAGACTCTTCAATTTCTTAAGAAGGTACACCAAGAGTCACAAAGAGACTCTTCAAATTTCCAAAATTCCTCAATTTCCAAGATGGCGTCCCATTTGCAAGGCAACGTTATTTTAAAATATTTACTCCATTAGAAAAGGCGTCCACTTTCCAAGGCATTGAAACTTAATAAAAAATAATAAAACACCTTAATGAAGGCGTCCCCTTCCAAGCCCCTCTTTTAAACACAACTTAAAGTTGTTCACTTAGGCCAAGGGGGTCAACTGCAATTTATAACATTAATGCCTTTATTCACCAAAATAAAACCTTTAGAAGTCAAACTTGAATTCAATTAAAAGCTCCAACTGAAAATGAAGACTTGAAGATTGACAACTGCATACTGCCAACAAATTAGAATTTACTATAAATAGTAAACTCCCTGAAATGCCATAGAACCTCCGAACATGGAAACCCTAATTTTACCACAACGAGCCTATGGGCCTCCGAAATAGGCTGATGAGCGTCTGAACAGATTACTGATGAGAAGGGGACATTACATTCCCATATATAACCAATTGTCTCAATTGGTGCTGATCAACCGGTGACTCTAGAACTTGTGGAAGCAATTGAGCGGCCTGTAAAGTGCTGTGAAGTAGATTAGAAACATATTGCCGGAGCTGCCGATTTTCAGCCTTGAGGGCTGCCTTATCCTCTCCATCTTTAAGCACTCTATCCTTTAGATTTTCTGCTGCAACCTTGAATATGCTTACGTTGGTATGTTGAGTGCTTTTGCCGAGATTGGCTTTGACAATCGTGAAATCATCAATTTCAACCTCATCAATATTTTTATCTTCTGGGGGCGTAGTAGTCTCAATGGTTATCTCACCATTTGGATTCTTCTCTATGTGAACTAGTTTCTTAGGCTTCTTTATTGGTGGCTCTTGGTAAACACTGTCAAGCTTTGCAAAGTTCAGCTGATACAAAGGCCTCCTCTTCCTTCCTAGGACGTCCTCAAGCCAAGATGAGGAGTCGTTACTAACTTCTTTAGGAAGTTCGGCTTCAGCTTCATCAACTTCTTCATCTTCTAAATCAAAATGGATCGAAAAAAACCTCGGCAATGGTGGAGAATCAGTTGACAAAGGCACTGCTTCTGGTTGTGTCGCAGACTCTTCTGGTGGAATTTCAGATACAATTGTCAGCTGCTCTTGCTGAACTGCATCGGAGAAATCCAATTTTCTTCTTACACTCGTTGCCATCCTACCAATCTTCAAACTTTCTGGAGGGTGACACATAGCCTTCATTCTTGGTTTTGGTTTGGAAGAAGAAGGTAGGGATGATTGCACTATTGGTGGGTTTGCAACAGGAATAGCTTCCTTCCGTGTCCTCTTGAGGTTTAGTAAAATCTTGCTGTTTTTGACAATTGGGCTCGTTCTTTCTTCAATTGATGGACCAATTGACTTGTGGAAGTGGTTGTTGCTCGATTTGATTTTTGGCGTACATAAGAAGAAGTACTTCTTTGTCATCATTAGACAATCATTCTATATCTTCTGACAGGAAATCAGCCATTTGCCGGAGGGTAAACCTGCTGTTACTGTGCTTTCGCACTTTGAACTCATGCTCGCAATTTGCCCAGATATTGTAAGATAGCACCCCTGTTTATTTTTTTTTTGAAAATACCCTGTTTGCTGGTTTGTTTGTTTGTCTGGTTTGTTTGTTTGTGAAGTGTTTGATGGTTGTTTTTTCAATGCATTGCAAGAGTAATGACATGAAATGGAAATAACAATGAACTAAAATTGCTAGAAACTAAAACCCTTCAATAGAAATTGAAAGCAACATCATAGTAATTCATTTTCTGTTCAACATCAGATTATTACATTGGAAAATCAGACTTATAATGAACTTGTTACAGCAGCAAGAAGACTCTTGAAGAAGCACCAAATCAACATAAACTCAACCCTCGAGAATCTTCCCATTCTCCAACGGCCAGGGCTCTTTTTTCCGGCGCCGAAGTACCCAAAGCCCAGCTCCACACGTGCTGCTCAAAAATAAGGTTTTCTCCTAGCAAGGGCGTTCCTCCCAGAACAATAACTTCAACTGATAATGAGCAATGAGCAAATAACCAGATTCAGGTCCATTTTTGCAGTCACCCAAAAATTGAAAATAAACACTCCAAAAGTTCAAGAAAACACACCAAAATTTGAGAGCCAAGAAAGCACAGCAAAACCCACTAGAAATACTGAAAATTCATCATCTTTTCTTCTCTGTAAATCAATCTTTGAAGCTCCTGTAAATTCTAACTATGAATACAAACCAATATCTGACTAGGGTGGATATTTCACCACCGAAATCAGCCCAACGATGGAGGGTTTTCGTCCTCACAATGCAGCCTAGGCAAACCAGAAAAATTCCGGTAGCATATCTGTAAATTGTCAAATCTGGATAATGAGAAATGAGAGCAAACTTTCTTTTTATAAGTTAAGGGCAAAAATAGACTCCAAAAGTTTTTTTTAATTTCTCTCTAAGAAATGGACGCCCTTTTCACCTTTTTTAATTTTTAAAACATTTAAAAGTCTCATCTCCACTTTTTGGCGTCCACTTTGGAAGTCCTTTAAAATATTTATAACTTTTAAAATATTTAAAACTTCTAAAATATTTCACTCCTTACCATAGGCGTCCAAACTCAAAGAGTGAATATATTATTTAATTGACTTTAAAAAACAACTTAAAGTTGTTCATTAGGTGCCTTGGTCCCTTTTAAATGACCACTTTACCCCTTGATATAAGTTATAATATAACTTTATAATCCAACTTTATAAAATGCCTGAGTGGTCAAATAAACAAATATTAAATTGTAACCTTAGGCTCTCCAACTGAAAACTGGATAATTTCACTACTGTAAATGCACAAGCTTGGAACCAACTCCCCAATGGTGACTTACTATGTTGGCGTTTAAATTAGCACCTCTGGAGTGCTATTTGTAAATGGCCAGCTATTGCAAGTGTTATAGTATTGCTCCTTCGGATTATAGAGAGGAAGATCTCTCTTTGCTAATGTAATGTGTAAGAAAGGGTAGAGTAGACTAAAGTTCCTATTTTTTTGTACTCAGCGGTAGGACACAAGGGTGCACAAACACAATGCGCCGTAGCTAAGCTTTTCTCTGGTTTCTACAGATCTTAACTACGACTAAACTAGCTTTTAATCTATCCTATCTCCCCAAGATAAACAGAGCATGAGGGCATAGGAGTGGGAATGGATGCTTGGATCACTTGAATCCCCATCTCCTTAGAATATGGCTGAGGCTATTCTTTGCTCTAATTGCTGAATCTCTGCATGAAGTCCATGTGCTCTATCTCGTAATCGGTATAGATTTGCCAGTATACATTGCCCTTTGAGAACAAACTCTTCCACTTGATCTTTCGAGTGTTTTCCGTATGTTATCAGCTGTTGATGGTTCTGCTCTGCGGGAAGATCCAACAATTCTTGTGGTAATGCCGAGATGTTCGGGGTGCCGTGCATTAAGCTGGAAATGTACAACCTCAACTGTTGGTTCTCAGCCTTTAAGGCTACTTTGTCTTTTCCATCCTTGGCCATCCTTTCTTGGGCACTCACGGAGGCGATTTCGACAAGGTCTGCCTCCACTTGTCGTGCGGTCTTTCTGAGGTTAAGTTTAGACAATGTGAAGTTTTCCACTTGTACCTCATGTATGCTTTTATCTTCTGGTGGGGCAGCAGTCTCTATGATGAACTCACATTTTGCATTCCTTTCCATGTGAACCTGCTTCTTCAACTTCTTTGTCGACATGTCTTGTGGGACATGGTCGAATTCTGTGAAGTCAAGCTCATAGGAGGGCCTTTCCCTCTTCCTGCCTAGGAAACCGTCAAGCCAGATAGAATCTCGGCTAGCTTCACTAGAAGGAGGAATATAAGGCCCTTGAATTCCCTAGGTATGAGACTGTGCTGGAGTGACGTCTCTCGGTGGCGAGTCCAAGTCGATGGGGACTTGCGACTGCTGTGATGGTGGTGATGTAGGTGGCTCAGTTTGTAACACAGGCACCGTTTCTGCTGCCGCTTCTTCTACCTCTTTTGTTGTTGTGTCTTCAACAACTATCTCTATTACTGGCTCTGGGAAGCAATACCCATGACTATTTCGGGACTGTGTGTGGCTGTCTCCACATGTGTCCCCTGTGTTCTTGGCCTTGTATGCCTTGCCATTCTCATCCCTTTGGGGAGATTGCACCACTGCTTCTGCTTGGGCTTCTTTCTTGACGTGGAAGGTGGTGTAGACTGAACCTGTGGGGGCTCTGTTCTGGGAGGTAGCACCTTGTTTTCTTGCTGTCGAGGTAGAGTTGACTATTTCTGACAACTCTACTCGTCCTCTCCTCTATAGATGGGTTATGCTTTGCGTACTAATCCACTTTTGGGAGTGGTTGTGAATCAACTAAATCTACGAAGAATGAGGGGAAAATAACTTCCCCTTCATCGTCAAATAATCCCTCGATGTCTTCTGACATCAAGTCAGCAATTTGCGAGAGCTTGAACCTGCTATAATTCCTTCTTCGCACTTCATATTGATCGTCACAATTGACCCAGTAATCTTCCATAGAAGATTCATGTGATGAGCGTTGCTAGAGATGCATCGCATAGAGGCCTCTGGGATCATTTGACCTTGTCTCAATGAGGTACTTGAGATTAAGCCTCACCATTTCCTGGCTCATTAACTTGGCATTTGCCGCTTACCTGCATCTATAGAGTCCCATCTCAACGGGAAAGTTCACAGCTGGCTTCTTCTTCAAGCGCAAGTGAATGTGAACTTCGGATAACTGCCTTAGGAATTCCATGAAAACTACCCTATCTGAAGGGTAGCGTGGCATCATGGCCGGGTGATCAATGTAGCCGTACACACGTATGTAGGTGAAGGTAGGGAATTGGATAAACCAATCCGCCCAGTCCACCATTGCCTCCTTGGCTGCTTGTGAAATACGTATGTGCATCTCATGGTCTAAATCTCGTATAGTGTGCATGATGAAGAGGTCACTTGTCCTTCTAAAGTGTCGCTCTGCTTGAGTAAACTCAAGACGTGAAAAGTGTTCATGAACCTTCTGCACACCTAAGGTTCCCACATTGTTTAATATCCTGAACTCGCCTTGGAAGGCAATTAGGTACACTAGGTAAGAACACATGTGGAACCTATGAGCTTCTAGAATCTCAGTAATCTGTTGGTGAAGTGTATCATTGATCAGAGTGGCCCAGTTGTAACGTTCCCTCTTGCTGATGATTTTCGCAATGACATAATACATCCACGACTGAAATTGATTGCCGTCCTCTTGTCCAGTGATTCTGCTGAGTAGAGTGATTAACACTGCATACTCATCTTTGCATTCTCCTCGCCTAACCAACTTAGGCAAGTTAGCCTTTTTCACTTTCAACCATTTTTCTGCCATTATTCCTTAGCATTTGCTCTTGGTTGCTTCGAATGCTTTGTCGCATTCTGTCACTGATATGACCCTGCTGGTAGGGCATGGTGGAATATTGAAACATTTTTCAATGTCCTTTGGCTTTAAACTGTAGATTATCCTCCCATCCACTGATTTGATTTCTCTTGTGGTAGGATTGTAATGCTTAATGCAAGCAATTACAAGCTC